>LFRF01000031.1:96061-203786 GCA_001189435.1 Tolypocladium ophioglossoides CBS 100239
CAGGGCACCAAGCAGGGCACCGAGCAGGGCATTGAGCGGCAGGGCACGAGAAACCAATGGCCGCAGGCAAACATACGGGATGTTCAGAGATAGGCCGCGGTCTAGTGTCTGGTTCAATGATATACTTGTCTTCTTCTTTCTGATTGACCTAATACAAGATGAGGCTGGGGAGAAAGTCGCCGCCGCTGGTTCCGCGGCCACCCTTGGCCCGGCCGGGGCATTGTGCTAATAGACTACGACTGAACGTAGCGCATATCGGCTCAAGGGAATTTTTGGGCCGCATCATTGGCTTCCGCCGTATGGCTCCCTCGTTATAGCTGCCCAGGAAAGATATGCTGGCACAATCATCCCATCCCTGACATGGCCGTGGTCGAGCTAGCTCCCAAGCCATGCAAATATGTCACAAACTCCATCTCTGATTAAGTAACCGGTCCATCAACCTTGACGGCCCATTGACGTCGCCTTGCATATAACGAGGCCTGGGTCTTACCGGGTTTCATCAACATGAGCTGTAGGATGGGCCGCTGACGTGTTCATGATGTTCTAGTGGTCAATGGCCGTTCATTGACAGCAGAACGGCTGTGTATACCTGGTTCGTATCAATGATCCGGCTAGATCTGCATAGCCAACGGCTCGGCCATCATGCGCATACCCCTGACGGGATCATCTTCGGTAGCTGAAGCAAGTCAACCAGGGAAAACGAGGCCGCAGAGCAGTTTCTGTCCACCCAACCGTGAGGACTCTAGTACTCTTTGAGAAAGTCCAGTCGAGGGCTCATCTACCCATTTGTTCGATTATGTTGCTCTTCGTTGAGAATATGGCAGGGGCATGAGCCATTAGGGTCAGCGCCGATCCGCGGCATATGCATTCTAGAAGGCGTCTGGCCAGTTCAAATCCTGATGATCAATCTAGTGGTTTAGATAGGTTCCCTATAGTTGCACATACGTGGGGGATGTTATGAATCCCTTGCCTATAGAAGATGTGCACCGAGCCGCCCGCCCGGACGGGTCATCGTATTGGAGGGAGAAGTGTGGCATACTTCAGCTCATGTGAGGTCCTGAGCTGCATCATTGGATTTCGTATGGCTAATGGCTCGCTCATCACAGCTTACCCCTAGACTGAATCAGGGTGATCTTTTTAGTCTACTTCAACAGGAGCTGCAGGTTAATGCAAGAACGAAGTCCCGACCAACGTGTATCTAACCTTGCCAGACCTTCTCAAATCCAACCCAAGCGTGTCAATTACCATGGCAAGTAAGTGATCCTTGTTCGACTTGCAGAATTGTCTCAATCACCCATCTGATAGTCTATGGCCATAGACTCACATACGTGAGCCTTAGGTCTGTCTAGGCTGGGTCTAAATGGGCTATAGGATGTACTGCTGACATGGTTACGTTCTACTACTAATTAGTTAGACGAGCTATAGCAGGACCACCGCGCATGCCCGGGCTTTAGTAAGAATCTAACTCGATTAGATATAGTACCCTTTGGCCGCTTCTATAGTACTCTTTCCTTAGCTTATCGGGTAATTTGACGGGGAAGACGAACGCACCCCACGACAGGGGCAGTGCACGGGGTGTCGCATTTGCCAAACGAGGCAAACAAAAGTGGAATGCACACTCCAGCAGATGTTBCTGGTAGTGGCGTATATATGCGTGGATTTCTGAATGTGACACGGGGTTACACCGGGCATGTATAAGGATCGTTTTATCCCCAGTTTGCGGACTTAGGGAGGCACGCCGCGTAGAATTGATATACCCCGGGGTGCCCTTTCTTCCCCGAGTTGTCACTAATTAGGCCGACTGGCTAAGTGAGCAAAGGTGAAGTAAACGACCCCTAGGTGGTACTTTGTCGACGGCAAATGCACGCATCGAGGATACCCCGCCCACGTCTGCAAGTTGAGAGAGACTGGTCGGGTAGGGGAGGAAGAAGAAGCACGCTATTCTAGCTGACTCGGCAGAAGTGTGGCCCCTTTTATAGGTGGCTGCTACGCAGTCTGCTCCGCCGGGTGTTGTTCTTCCCTGCCAAAATACGAGACGCACACTCATCCAAGAAAGCAATTACCACCAACCCGCCAATCAGATTCTTGACCAGTGTGCCAAATTCCTGGAAGAAAATTAAGCGTTCTTCAACGCACGGAGGCCCGGACCTGAGAGATTTGAGAGGAGACTCGCGCATGATCGCCTCCCGTATTTACAACATGCGTATCAGATACCTGCGGCGGCCGAAGACAGGATGAGTTCCAGCCAGTCGTGTCTCAGGCGATGAAAGAGGGGCTCGCAAACGTCTTCGAAGAGCAATGCCACGACGACTACGAGGAGCACGGAGCCATATGATCGTGCCGGGCAATCCTGATACATACCACGGCGCGCGTCCCGAACAACTCGACCGCCGAGTACGCAAGGAATTGGCTGGTCAGACTTCGCCTTCCACCCAAGAAGATCTCCCTATTGTCCCAAATTTCTTCGTTCAAGTGAAAGGTCCTGATGGAACTTGATCAGTTGCATCTCGACAAGCATAGTACCATGGCGTGTTGGGAGCCAGAGGAATGGGCAAAGCGACAAAGAGACGACGCGATCAAGCAGGCAAACGAAAGAGCAGCCCGGGATGAAAGCACTGCATCTCCCCAGGCAGCAAATCCCGCCCTCACTGAGGCGTATGCATGCATTAGACTTGACATTGTGCTCGCCAGAGTCGCCAGCGTGCCGAAGCTCACTCCCGTGCAGCTCGTGTCGTCTTGAGATTCGCAGCGAGTATCGTGAATATCGTTGCAATCGCGTCGACCGGAATTGTGAGAACTTATAGATAGGAGATATGCCGGCCGCTGAGATAAGTTGATCATTATTGCGCGTAGCCTCATCGTCGACCCATCCCAGGCCGCTAATAGCGGCGAGACCGCTTGGGTAATGGCCAAGGGGTACCCTTTCGTGCGATATGGTTTTATTTTTTCTCTTTTCCTTTTGTTAGCTATTAGTACTAGAAATGGGACCAGTTCGTAGGTGTCTCTGGGCATCATAGTGGGGCCGAAGATTGAGTCAAGCAGCAGTCGAGGCAGCCGCTTCCACGCGAAGGAGGGTCTCATCTTCGTGGGCAATCCACCCGTGGCACAGTCAGTCTGGCACGAGGAGCGAGATGCCACCATGGCCCCAACGTCAATGCTACTAGTTCACATTATGATCGGCAAGGTCAGGAGCATGAGTCGACTTTGATCCGTCTTCGAACGCACACCACTTCGGCCGGAACGAGAGGGCTGGACCTGCGTTGAACCTTGGCAGGCAATTGATTTTTTTTTTTAAAGAGAGCTAAAATTCTTGCGCCCGATGCTGTCTATCCTAAGCTCATATGGCATAGGTACCAAGCACTGATCTACCTCTTCCGCCGAGAATGTATTGTGAGGATTGACATGCTTAGCAAAGTATACTCCCAGTACGGCGGGAGCCATGCTGCTATCTACCAGTCGACGATGCCTACAACCTTGTCCTCCCGCACTAAGATATTAAGGTACTCAGATCACCGTGGGTAAACACCAGCTTATTGCTTGACTGCTGGTAGAAGCCGAAAAGCTCGGACACGTCGAGAAGCAGGTTTTTGTACTCGGTACCAATGTCTACGCCATTCGCAAGCGCCTCATGTCACGGATCGTGGCAAAGGGGCCCCAAGGCAGCTTGGGCAAGCGACAGTCGCACAAGGGGCCACCGTCAACACTGGCGACGCCCGCCCCTTCAGGCCGAGGTATGGAGCGGAGCTCAGCCATCATCCAACGAAGCTGGTGGAGGATTCGTTTCTTCGACTCCTTTGGACGGTTCTGCCACCCATGCCACGCCATCTGGCCCGTAATCCGACGAATAACAATGTAAGTCTTGCCACTGTGGATGAAAGCAGAGTGTACCTTCGGGACAGGTATCGACATGTGTCAAGCGACTAACTGCATAGCGTGTGCTTCAGCTAGGTGTTCGAACGGCTTGACCTTGATGTATACATCGAGCACGGACAAGATGCCGGGGGGGGGGGGCTTCCATAACCGCCGAAGGTACTCTGGTTCCTCGCCCTGACGATGAATGATGGGTCCGGGTCGTTCGCACCTGTAGTGCTGAAGTCCTGAAGACACCAAGTTCGGGGAGTCAAAATCAACAATATTAAACTCAGCGGCAACTCCGTAGGGGCATCAATTGAACTGCATCGAGGAATGAATCGACGCGAAGAATCCGTCGTAACAATGTCGGGGAATCAGGACGGCACTGCATGAGGGTTCGGGGCCCGACTGAAAGCTGTACCGCGTAATCGCGATGCTAACACCTACGGTGCGGGGTTGGAACAGTTGGGAAACAAGGAAACCTCTCTTGTTGAAGAGCCCTCAGTGAGGGCGGCGTCTCTACCACCACGGACAGCCAACCAGAGCGCGTGTGGTGGGGCCGAACGGATCGTCGCCTTTCGAACAGGTGCTCGTAGAGAGCTGTTAAGTACTCCTTACGTCTAGTATATATAAGATGAAATAATGCAAGGAATACGAGCTATTCCTCATAGCGCAGAGCATGTTTTTTCGAAGCAACCTAGTTTAAATACCGTCGTATTTCTATGAAGTACTAAGCCCAAGATCAAGTACGAAAGTACGGACAACCATGACAACTTTCAGTGTTCACTAAGCACGGACCACCTGACCGGGCACCAATTAAGTCGCCTAGGCTCCGGCTTTCGGAGATGACGACGCCCGAACTCCTCCACTCCAAGCTTCCACGACCCCAAAGTCTCCCATCAAGTGCGATATCTGTCATTCACCCCAGATCCAGCGCTGCAAAACTGTTTATACGGCCCCCAAGATGGACTCTGTAATCGACATGGCCGACGGCAGCAAGGCGCTGGATCTGTCACGCATCCGGTTCCAATTGATGTCACTCAACCCGCCCGATGCCTGGAGATGCAAACGTGCTGACGGGTGCCGCAGACGAATGGAAGATACCATCACCTTCCACCTGATCGAGCGAGTACAATTCGCCTTGAACAAGGTGGGAACAAGTGTTGGTTCGAGGCTCTGACTCACCACGGCTCTGACTGCGACTCTCCAGACCATCTACACCCCCGGCGCCATCCACATCCCCAACAGCGACCTGAGTTTCTTCGACTGGTACTTCTCCGAGCAGGAGAGGCTGCAGTCCCTGATACGACGCTACGAGTCGCCCGACGAATACCCCTTCTTCCCCGACGCCGTGCAAAAGCCCATCCTGAAGCCGCTCAACTACCCGCAAATCCTGCACCCCAACAACGTCAACGTCAACGCCAAGATCAAGGACTTCTACATTGAAAAGTTCCTGCCGGCAGTGTGCCCCGACTTTGGCCGCGGGGACCGGGGAGAGTCGCAGGAGAACTACGGGTCAGCAGCCACGACCGATTTTCCGTGTCTACAGGCGCTGTCGCGGAGAATCCACTTTGGCCAGTTTGTCGCCGAGTCCAAGTTCCGCTCGGATCCCGAAAAGTACACTCGCTTGATCAAGGCTGGCGACCGGCAAGGCATCGCCGAGTCCATCACCAACACGGCCGTCGAACAGACTATCTTCGAGCGCCTCCGCCTCAAGGCCATGACCTACGGCAAGGGTCCGTCCGCGCCGGGCGGTACAGAGGGGCCAGCCAAGATCAACGTGGATGCCGTCGTGTCCATTTACAAAGACTTTGTCATTCCGCTGACCAAAGAAGTCGAGGTGGAGTACTTGATGCAGAGATTGGAACCAAACGCTTAAGTGTCACATTATTGTAGAGGGCTTAGATACGCGTTGATGGCCTTAACGGCGCCCTCAAACTTGCTCGCTTCGATCAAAATCATGTGCCCAAATGCCTTGACTCCCATTTCCTGGAACGCCCGCTTGCTATCCGCAACCGCGTCCTCCTCCTTGGTGTATTTGAAGCTGCCATGTGCCACGGCGTGCTTGTGAAGAACCTCGTCCTCGGGGTGGAAATAGTATATCGAAGACGTCTCCTTGGCCTTTTTCCGTTTCCGGTCCTCCACGTCCAGGGTCGACTCAACCTCTTGATACGTCTTTGACAGGATGAGATAGTGAGTAAACTCGTAAGGCTCCTTGTCCTCCACGGCGGCCTCCACCTCGTCGATAAGCATCGAGTACATCGGCGGGCCAATCTCCGGGGGCACATTGATCAGACGCTCTGAGAACACTAAGCCGATGTGGTTGCCGCCGTTAATCAACCTGGGAATGGCAGACAGAGAGTCGTTGGTTTGCGCCTTATCCACCAGGTACTTAAGGATGTCCTTCATGGGCTCCTTCTCGCGGTGCTCAAACGTGTTAAGAGCTGTGAGCATGGCGTACGGATCGGTAGCTTTCCCATCGACTTTGACGGTCGAACCAATGGTTGGCTGCGAGAGGACGAGGTCTGCAAGGGCTGACATGTTGAAGAGATTTGCGTCGACATCGAAGAGTTGTCGCAAGAGTGACTTGACGCCGTGAAAGTCTACTTCTTGGTCGAAGTTGAACCATTCGAATTCTACATCCACCATGTCAAAGTCCTAGACATGCCGTCAGCGCAAACCTCGGAACATGGTTGTGAGCGATGCCCTACCTCGTCGTCGCTGCTGTCCTGGTCCATCTTGTCGACGCTGTTGTCGGCAGGAGGGGCATCCTTGCCGTCCTCTCTTGTTCTCTTTTTGCCCATGGCTGCGGCTCCTATGGTTGTAGATTCGAAATTCCCCTATAATTGTACCCGCGCGTGTTGCAAGTGAGTGGGAGGCTGGATGGAGAGTGGCCTCGTGAAATCGGATCGAGCAGTGACCGCCCATCGCAGCCCACAGGTAAATTTTGTCTGGCTGCCCCGCACTAGTCTTTATCGGGCCTGATAACGGCTCGACGGCGCCTATTCAGCCGCGATAAACCGCGCTTGTTGGGCCAATCATGTAGCTGCGCTTCTCGACAATGCGGAGACACCTCGTCCACCCCAAGCCGCCGCAGCGTTGCGTCACCGTCGAGTCCACTGCTCGCGATTGACATTACACAGCTCGGATCGTAGGCCTTGACGTGTGACAGTCTTTGCGCCATGATTGACGCGTGACGCTGACAATCACGCCCCCCCAGCTCCTCCGAACTCTTCTCCGCCAAAGCCGATAGAGGCCAACGACGTCGGCGCGACATCCTCGACTCTTAACTGCACGCCATCACCATGGACTACAGCGCGCCGATCACCGAGGCAGAGGACCCGGTCGAGGCCTCGCCATGGGGCAACTCACCGAGGTCCTCGCCTCGGCGCAACCGCAACGACTTGGGCAACGTTTTGAGCGAGCCGCCCCCTTTCCCATTCCCCCCGCAAACCTCCAACGGACTCGGACAGCCTGGCGAGGCCGAAGGGTTCCAACGGCCCGGAACTGCGACCACTGAATCCGGAACCGAGGGCGAGGCTGATGATTCAGCGACCCTAGAGACGGCCGCATCGCAATCAGTGGCTGATTCGCAGCACGCTGGCCCCCCTGAGCAGTCCGCTGGAGCCGTCCGGGCGGCCCAGCAGCCCAGACAGCCTGCTGGTGCCGAAGCGCATTCTGAGCAAGGACGACAACCTCAAAAGCCGTCTCACCCTCAGTTTCGGCTTCAGGCTAAAATTACCGGACTCGAGAGAACTGGAAAGAAGGATCCGGTCCTGCGTTTCGATGTTCATGTACATCCCTCCGTCTTTCTGCAACTGGGTGCTAGAAGACTGACCAAAAAACAGACAAACCTACCACGGTTCCGCACAACGCAGTACCGAGATGTCCGACGCCTGCATTCCGAGTTTGTCAAGCTCGGCGAGCATCTGATATCCGCGAACCCCGAGGCTCTCGTGCCCGCCGTTCCTCCTCCTGTCACGGCCGCTGGCGCAGGTACCGATGAAGATGAAACACGAGTCAAGGCTATGATGCAGCGGTGGTTCAACTATGTCTGCAGCAACGAGGTCCTGGTGAGAGACGATGAAGTGGTGCTCTTCGTGGAGAGCGACTTCGGCTACAGCCCGTTGGTGAAGATGAAGCAACCGGCGACTGGCGTCCGCAGAAAGATTTTGAAGCAGTTTGCGCCTCCACCTGATGATACTCCTGAACTCGCCGATGCCCGTCCCGCGGTCAAGCTATTCTACCTTGGCACCATGGACGCTGGCCATAAGGTCGATAAGATGGTCAAGGCCCGAAGAGGTTCGCAACTCCACGCGACGTTGACATTTGAAACATAGCTGACCGAATCACAGGACTGGGTCTCGCAGAATCAGATTATGGCGTCAAGCTGGGAAGCATGAACGTTCAGGAGCCGCACCCCGGACTCGCCAATGCGTACAGGAAGCTCGGCAAGGTTGTACAGACTGTCGGCGACTATCACGCTGCTCAGGCTACGGCTGAAGCGGCCACCATCGGCGACCCCTTCCAATACCACTCCCAGGACGCCTTCATCGTCAAGGAGTCCCTGACAAACCGTCAGATTCTTATCCGAGAGTTTCTGCAGGCGCAAGAGGCGACGCGCAGCAAGCTGAACGCTGCTGACCGTCTCAAGGCCAGCTCCAGCGTTCGTCGCGAGAAGGTGGACGAGGCGATTGCTGCCCTGGACGAGGCTCGGCAAAACGAGACGACTCTCTATCAAAAGACCAACCGAGTCACCCAGAACCTGGTACAGGAGCGTCGAAAGTGGTTCTCGAGGACCGCTGCGGACCTGCGCCTGAGCATCAGAGAGTACGTGCTTCGAGAGATCGAGGCAGAGCGGCGAACGCTGGCGCTCCTGGAGACAGTCCGCCCCGATATCCGCTCCATCGACGCCTCGGGCGGCCTTAGCCGCCTCGGACGAGAGGCCCATCCCACCATCCGGCGCACCAGCATGGCAGCCAGCCAAGGCCCCAAGGGCGACGCCTGGAGCGGTGTCCCCCGCCGCTCCGACGCGACTAGCCGCAGCGTCTCGAGCAGCTTCATGGGAAAGGTCGCAGAGGAGGGCGACGGCGAGGAGGACCTGGAGTCCAGCCCAGGCAAGGCTGGCTCGGGCGGCCACTCCGGCCTGACTGGACCCAGCGAGGACGACGACGATCGCATCGACGCGAGGAATGCGGCGAGCAGGTTGGCGACGAGCACGTTTTGAGGGACTGGACTGACGACGGTGCATAAACGGGAGGCCCTATTGTCACAAGTGCTTCAGCATGCCCTCGGTGTTTCCCTCCCACGTCTTGTTATTTGGTAGAAGAGCTGTCAAAAGTACATTTGTATCCTATGCACCAAAGGGCAGTTTGCTTAGGCCTACGCACACCCCACTGTAGCAGCTCACGGTTCTGTGCCCGTCACGCGAGCAGTTGTTGAATTGGTTTGTTATTTCTTTCCGTGTCACGGCCCATCTCCCCCTAGGTGGTTAGCAATAACATAAAGGGGTAGTGGCCTCATCAATCATCCATCATTCGTTTCCGCAAACTCCATTCTTTCCCCATATCCTTGACGCCCAGGCCTTATCAAATCAGGCGCGCTTCGAAGCGCGCCAGACGCACAGTCAGCCCCTAAATGAGCAGGTCCCCAGGGCCAGGCATGTTAAACGATGAGCTGGCCGGGAAGTCGTGTGGTCCTCGACGGCCGCCTTGCTTGGACCCCTCGACGATGATGAACTTCTTGCCAACGTCGCGCGCCTGGTTCAGGCTCTGCATGACGGTGTTGAGCAGGCCAATGAGGTGGACGTCATTCGACTCCTGGAGCATCTCCTTTTCGTATGCCTCCTCGTCGGAACGGATGACGAGATCTAGGCGGCTGACAAGCGCCTGGATCTGTCGCAATATGGTCAAAGACGGAACCGTGTTGTCCGTGTCCATGCTGTCGGCGTCAGCTTTTTCGCCATTGACGTACGAGGGGGGCAGGCGCTCCAGATAGATGGCGAGAAGTCGAATACGGGAATGGAGCATCTTGATCGCGTTGGCCTTGGCCGTGAGAGAGGCGAGCATCWCCTCCTCCTCTCGCGTGAGGATGGCGGTATCTTCTTCCTGCGGTTGCTCCTTGATTTCGCCCTCCTCGCTTTCGACAAGTCTTCGCTTCCCCTTCCCATTCGACTCTACCGACCGGGCTGGCCGCTCCTCCTTGGCCGCAGCGGCCGTCGCGTTGCCTCCACCTCCCGTCACGTAGTTCATGCTAATCATTTCTGTCTCGTCCGTCTCGACCGAGTACGGGACCTCGCGAAACTTGAGCTTTAGCGTGGATTCGCCATCGTCCATCCTCTTGTCCTCGCCGTCTTGGTCGTTCTTCGGATCATCCACCTCGTAGTTGCTCTCGTATATCGTGAGAGGAAGCTTGCCGCCGACTGAATGGTGCAGAGCCTCTTCCGGGTGGAATCCCAGCAGGATTGCTGACTCGTTCCACCCCTCGAGTATCTGGCTGTGGATGGGCAAGATCGTGGGCGTGGGACCGGAGGATGGGAGGAGCGTGTACCAGCCGACGAAGTCTAATTGTCGCTCTTTGTGGACCGTGACCACTGTTCCAGAGTCAGCGTTTGGATTTCGCCACGGCGCAAGGGAACGGACTTTGCTCCAGTCTCGCCCCAAACTTGTGAGCATCCAATAGATAGCCGCCTGTTACGTTGGGCGCAGCAAGCGTGTGGCACTCGAAGGCATGCTCAATGGTGATTTCGCGTCCGTTTTGCTGCCCCAGCAAAGCTCCAATAATGGGACCTTGCTGCTCCCGCAAAGTGTGCCGCGTGATGTAGTCGGATATCGTGAGGAGCACGAGGGGATGGAGGACCGACTGGAGCTGGGAGCTCCTCTGGCTGGAGATGAGGGGGTTGGAGCTCGGAGCATCCATGATTCCTAGATGCGGCCCAGTCAAAGGATTTGGCAAGCTTGCGAAACTTTTTGTTTGGGCAGAATTGCGCAAAAGAGTTCACAAAGGAAAGGTCGAAGAGAGATGCGTTGATGTCGAAGGCGTGAAGCTTGCTGCCCCGCGTCAGTGGTTCTATTATTACCAATGGGGCTGATGACTAACCAACCCTTTCACTTGTTTCACTTGGCCTGACTTTCAAGTGCAAGTTCACGCAAGCAAGCAAACTGTTTTCTTGCCGAAAATTTGAAGTAGAGTTTATTATTATACTGCCTGCGGCGTAGCTCTGATACGCTTACTGATTGAGCTCAGGTGTCGTCACCCATGCGATTCTACTGCTGTCACATACCCAGAATGGCCTGTCCCCTGTCCAAAGGCTCGAATAGTCTAACCGAGCTTTTCACCTCGTTGAAGAATTTTGTCAATCAATATTTACTTGGCTTCTGGTCACTTCTCAGTTGACCTTTGCGCGGGCGGACTCTGCTTCCCTTTCTTAATGCTCCGCCACTCTACGCAGCACGCGCAGAGAAGCTGGGCAACTGCGAGGGCAACAGCCGCAAAGAATATTCTGGTACAGGCGTAGTTGTATGCCTCGATGACCGCCTGCAGGAAACGGGCAGGGACCACGCGGTGGAGCTCAGTGGCACCTGTCTGGACAATGACCTGGGGATCTAGTCCTGGCAGATGAGCGAGCTCCTGGATTAGGAGGCCGCTGAGAATGGTTTGGCCGACAGAGACGAAGATCGCACCGCCCAGTTGTTGCGAAAATAAAGTGATGGAGATGCCTGTGGGGATATCTTCCTTCGGGAGGGTTGCCTGTACGGCCAAGCCGACGGACTGTATGCCCAGACCAACACCAAAGCCGACTAGGAATTAGTAGGCAATCCAGTGCGAGGAGTCCGTATTAGGCGTGAAAGTGGTTATGAGGCCTTGGCCGACAGCCGTGACGCAAGGGCAGAGGATCATGGATGGCATGTAGTACCCAATTCGTTGTGTCAAGGCACCAGATGCGAGGGATGCGACGACGAGACTCAGGATGAGGCGAATAGAATAGATACCCGACTGGACTGGATCAATGCCGTGCGTGGTTTGGACTAGACAAGACGTCAGCGTCAAATCAAGCATCACGTAGAGGCTGGGAGGAACGACTTACACCAAAGAGGGAAGTAGTAGACGGTCAGCAGCATGCCGCCAGAGAGGAAAAACATGACAAATGTCCCAGCAAGAATTGTTCGCTGCGTAATGATCTGAATGGGCAGAGCAGCGCTATCCGGCATCATGACCTGGACGACGCCAAAGGCGATGGCAGCGAGGGCAAACGTGACGAACAAGAGAATGATGCACCAGTTGCTCCAAGGATACGTGGAGCCACCCCACTGCAATGTTAGGAGGAGACAGGTCACGGACGGGACGAAGAAGAAGGTGGCCAGGGGATCCAGTCGCATGATGTGTTCCTTGACGGGTGCTGGCTTCTGGGGCCGGCTGGGCGAGTCTAGGAAGAAGAAGAGGAGGACTAAGGCGACGAGGCCAGCTGGGAGGTTCATGTAAAAGCACCACCTCCAGGTCGCCCGCTCGGTAAAGGCGCCGCCGATCAAGAGCCCGACCAAGGATGAAGACGGCAGAGCTCGGTGCAGCGCCACAGATGACGGAACCGACCTCGAAGACGACGACGCAGCAGAGGAAGGTCCAGCGCAAGTTGTAAAACCGGTATACGCGCCCAAAGAGCAGCTGGAAAGCAGCCGTGGTCAGCATGTAAGCCGAGCCATACCAGCCAATATCGCCCAGGCTCTCTTGAAGTCGTCGGTGATGCGCGGGATAGCCGTCGACAAGATGGTGCGGTCGAGGGCGACGAGAAACATGGGCACAAAGGCCGAGAGCACGACGAGCCAGAACTTGGCAGTCTTGGGCTTGTAGTTGGCCTCTGCCTCCTGCTGGAAAGCTGGGCCGGAAGGCGCCGGCTTTTCGATGTCTGGTTTAGCTGCCGACCCATCTTGTTGTTGTCCCGGAGACGACAACGTTGGTGTCGACTCTACGTTGTTGCCGGGTGATGACTTTTCTGTGCTAGGGCGCTGTGTTTGAGGAAAGTCCTTTTGGATGCTGGCCGAGCGGAGCGAGACGTTGTCGGTGTTGGTCTCAAGAGACTTTCGCCGTCTGTCGCCGTCAAGCACGGCCATGGCTGCAAGGGTATGGAGTCGCGCCTGGAGAAGAAAGGAAGCATGCACAGATACCAAAGTCGATATGCTGCTGCTAAGAGGAGAAGCGACCTTGCATCTCACTTAAGGGAAGGGGTTCGCGGCATAGTCAGCCCCTGTGGCCCGAACCACTCGGCACGGGGCAGCAGAAAGGGGGGACGATTCATACTCGGTACTCGGTAGCAAGCATTTCTCGGTGCCGGAGACGTTTGCAGCCGCAGCCGCAGCCGCAGCCGCAGCCGCAGCCGCAGCCACAGCCACAGCCGCATGGGAAACGGGAATCTACGACGCCGTCGCGAACACGGGACTGCGGCTGCGATGCTGGGTGCGACGACGCCGGGCGCCATGCCGTTTTGGGACGCGACGGATTATCTGGCGGCCGGGCGGCGGGCGGGCCCCACGAGCTGGTGAGCGTCGGGACCGAGAGGGCCATCTCAGACTCCGACAACAGGCCCCTCCAGCGCCCGACAGCCTCGCTTCCCCTGGGTGACGCCAGCGACTCCGACTTGAGGAGGGACAAAGCAAGCAATTCCGTATGCCCATGCTCCATCCGCCGAGGATCCAACGGTTGACGGCGCCGTGTACGAGTACTCGGTAACAGGGTCCCCATCCAGCCTCGTCGCACCCCGCGCCAGTCTCACTTAGCACTCACGCCCGCACACCACCATTGCCTCGTGCTCCGTACCCGGTAAGCAAGCTGCCTATAGGCATTGTGCTTGGGTCAGACGCCTGCCGCCTCGCCCCCGGATAGCACAGGTCATCCCGTACCCGAGACACGTCCGCTCAACCCGACTCAGCCCTAAGGACCGGACGGCCCTTGAAGAGCTTCTCGATTGCCAAGCCGCGTCTCTGATGCCTGCCTGAGGCGTATGCAGGTCCTGGAGACTCATCGCCAGCGGACGTACGCATTGGGTACTGCCCCGTCCTTGGCGCAGGCGGCCTGCCTGGATCTGGATGTTTGACCGCGCGCGTCATCACGTACGCGGCGCCCCCCGACAGACATAAGACATGTCCGCCGAGCAGCCTACCTCCGGGCCCGGTCCGGGTCCCGGTCTGGCGCCGATGCCGCAGGCCCAGCAGCAGCGGCAGCAGCGGCATCCCGACCTCTCGGCCCTGAAGCTGACGCGCGGCACCAGCTGCGTGCTCTGCCAGCAGCGCAAGGTCCGTTGCGACAAGAACAAGCCGTGTGCCAACTGCGTCAAGGCTGGAGTCGAGTGCAGGGTCATCCCGCCTGCACCGCCTCGCCGCCGTAAGAAGCGCCTGCAGGAGAAGGACCTTGTCCAACGCTTGAAGAAATATGAAAGCCTTCTGAGCCAGCATGGGGTCAAGTTCGATGCCATTGGCCACGATCTGAGGACCGACGGCCCGCAATTGGACGATGTGGACGAGCTGGAGAATGACTTCGAGGGCCTCAACACGTCGCCCGAGGCCAGCGCGTCTCCCTTGGCACCCCAAAACGAAAAGTACCTTCTCCTGTCCACTGCCCACTGCTCACTGCCCGCTGTCCACTGTCCCCTGTCCGTGACTGTCCTCGCTAACCAAGACGCGACAGACCTAGCAGCTGGTTCTCCCTCCACAGAGAGGTGGGTAGCGCTCAAGTCCGCGCTCAAGTCCACGGCCCCTTTCGTTCATGGATGCTAATTGGGGGCCCAGTTCCGAGCGAGCGAGCAATTGCTTCACGACTCGTCCGAGGACGAGGACGAGGCCGAGGGCGGCTCAACCATCCGTCGCGCCTTTGACAAAATGTTCAGCAACCAAGACGGCTTTCCCTGCATCGTCGGCGGCCGGCCTCCGTCCGTCACGGATGCCCACCCTTCCACCATCCACATCGTCCAGCTGTGGCAAATATACATTGACAATATCAACCCCTTGCTGAAAATCACCCACATCCCAACCATCCAAAGTCAGATTATCGACGCGACATCACAGTTGGGAAAGGCGCCCAAGAATATCGAAGCTCTCATGTTTGCCATCTACGTCATGGCCATTACGTCCTTGGAGGAGCCCGACGTCCACCGAATGTTTGGCGAATCGAAAAGAGAGCTCCTAGGCCGATACTTTACCGCGCTGCAACAGGCACTGCTGAATGCTGGCTTTATGCGAAACAACGACTTCATCTGCCTGCAGGCTTACGTGCTGTACCTGGTATGCCTTCCCCGAACAGCCATTATGTCCCAGTAGGCTAACAATTCCTAGTTCGCCGTACGGTGGTTTGTCGATCCTCGCCAGGTGTTTTGTTTAATCGGGATAGCCGTCCGGATCGCTCAACGGATGGGCCTACACCGGGACCCTGGCGGGGCCGGCCTCCCCCCCTTCGAGGTCGAGCAACGCCGCCGCCTGTGGTGGACAATCGTCGGGTATGATCGCCGAATTGGAGAGATGACTGGCTCCACCGTCACGGCCCTTTCGAGCGGTGGTGACTGCAAGATTCCCCTCAACGTCAACGACTCTGATCTCCACATTGAAGGCAAGGATATGCCAGCGCCGCACACGGGGCCGACAGAGATGATGTTCGCCCTCGCCCGTACAGAGATCGCCATGGCTGTCACCAGCAACAGCAACCGCGACAGTTTCAAGATGAACAACCCGGACAAGGCCAGCCCGTCGCCCCAGGGCTCCGGGGCCAAAACGCCGACCCCGACCATCCGAATTGCTGGCCAAGAGTCCCTGTCGTACACCCTTGAGGGCTTCTGCGCCCACGTAGAAGGCACATATCTGGCCCAGTGCGATCCCAAGATACCCTTGCACTTGTTCACCCTGACAATGACGCGGCAAAACCTGTGCAAAATGCGCCTCATCAACCTCCTCGTCCGCATGCACAACCCGGAGGCAGTGCCTCTCAAGGAAATCGAGCGGGAGAGCCTGTTCCTGGAGGCCACGCAGATGATCGAGTACGACAACGTGGTGCAATCCTCCGAGAGCCTCCAACCATTCAAGTGGTACTCTATGCACCACTTTCCCTTCCCGGCGTACATGTTCCTGGTCCAAGAGTTGCGGAACCGGATTTCAGGTGCACCGGTGGAGCGAGCGTGGGAAGCTATTACCGCCAACTACGATCTCAGGGGCCTGCTCAACAACCTGCACAGCCCCATGCACACGGCGTTCGGAGGCATTTTTATCAAAGCATGGGACGCCCACGCGGCAGCCCAGAAAAGCAGCGGCAGGCAAGTCAGCCCACCGCGGTTCATCCACGCTCTTCGGGAGCGTGCCGAAAAGCGTCGCAAAGCACGTGCAGAGAATCGCCAGGATCCGAGCCTGGAACCGGTACCCGTCAGCTTCCCCCGCTCCTACGGCCCCAGCCAGACCCCTGCCGGTGCCGAAAACACGGCCATGATGACGCCTCCTTCGGTTGACCAGTCCATGGGCGGCGCCGGCCCGGCCATGGCACCCGGCGCCGGCGCGCAGGTCCAGGAGACGAGCGACATGGACTGGTCGTATCTAGTGTCCGGGTATCAAGACATGGGAAGCTTTCCGGAATTCAACAACTTTGGAAGGTTCGGTTACCCCATGGGAGGCATGGGTGGCGGCTTGGGCGGACACGGGAACATGTTTGAAAACCAGTGAACGGCATGTCATGGACAAGCTGTACGCGTTGCACATTAAACCCCACTTGGATGAGGCGTGGCCTCTGAGGACGAAATGGACGGGACGAAATGGACGGGACGAAATAGGCAGGACGAAATGGGCGGGACAAAATGGGCGGGACAAAATGGGCGGGACTGAGCGTGTTACAATATGTGCGCCGAACTGGACGGAGTTTTGGGCAGGCAAGGATAGACACTCGGGTCAGCTGGATGCGGACCATCTTGCTCAGACGTTTTCGATTTCAGGGCTGGGACCTGCCAGTCGCGATACCCATCTGGCGCCAGGGAGCCACATCTTCACTCGATGAATAAATAGAATAATACTTTGTAGGCACACAGCCAGTAGATGCACTACTCGTAAGTCTGTCCGTTGCCCGCCGCCCCAAGGTAACATCGCCCCGTCTAATGCACGTACACGTAGAACAGCAGCCTCGAGTCTCCAGGCTCTGTCGTGGGACCATACAAGCACGAGAACGTATGCCAGCCGTCTGCACTCCTACCCCGTCGCACCGCCTCCATGGCCCCGGTGCTCTGGAGCCTGGACCCAGAGCGATGGTTCGCAAATCCCTGTCGAGCCGGCGCACCCGCAACACCCCAGTCTGGTTGACATGTCATTTTTTGCGCTGCAGCCTATCCTAGTCGTAAACCAGTCGTCGACGGCGGGGCGCATGCTCCATGCTCCAGCAACGTCGTTGCCTTGTCTCGGCGCACTGGTACGTACTTGCTTGGTACGGCTGTCGCCAACTGTCCCATCCGTCCTCCGTGCTCCACTGTCTGTCCTCCGTTCCTTGCTGGCAGAGGCCCCCCCGTCGCGACATGGCTTGACCGCCTCCCGACAACCGGGAAGCCGGGGCTTTGCGGGCTCATTTGGTGTCTGCATCATCATCTCGGCATGGCCTGCTGCGCGAGACGTTGAGCACACCCGAAACCTACGGGAGCGGCTTCTGTGCCCAGATATCGAGCCAATCATGCTGAGCATGGATCTGAGGGTTGTTGAAGGCATCAAGAATGTCCTGTCCAAGCTTGTGCGCCTCCTCTGCGTTGAGCCCCAACGTCTCATGCCGGATGAGCATGGTAACGAGCCAATCTGACAGAAGGCTCTGCGCAAACACTCCCATTTCCCTCAACCTTGCCTCGCGGTGCCATCGTCCGATAGGTATCGCGTTGTGCTTCGCCGACACGTTGACAAAGCCCATTTCCCGCAAAGTGCTTGCCAGGTTGGCTGGGAAATGGATATTCCACCCGTATAAACTCGAAAACGGCCCGTCGATCTGTTGATATAAAGTGTGGATTGGGTGGTCGTCGCCGGCAGTGCCGTCATCCGAAAAGATCTTGGGGACAAGGTCGTGTATTTCGATCCACCCGCCGGGTTTCAAATTCCTTAATCGGCTGTCAGGCGAGCACGGTCATAGCAGAAGAACGCAGCAAGGAAGGCATACTCTAGACATCTTTGCAGAATCTGCCGAGGTCTGCGGACAGTTGGCAGGAGAAATCGCAGGTGCATGAGATCCGCATCAGCGTAGATGCTCGTCCATGGGCGAAACTCGTCGTCGAGATCCTCGACGCGAAACTCGACATTTGGCGGCGTCCACCTCGGTTGAATTGGGGACAGATCCGTTCCGATTATGCGAGCGCTGGGGAATTGATCGGCAACTGAGAGACCGGGTTAGATTTGAAGGAGTTCCTCGATTCGTCCTCGGCTGCACTGACCGTCTAATGCCCAGAATCCGAATCCCGTGCCCAAGTCGACGATTTTCTGCGGGTTCTCCCCAACTGGGGCGAGGAATAGCTGCCCATCAAGTATGTAGTCCAAGTACATCCTGTGTTTGACTCCCTCCCTCAATTGCTCTGCGTCGTCGTTTGGCATTCCGTAACGACCGTGCAAGAAGCCTTGCTATCGCCTGTGGACAAGGGTTAACAGTCGAGGCGACCATTTCCGTCGATAGGAGATAGGGTAGTTGACTTGCCTACCGTGTTCATACGAGTGCACCAAGCGGGCGGTGTTGACAGATGTAAACTCTGATGTAGCTATGGAATCACCATAGTCGGAGGTGGCATCTTCCTCCTCCTCAGGAGGCTGTGAGCCCGTGGGTAATGAAGTCATGAGAGTGGTGGTCCGCCCCCTAGATGCAATGAAATGATACCACCAACCAAGCAAAAAGCAGAAACGACAGGAAGGGTGTTCAATGGCTGTAAGAAGACGGTTTTGGAAGGAAGCGGCGTTTTATTATCGCACACCAGGTTTTAGCCTGCCACAGCCAGAACCCAGGAGGTCCCCGAGGGTGATTTGATCCAAGCCGAGCCAAGTGGGTGCTTCACGATCAGAGAGCTAAGAGCTCGAGGCAGGGCGGACCCAGCAGATTGGGAGAGCGGGTGGAGTGGCGCTCGGGAAGCCAAACACCCCCGGCAAGGATTGCGGCAAATGTGCCCTTGGCGGGCGGTGGACCGTCCTGTCGTTTGCGGCAAGCCGAGGTGGAGAGAGGGTAGAACGAGCGACTGGAATTTGATGTTTATCCGTCGAAACGCCTGTCCGACACGGCCATGTGAGAGCGCAGAAGAGCAAAGGAGGGGTGCCGGGCAGCGGACGGCTTCTTGATAGTAGACACAACGCGAGTCCGAGGCCCTATTTGTATCATAGTACGTGGGCTCCCAAATTAAGTTTGGGGTGCTGTAAGCGATGGAGACGTGAGGAAGCGGCATCGAGTTGAGGGACGCAAAGATGATGGCGAAGGCCACAAGAGAAAGGCCGGGAGAAACCAAGCCTTGAGCTAGCGTGCGTTAAGCGATGACTCTGTGGTCAAGTTAGTGAAGTAGCACGCAAATGCAAGAGGGGTGGATGGATGGGGAGGCCCCATAGTTGGAGTCCGACTTGCAAAGCAGCTAGTAATAAGTGCCGCCAGTTGTCGTGGACTAGTCATTCCGCAACTCTGTTCACGGCCTAGCAACCTGCTGTTGCATCTCGCGGGTCTGATCGAAACGAAGTGCCAGTGCGTAGCTGCAAAGAGCAGGTATGGGACGCCGTCTGCTGGACCGACGGCAGTATCGGTCGACTGCCGCTTCTTTCGTCCGCCGGGCCGTCGAAGCAACCTCTCATCGCTGGGGCTCCTGGCATTTCCGGTGATCCGTCCGTTGGCTTGCCCGTACTTCGTACTCATACGTCGGTCTATCTATTCGATAACAAGTGACCATGTCCCTGTCGCTGCGCAAGCTGGGGCGGTGTTCGGTACAATGCCGCATTGGGACGTTGCTTATTAATGGGCAAGTCCTTTGATGGATCTGTTCAGTTGCTGGCAGTCAACAGGCCTTCTTCCCAGCACCATCAGGCTGGTTGCAGAGGCTTGGTATTTTGTGTTGTACAAGTACCTCGTACTTCGTCCGCGTTTGAGATACGCCACCGCGATTCGAACAAGCCACAGCTTCATAGTTGTATGCGTATAAGCCCGAACATTGCAGGATTCACGGCCAACAATAGGCGATGCAGCAGCCGTCGATCCTTTGCGGATCCTTACGCCAACTCGACGGTTGTGGATTTCAACATGAAAGCAAACAAGTTGCCACAAGACATGTCTGGACGTTCAGTCCGATGCTTATCGCAGACGAAGGGCTGGCTGAAGAGCAGGCTGACGGTTGAAGGAGAAGCTCAACTTGAGCCTTGGCGACATGTTGCAGCCCAACGCACCAAAATGGTGACCTGCATCTCTAGCGCTCAGAGCGTGCCAGATTCCATCAGTCGTAACGAGAGATGGAGGGGGAAGCGTGAGTCAAGTCCCACCATTCGGCAGTGCAGGTACCAGGGTGACATCGGCGGCGGACGTCGGCGTTGAGATTCAGAAGTTGCGGGCACGGGGACCACGACTGACTCGGTCTGGGGACCTACGCATCATACAGGCGGCACGCTTGGGAGCCTAGCGACGTGCGAGAGAGCTGCTTGTAAGGCACTCCGTATGCCG
The DNA here is from genome assembly GCA_001189435.1 of Tolypocladium ophioglossoides CBS 100239. Classification (NCBI taxonomy): domain Eukaryota; kingdom Fungi; phylum Ascomycota; class Sordariomycetes; order Hypocreales; family Ophiocordycipitaceae; genus Tolypocladium; species Tolypocladium ophioglossoides. The sequence goes on from LFRF01000031.1 coordinate 116,573, forward strand.
ACGGCATGTGCGTTGTCGTTGTAGCTCGTGGCGTGGCAGAGGAATGGACGGACATCATTCCAGGGGGAGACGGAGAAGCAATGGAAACCCGCGCAGTTGAACAGCTCGGGCCAGTCGCACGGGCCGTCTTGCCTCGATGGAAGCGCCGCGATCCTGCTTTGGGCATCCTATTGCACAGCGCTATGCCATGCTTGTAGGGAGCCACTTGGCACCTCGTCCATTGATGCTGAGCCGTATCGAAAGAGGGACGGACGGAATCGACGGATCTCGGGCCGGGGCACCTCTGGCCGCAGAGCGGGGTGACGCCCGTTGCCGTTCCCGTTGAACAGCCCTCAGCCATGGGGCGTTAGACTGATGGGGCCTCGCGAAGCGTCGATGCTGGCAATAATGGAATACGCATTTGTTGGAGCGGGACAGAAATTCACTGGCAGACCGACCTGGCAGCCGAGAAGCTGAGAGCTGAAGCTGCACGGAGCTTCGGCCCCGGGGAGCAGCTGGTCGCGCTTGCCCCCTGGTCGTCGGCTCAGGCCCCGCCTTCCTGTCTTAAGTAGGTATCCGTAACTAGTCGCGCGTTGTGCAAAAGGCAGGCGCGTCATTGGCGTTGGACAGACAGCGCGTGCCGCCATAACACTTCCCCAGCAGTCCTCCTCTGCCAGACGCACCTCTGCTCTGCGCTTGGACACGACCGACTCGTATATCATCCTTTCCTTCATGGCACTTGGTGCCTGTCATATATATACTGCATCTTTTTTATGCATTGCATCTTCTCCCTCGACCTCCCCATATCTCTGCGCGCGACGACATCGCGCCAGGCGCGTTTAATCGACGACGGCTCCCACGACAGCCTCCCCCAGGACCGCCGTATGCTCCATGAATCCGCAGGCGTATCGTCCTCGACACGCGTGTAGATTTTCTCAGCCATGTATCTTCCGCGCTCGCTGATCTCGAAGCTGTACATCCACCTCCAGAACACGCGACATCCCCTCTCTCCCCCGGTCCTCATCCTCGTCGCGCTCGAACCCGATGCTCTCTGCGCCTGCCGCATCCTCACCCGGCTCCTCAAGCATGACTACATCCCGCACAAGATCCAGCCCGTCGCAGGCTACAGCGACCTGGAAAGGGCTGGAAAGGAGCTAGTGGTCCCCATGATGGAAAGCCAAGGTGGCAGCGGAGGTGTCGTCGTGTGCTTGGGCGTGGGCGGCATGGTTGATCTCGGCCCATTGCTGGGACTGGAGCCAGAGGGAGATGACCCCCCCTACGGCGGCGTCGAGGTTTGGGTCATTGACGCCCACCGGCCGTGGAATCTGGGAAACATGTTTGGCGGCTTTCCTGTGGAGGCCGCCACGGAAGATGCAAACTCCTACCGATCAAAGGTCCCTGCTGGTGTCCAAGGAGGGCAGATTGGGCGTGCGTACAGAGCTGGCAGGGGCGGCATCGTGGTGTTCGACGACGGTGATATCGAGGAAGACCTGGGCGCGGAGCGCGACGCGTACCTGGCCCTGCTCGACATGCCGGACATTGACGACGATGGAGATGACTTGGGCGCCAGMGACGACGACGAAGATGACGAAGACAGCTTTGATCAAGGCTCTGCTCGTGTCGGCCAGAAGAGGAAGAGCTGGTCAGATGGACACGAAGACGAGTCGAGCGACGACGAAGACAGGCCACGCCGACGACGGAGAAGGAATTCTGTAAGTGAGCAACGCCGCATGCGTCCTTCTCTTCTAACCCCGCTACAGTCGAGCCCGATTCCCGAGTCTCCCCGTCGCCCCGAGGCAAGGGGGCTTCTTTCTCTTAGAGATCCGGATGTTGCGCTCTCCAGCGACCCCAGTGAGCCGCCCTCGGCAGCTCAACCGCCCCCGGCACCGTCTGCTCGTACACTGAGGAGGAGGCTCCTCCGAATGCGCCGAGACAATGAATCCGTGCTTCATCAGTACTACAAGATGGGATCATCATTCGCTGAGCCCATCTCCTCCATGATGTATTCGTTGGCATCAGAATTGGGCCGAGAAGACAATGACCTCTTGTGGTTGACTATTGTCGGCGTGAGCTCGATGGAGCTCTACGGACGCTCGTCAGCAGGCGTCGCTGCGCCAATCCGCGGAAACGACAAGGGCAGGCCGACTGGCTGGATGGGCGTGAGGGGAGCACGACTGCGACAACTGCTACGTGACGAAGTTCGACGCCTGAATCCTCCCGAGGTCACCAACGGACGTGTTGCTGTCGAGAACACGGGCGTCATCCCTACGACGGCCCGTAACCCTGAAGACACTGGCATCCGCCTGTCGCCCGAGCCTCGGTTTCTTCTCATACGGCACTGGAGCCTGTACGACAGCATGCTGCACTCTCCATATCTCTTCTCTCGGCTCAAGACATGGAGCGAGACGGGTATCAAACGTCTCCACAAGCTTCTTGCCAAGATGGGAGTGAGTCTGGCACAATGCAGACAGAGCTACACGCATATGGACATGATGCTCAAGCGCGAACTGAGGGCCAAGCTGCTCAAGTACGGCTCGCTCTACAACCTTGACGAAATGGTACCCGCCGTGGACACGGACGGTAAGGACCGTGCCGGCGCAAAGGACGGCTGGGGCTTCGTCAGGAGTTGGGGCTGGCGAGAGACGCTGAGCGCAGAAGACGTCGGCGTAGTTATCGGCGCCCTCCTCGAGGTTGGGAAACATGTACAAGCCGTGGATGCCGTCTACGGCGCGAGCCAGATAACCCGAGAGGCGCAGGAGGATGCTGACTTTTCCGCCCAAGGGGAGGAATGGGTTGGTCGGTTCTGGGAGGCATACGACGCGTTGGAAGAGTAAGTCGACAGAGCTGGATCAGCTCCAACCCTTTCTTCCGCACCAATACTGACGCCATGTTTGCAGCATCGACGCTCTCAAGGCTGGTCTCCCCACTGCCCAGTTCCTGCACCGTGCCATCTATCGCACGGGCACGTCACTCATCAACAAGAAACAGATCAAGCACCTGCGTGCCTTCCGCATGTGCGTCGTCAGAGAGGGGCCGGACGTTTCGCTCTTCAACCACCCGGCGGCCTTGACCAAGCTCTCCCTCTGGATTGGAGAGGCGCTCGCCGAGCAGGAGAGGGACTCGCACGGGAAGCTCTCACATGGCGGACGAGGCACGCCCCTCGTGGTGGCGAGCTTGAACGAGAAGCGCGGCATGTACATTGTCGTCGGCACCGGCGGCGGCGGCGGACCAGACACGACGTTCCTCAACCGTGAATCTGCGAAGAAGAAACTTGAGGATAAAGACGCCAAGGCGAAAGCCAAGGAAGAGTCGCGCAAGGCAAAGGAAAAGGTCAGAGAGGACAAGCGCGCGGCCAGACGCGCGGCCGGCAAGGATGACGACGACGACGACGACGAGCCCGAAACCGAGTCGGAGGGCTCAGAAGAGTCAGACTCGGACGATGGGTCGGACGACGGCGACGTCGAGCAGGACAAGGGCTACGGCCTGAACCGGTTCGGCAACGCCTTCAAGGAGGTCGTGTCGGAGACCAACGCACGCGTGCGGGTCGACAGCTTCGAGCACTCCGTCGTCGAGGTCAGGAAGGAGGACCTGGGGGGCTTCTTGGAGAGCCTGAGCATGAAGGCCGTGGTGGGCTAGCTGCGCTCTTGCTGTATGTACACCCCGTTGTTCGGCATAGAACGAGCGAGCGGGCGAGCGGGCGGCGGGACGAACGAAGGCGCATTGACGGGTGGGATCTGGGGGCATGAGCGCACGCAATTTCCTTGACCAGGAGCAAGGCATGGATCTTTCATGAAGCGGATGGCATACATATGTACGAAGTAGGGCGGATAGTTTTTCTGCATGACTTTCCTGAGCGCCAAACACATCGCCGCATTTCCGCGGCCCTCGTCTCTTGACTGGGGGGGCGCCCTTCCAGAAGCCGACGAAGACAATGCGGCTTGAGCAATCGCGAGGCGATGGCTGTGCCGAACGCAAATGGCTGGAAGCCTTGGTGACACGCCGAGGGCGCAAACAAGCTTCTCTCGACCTCCTGAGTCTGGCGCGCTAGCAGGCCGAGGGGGCTGTGCAATGCTTCCTGCATGCGCATGGGATGGGATGGCACGGTTGCAGGGGACGGATGGATTCGTTCGGGGCGTCATCGGAGCCATGGATCGGCGGAGCGGGCTCGGGCGACGGGGCTCGCAGACGGGCTCGCAGTCGGGCTCGCAGTCGATAGGCACGGCGCGTCTTGCGCAGGAGGAAGTCGAGGAGTTGATGGAGAGGGGAGGCAGAGCAGGAGGTGTTGGGGGCTGCGAGGCGAGGCCGTGGCTTGACGTGGCTGGGTCGGATCGAGCCACAGAGGTCACAGGGGCGCGACCCCGCCTGAGGCGAGAGACGCCCTGGAGGCGCCTAAATGATGGAGCCCCAGACCAGGCCCAACTGCGATCCTACCCTTGGACGTGGCCGCGCCCTGATAGGCAGAGGCGAGTTGGCTGCCTCTTTCTCATCAAAGCATCAGGCACTTGCAGGTTCGTCAGACATGCCGGGATAGCGGCACCTCGGGACACCTTGGAAGGCTTTGTTTGTTTGTTTSTCTGTCCAGCCCGGCGCCCGCCACGTCGCCCGCCATAATAGCGCGCCGGCTGCAACTTACAGAAGGCCACCAACCCCTCCTCAGCCTTGGTGCGCCCGCTGTCGTGGCGACAAACCCACCACCACTTACTTCCGCTTACTTCCACTGCTCTACTCTTCTCTTCTCTKCTCTGCTCTGCTCTGCTCTGCTCTGCTCTGCTCCAGCTACCTCATTCTTTGTCTGAGCAAGGTGTTGCACTGCTGGCACACAAACCAAGCCCTCGCTCGACCTCCCGAGGTCCCCTTGAACCGCAACCTGCAGCCTCACCCTCGCCCTCGCCCCAACAACCCTGACGCATTGTCCCACGACCACGGCATAGCGACGGCATCGTTTCCCGCATTAGTATGTGCCCCTCCGCCATCGCCAGAGTCCTCGGCTTCCCTCCTGGACGCCCCCCTGTGCCAACGCAGCCTGACGACGACGCCGCGTGCGAACGACTGCGCGTGACGACCACGACTCCCTCCCTTGTGTCGCCCGGGCCTCGCTTGCTCGACTCGGCCGACTGATCCAACATATCCTTGCTGCGCATCAAGCTCCCTCCAGCGCACCCTCGGTCCCCAGCCGCTGCGCCAGTTGCGCTTTGTAAGCATCCGCTGACGGCAACGCTACAACACCACCACCCAACGAGCCGGTAAATCAGGCATGGGAAAATCGTGAGTCGGATCCCTCTCCGCTCCCTCCATGACGGAGATCGACAGGGCCTGGGCCGGACATAGCAACCGGACGAGGCCACCTGTTGGTCGCGCGACCCCGGGCGGTGCCGTCATGGCAACCTGGCCTGGCCTGCCCCGGACCCGAGACATGGAGGCCCTGTGCTGTGCCTCGATCGATCCGTCGCCGGCACGCCATGTCGCATCTTGCTGACCATGCTTCACCCCATGCAGACAGTCGAAGCTCTCCCAGGAGCAGCTCGCCGAGCTCCAAAAGTCGACTCACTTTGACAAGAAGGAGCTGCAGCAATGGTACAAGGGTAAGGATGCGTCGTCCGGGGATTAGATGCCCGTTGTGTGTCAGTAGAATCACTGTACTGGGCTGACCTTGGCGCGCGCAGGCTTCCTCAAGGACTGCCCGTCGGGCATGCTCACCAAGGAGGAGTTCCAGAAGATCTACCGGCAGTTCTTCCCGTTTGGTGACCCCAGCTCCTTCGCCGACTATGTCTTCAATGTCTTCGACAGCGACAAGTCGGGCACCATTGATTTCAAGGAGTTCATCTGCGCCCTGAGTGTTACCAGCCGGGGCAAGATGGAGGACAAGCTGGACTGGGCCTTTCAGCTGTACGACATTGACGGCGACGGGAAGATAAGCTACGACGAGATGCTCCAGATTGTCGAGGCCATCTACAAGATGGTAGGCCTCCTTGTCGGCGCACGTTGTCTGACGAGCAGAGTACTGATGTGGAACAGGTCGGATCGATGGTCAAACTCCCCGAGGACGAAGATACCCCCGAGAAGCGCGTCAAGAAGATTTTCCGCATGATGGACAAGGACGAGAACGGCTCGCTGGATATGGAAGAATTCAAGGAGGGCAGCAAGCGCGACGAGACGATTGTGTCGGCGCTGTCGCTCTACGATGGGCTTGTGTAGGTCGGCGCCGCCTAGGAGGGGACGAAGCGGCAGTGTAGTAGACAAGGGGAGTTGTGGTGCTTCACCGCGCAGGAGTACCTTGGGTGCTGTTTCATCTTTGGCTTAACGCGGAGCCTGCGATTATGCAAGAAAGACGGATTTTGCGTTTTGCCTGAAGTCGACGACGTGACTGGTGACTGGTGGGGTAAAGAGCATAGCATTGAACGGGGCGTAGGCCTGATTAGCACCGTCCATTCCGCTCCATTCCGAAGCCATGTAGTCGGTACGAATTGGAAAGATTGTGGCTGCTTGCACGTTGGCATCGAAGCGGTAGAGATGCGACGCCGCAGAAGAGCCGCATCGGCGCACCGTGGCAGCGGCGCGGACGGATAGCATCGGAGCCAAGCCCGAAAGGCCAAGCGGACGAGCGTGGGCCCCCCCTGGCGCTTTGCCTCCGACAGCGGCCTCAGGCTGCGTTCCTCGACGACGCTCCTCACTTACACGCACCGCAAGCAGCCACCAGCCCATCGCGAACTCACCACCGCCTCATCTGCGAAACACGCGGGCCGCCGGAATCGGCCTCCACTCCCGCGTCCTGCGCGACGCATGAGCCTCGTCGCGCGCCTGGCGGCCGGCTTCGGCGCGGAGGTGGCCGACCCGGAGGAAGGCGAGTGACGGGCGCCCGCCCAAGCCGAGTGAGCCGTGGCTCACGCGCGCGCAGAAACGTTCCTCCTCTACGCGCAGCCCGTCGCGGCGCAGAACCTCGGCTTCGTCGACCCCAGGGCCGCGTCTGTCGACGTCACCGTCGGGGGGCGCGCGTACACCGTCCACCAGTCCCCCGCGGTGCTCGCCTCGAGCCGCGCGGGGGGCACCACCGGCGCCGGTGCGTGTCGCTGCGTCCCGTCTGCGCAGTGCAGGAGACTGACGATGCCGGCCAGTCCTCTGGAAGGTGACGCCGCTCTTCGCCGACTACCTCTGCTCGCGCGCCAACGCCCTCGTCGCGCTGCTGCCGCCGCGCCCGGCCGTCCTCGAGCTCGGCTGCGGCGTCAGCCCGCTCGCGGCGCTCGCCCTGCGCCCGGTGGCCGCCACGTACGTGCTCTCCGACCAGCCGTACGTGCGGCGCCTCGTCGCGCAGAACCTCACTGCGAATGCGCCGCCGCCGCCGCGTCGGGGCAGCAGCCTCGCCGTCGTGCGCTTCCGCGCGCTGGACTGGGAGACGGACGCCGTGACGGGGGAGCTCGCCGCGCCGGCGCGCAGCTTCGACGCGGTGCTGGCGTGCGACTGCGTGTACAACGAGGCGCTTGTCGCGCCGTTTGTGCAGACGTGCGCGGATGTGTGCGCGCTGCGCGCGGGGGACGCGCGCGCCGGCCCGCCGTGCGTGTGTGTTGTCGCGCAGCAGCTGCGCAGCGACGACGTCTTCCTGTGCTGGCTGGCGGCCTTTCGGCGGCGCTTCCGCGTCTGGCGCGTCCCGCCGGAGACGCTGCCCGCGGAGCTGCGCCCGGCCGCTGGGTTCGTGATCCACGTGGGCGTGCTGAGGGACGCGGCGGGCGTGTGAGCGACGTGGTGGCTGGGTCTCGCTGTGGGTGGGTGGGTGCATGGATGGGGGCAGCGGGCGAGCAGACGTCACGGCATGGCGTGTAGTAGTAGCATGATGTGTGTATGATGGTAAAGATGCAAGTCTCTTCCCGAGTCCTGCGCGACATGGCGCGGCACATTTCTCCGTAGCGCGCGCTGCGGCCTGTTTGATAACAGTGGCCGGGACAGATAGGTGGCCAAGACAAATGACCAGACAAATAACCACAGACGACCAGACAGATGACCGAGCAGTCTCCTCCTCCTCTGGCATTTTCATCCAACACCGGTCCCAAGCGAAAAATCACGTCTACTGCATCCAGATCCAACCCCNCGCGCCTCCATCGGCGCTGCCTACCACTCCAGCGGCTCCGTCTTCTCCTCGCCGCGGTTCGTCTTGGGCACGGGCACCGCCTTGGCCGCCAGCTTGCCGCCCTGGCCCTTGCGCCGCAGGTACCCGGAGCCGTCGAGCCAGGGCGTCGCGCGCGTCATCTTCTTCTCGAAGTCGGTGATCTTGTCCTCTAGCTGCATCGTCAGGCCGATGTCGTCGAGCCCGTTGACGAGGCAGTGCTTGCGGAACTCCTCGACGTCGAAGCGGCAGATGGCGTCGCCGGCCGAGTTCTTGATGAGCTGGTTGGGCAGGTCGACCTCGACGTCGCGGCCGGCGCGCGCCTCGGCGGCGATGGCGTCCATGTCGGCCTTGTCCGTCACCGTCAGGGGCAGCATGCCGTTCTTGAAGGTGTTGTTGAAGAAGATGTCGGCAAACGACGGCGCGATGACGCACTTGATGCCGAAGTCGAGCAGCGCCCACGGCGCGTGCTCGCGCGAGCTGCCGCAGCCAAAGTTGGGCCCCGTGCAGACGAGGATCTTGGCGCCGCGGTACGGCTCCTGGTTGAGCACGAAGTCGGGGTTCTCGGAGCCGTCGGCGCGGTAGCGCAGCGCGTGGAAGAGCGCGCTGCCCAGGCCGGTGCGCTTGATGGTCTTGAGGAACTGCTTGGGGATGATGGCGTCGGTGTCGATGTTGGCCATGTCCAGCGGCGCCGCGATGCCCTTGAGGGTGAGGAACTTGGGCAGGCCGGCAGACGCGCCGGCAGACGCGCCGCCGGCGGGGGCCGCCGAGGTGTTGGTGTGCGGCTGCGAGTCCTCGGGCTCGTCGCCGATGACGTCTCTCTCGTGGGGGGAGTTCTCGACCCTGTCGTCGACATGGGGCTTCTCCTGCTGCCCCTGCTCCACCCCCTGCGGCGGCGGCGTGACCCTGGCATGGGCGTGGGGGTTGGTGGCCCCGTGGTTGGCGAGCTTGCGCACGTCGGCGAGCTTGCCGACGATGGCGGCAGCGGCAGCCATGACCGGGGACATTAGGTGCGTCCGGCCGCCGGCGCCCTGGCGGCCCTCGAAGTTGCGGTTCGACGTGCTGGCGCACCGCTCCTTGGGCGCCAGGATGTCCGGGTTCATGCCGAGGCACATGCTGCAGCCGGCCTCGCGCCACTCGAAGCCGGCGTCGACGAAGATGCGGTCGAGGCCCTCCTGCTCGGCCCGCGTCTTGACGAGGCCCGACCCCGGGACGACCATGGCGCGCTTGATGTTGGCGGCAATGGTCCTGCCCTTGACGACGTGGGCGGCGGCGCGCAAGTCTTCGATTCTCGAGTTGGTGCACGAGCCGATGAAGACCTTGTCCACGACAATGTCCTCCATCGGCGTGCCGGCCGTGAGGCCCATGTACTCGAGCATCCGCCGGCCCGTTGCCCTCTTGGCGTCGGTGGCAAACGTCTCCGGGTCGGGGACGGCGCCCGAGATGGGGATGACGTCCTCGGGGCTCGTCCCCCAGGTCACGGTGGGGACGATGTCCTTGCCGTCGATGAAGACGTCGATGTCGTACTTGGCGTCAGGGTCCGACTGCAACGACCTCCAAAAGACCACGGCCGCGTGCCACTCGTCGGAACCGTACTTGGGCGCCAGGGGGCGGCCCTTGAGGTACTCAAAGGTGGTCTCGTCGGGGGCCACCATGCCGGCGCGCGCGCCGCCCTCGATGGACATGTTGCAGATGGACATGCGGGCCTCGACGCTGAGGCCGCGGATGACGGAGCCGCAGAACTCGATGACGGCGCCGGTGCCGCCGGCGGTGCCGATCCTGCCGATGGCGTGCAGCACCACGTCCTTGGAGCTCACGCCGGGGGCCAGCTCGCCGTCGATCTGGATGCGCATGTTCTTGCTGCGCTTGGTGATGAGGCACTGCGTGGCGAGCACGTGCTCGACCTCGCTGGTGCCGATGCCAAAGGCCAGGGCGCCGAAGGCGCCGTGCGTCGACGTGTGGCTGTCGCCGCAGACGACGGTGGTGCCGGGCAGCGTGAAGCCCTGCTCGGGGCCGATGACGTGGACGATGCCCTGGCGCTTGTCGCCCAGGCCGAAGTAGGTCAGGCCGAAGTCCTTGACGTTCTCCTCGAGGGTGACGCACTGCGTCCGCGAGTCGTCCTCCTCAATGAAGGAGGCAATGTCCTTGAGGGCCTTGCGCGACGTGGTCGGGACATTCTGTTTGGGAGCACGCACCGGGTCAGCAGATGCGCCGCAGCACGAATGAAGCAAGCCATTGGGGGAGACGGGGGGGGAGGCGCGTACGTGGTCAGTGGTGGCCAGAGTGCAGTCCGGTCTCCGGACCTTGCGGCCGGCATTCTTGAGGCCCTCGAAGGCTTGCTGTTGGCGGCGGACCTGGTCAGCAATCGCACGTCCTGCGGGTGGGCTGGGATCGCGTGTTGGTGCGCTGTACCGGTGATGTCACCTCGTGGACCAGGTGTCTGTCTGCAGCGTCGCGGGTCAGCAAGGGCAACAAGCAGACGGCACGTGAGAGCAGACGAACCGATGTAGAGGAGGATGGTGCCGTCGAGCTTTTCATCGACGACGTGGTGCGACAGCACCTTGTCGTAGAGCGTCTGCGGATTCCTGTCGGAGACGGGCATTGTGTGAATGCGGTGCGATGCGATGCGATGCGATGCGATGCGATGCGCTGTGATGTGATGTGATGTGATGCGATGTAGGTGGGAAGAGCCTGGCCGGCTGGCGCAAGTCGGCAGCCAGCGGTCAGATGCTGCCGGTAACGGATACTCGTCCGGGGCAGGGCGAAAAGGCAGACACGCGTGTCGGCTTGACTCAACAAGAGCGCCCGTGGTGGCGGTAGTGCGTGAGGCGAGGCTGGGAGTTTTAACCAAGGTCCAGCGCGGTCCAGACGTCAGCCCGCAAACGTGCAACCGCAAACATGCAACCGAGAACTGAGACGGACGGGATGCTCGTCGGGTGCGACAGAACCCGAGGAGAAAATGCCGTCCCACCGCTCGGGTTTTATCGCGGAGTTCTGGACGCGCCCGTCCCAGGCTGCGCCGACCATCACCGGCCTCGGCGCCTCCGATCATCGGAGCCGCCTGGAGCCGCCTGCCCTCCGGCCCAGGACCGGCCCTGGGCCCCTAGCCTCTGCGCGCTGCAGCGCGGGGTCGGCCTCGTTGGGGCCTTTTTTTCAGCGGGCCGGCCTGCCACTAGCTCGCCTGCTGCAGCTGGTTGCTAAATCGGCGCCTGGGATTGGCGGCCGCGTCGTCGGTGGCTTGGCTGGCGGCGAGAATCAGCGTCAGCGTCAGCATCGGCAGAGAGACGGAGACAGAGACGGAGACAGAGACGGAGACAGAGACACGCGCCGCAAAGGACCCGCTCGTCCTTCGGATGCCTGACATGTCCGAGATGGCCGCCCATGTCCCGGCACAGCCAGGAACAGGACACAACGCACAGCCAGGTGCGAGCAATCCTCTCGCCTGCCGTGTCGCCCCGGCAGCGTCCCGAGCCATCGTGTTGGGTCTCCCCGAGACGACGTGCACTGTAGATGCCCCGTGGCACGACATCAAATTCGCAGGCCCAAGCCCTCGTACCACCTCCCATGCCAGCGTCACCATTACGGGTCGACAGGACGTCGTTCGGAGTACTTCGTCCGTACTGCCGTACGGAGTCCTCCGTACTACGGGCACCAACCAGTGGCAGCTCAGCCCTAACACCGCACGGCACGGCGCTACGGCCATCGGCATCCGAAGTGACTCTGGCCCCGCTGGCCGACAAAAGATCCCCCTCAGTCAGCCTCCTGCTTCGTACGAGTCCTGTCATGTCTTGCTGTAATATTGGCTGCTCGTTCTGCATAATCGCGCCACCATCGACTCGGCCGTTCGCCGCCGTGCCCCGTGCCCCGTGCCCCGTGCCATGATGTACATCGGCCGTCTGCGCTTTTCGCTGCTGCACGGCTTCAGCCTGCAGCATCGTTGTCAAACGCCACCTGCAGCCGGCCCACCGCGCCCCCACGATCTCGACACTGACGTTTGCCACGACATCCATGACATCCATGACGCCGTCGCACACCTGAATTATACTCCGCGCCGGCATCTCACACACCCCCGTACAGCAGCCGCATCTCGCTGCTCGCATAGCCCACCATCTCTCCGAGCAGTCTTCCCAACACCCAAGTGAGTCTCATGCCCTACACAAGCACCACCGTCCCGAGAATCGCTCCGGGAACCGCCAGCACCAGCGCAAACCCGTCCACCAGCGTCGCATCGTTTCTTGCGTTCCTCTCCCAATACTCGGATCCAGAGTCAAACACGGGGCCGACCATCTCCCAGTACAGAGCCAGGAGCGCTGTGGCGTGGCAATGGACTGACCAAGACGCCTCCTTCACCGCCGTCCATAGGCTGCCTTCAGCCTCCGCACCCGTGCCCCTGAAAAGACCTCCGATGCCGTCTTCGGCGCCCAGATGAGCGGGAAAGCCTCCTGGAACGCGCACCGTGAGACTCCACTCCTCGAGCCCGTCTGGTCGCGTATCCATCGGCCGCTCCCCGCGCCCCTCTGGCAGCGTCTCCCCCAAGTCGCCTTTCTGCCCAGTCTCCTGCACTGCCGCGAGGTTCGCGCGCTTGTCGTCGCCCAGCGTCTTGTCCGCCCATGGCATATACGTTGACTTGGGTGACGTGCTGCACTGCATCACCCCCTGCTTCTCTCCTGTGCCTGTCCGCTTTGAATATCTCATAGCGACCGTCTCGGTCTGTTGCTTCGTTGCTTCCACATGGCCCGTGGACGTAGTATCTGTTGCTTCGCCCCATCCTCCCTGTGTTGCACTCGGCGAGGCACTCGGTGAGCGTCTCATCACAGTGGCCATTGGGCTGCCATCGGGAGGGCCCAAGTCTGGCAGGTTGTACATAACTCGGCTCAGCTGGCGCCTCCGGGCCGGCCTCTGGGGCCCTTTTGGGCTTTCCTCGAGCCTCTTCGCCAGGTTCCACGAAGATGTTGGATGGTCGGACCCAGTAGTGATGGTGATGGGTGTGGAGACACACTCGTCCGTGAACTCGTTGCCCTTGTTGGTGATGTCGCGTATGGCATTCTCGATCCACTCGTCGTCGGCGTTGCTCTGGTTCTGAGCACTGTGGCCGCCTGGCAGCTCGAGGAGCTTCATATTGTTGCTATTCTCCCTCGGATTCACCGTGCCCGACCGCGTCATGTCCCCGGCCGAAGCAGGGTTTCCCGCCATCAATTCCTGGGCGACGGCGGCCGGCTTCAACGCCAGAAATGTCCTCGTCGGTTCGAGGCTTCTGCACTTCTGAGTCTGCCCCAGGCTGGTCACCGGGTGCAGCGCCGACAAAGACACTTCTTCTTCGGAACCGTGCCGATTGCGACTCTCGTCCCGCCTCCTCATCTTGAACGTCCCGTACGCGGGCATGAACCTCCGCAACGGGCTCCGACCGGCTGGAGTCTGCATCCTAATCTCTGCCAACGTGTCTCGAGTCGCTGCTTCGAGAGTGCCAGATCTCTTGCGGCTCGTCGCCGAATCTCGCTCGACGGACTCGCGTGGATTCAGGTCGGGCGGCTGTGGGGGAGTCAAGCCGGTCTTCCGTCGCAGGAGACTGAAACTGCGCTTGGGACTCAACGTCTGCTGGCTCACGTGGACGGCTGCCCTGCTGCCAGCTGGCAGGTCCAGGTTCTTCGTGTCGCGACCACCTGGGTCGATCTGCCTCTTGGCTCGCCTGTCTAAAAAAGACACCTTTGTTGGCGTTTTGGCCGGACTGTCTGCGAGTTTGACGGTAGTCTTACCAGGCGTTGTTATCTGAAGCAGTGGAATATCACGAGAGGCCATGTGGCCTGGCGACGACGCCGCTTCGGCGGAGCGGCCGACTGCAGGCGTGCAGTCCTCCTCGACAGACGCACGAGGGGAGACGGGCACGTCTTGATGTCCCCGGGCGCTGGACGATTCGGAGCCATCGAAGCTGATTCCATTCGCGAATAGTTCCCACGCCGACGGCGTCAGGTCTGCGAGGCTTTGTCTGTGGGGAGTTCGAATGACCGTTGCCGTGGAGCTCGGCGTGTCAACAACGCGCTCAGCATGGGGCCTTGCTTCGGGTGCGTGCATAGGGCGTGGCGTCAACTCCCTTGCTGGAGAATCCAAGGCGATGAGGCTCTCATCTGTGGCACGCTCTGCCTGCTCCATGGTGCGGTGTTTCGACGGTCTCCCTGCGTTGCGAACATGAGCAACTGACTGTGCGCGAGGTAGGAAAAAGGGGACGCAGAGGAAAGGGGGGGCTCACGCGAACCAGCCACGCTGCCCGCTCGTGACTGGGCGATGGGGCTCAACTCCGGCTCCTGGGCCGAGGACCACTGCTTCGTGTGTCGTCGCCATTTGACACTCTGGCTGATAGTCTTGACTGTCTGTTTATCCTGTTCCAGCCGCCGCAGCTTGTGCTTTTCGCTTGCCAGCAGAACCTTCTTCGCCGCCGTCTCGTTCTGCGCTTTTGATTGCTTGTATGAATGCCGGGCGTCTTTCAGTGCGCTTCGCAGGATGTTGAGCCTTTGCTGCGTCTCTTGGCTCGTGGTGCTTCTGTCGCTGTCCGTTGGAGTTATGATGTCGAGCTGGCCCGTCTCGGGGTTGATGCCCTGGACCCCCAGGTAGTCGCCGCTCTCCTTCAGGTTTCGCCTCTGGCGCCGTGCCTCCTTCTTTGCCTCGATCATCTGGCGGGTTTGGGCGAGCCGGCGGTCTATGGTCGAGGCCAGATGCGATTCCAATGCCGTGGCGGCAGAGGCCTTGTCCATCTTGCGGTCCCAAGTGGCCGGCGGGTTTGTTTCGTCGTGGCTCTCGGTAGGCCACCATGGCTCAGCTTCATCCCTTGGGGCCCAGCTCCATTTCCTGCCGAGGTGCGTGAATGAACCCATGTCGACAGCGGCGGATGCTGCTCGCGGCCGCGCGGGTGCCGTCTCCAGCTGGCTTTCCGAGATGTCCTTGGCAGTATTCCACCGAACAATGTGATCAGAGCCGGCAGTCTCGCTCATTCGGCTCTGCCTGCTTTCTGTAAACTGTCGACGAAATCTCTGCCCGTGGTTCGTCAAGTCCTCGCGTTCCCAGAAGCCTTTGTCTTTTCTCGTCCCTCCACGCTCCGGACGGTGACTGGGGAATATGTTCCTGACCCAGCCGCTCCAGGACGAGGTTCGGCGATTTGAAGACGGCTTCCTTCCTTGCCGGATCTTCTGCGACGAAGGGAGAGACTCTGTTCTCGGCTCGAGGGGAACCGACACCGTGGGTTGCAGAAAATACGACATTGTATGTCGAGGCAGTCACGGGTCAAGCGGTAGCGCAGGGGAATGGCAAACGGCTTGTCCTGGAGTTAGGAGTCAGGCATCGTCTGGATGACCGTGTCGCCAGCCGCAAACCTGTGGCGTCTCGTCCGGCCAGCTCCTCGTCGAAGTATGGACTAAGAATGCACTGCATGGTTTGACAAGGAGGCGCGGGGAGTAGAGGCAAGATGGGATTGAGACATTGCGAAAACGGCAAGAGAACCGCAGAACATCTGCCCTGCAGCAGCAGCGGCGGCGGCAGCAGCTTCCAGCTCATAGCCAGGCAGACTGTATCCGCCTTGGGGAGGGATATGGCGTCGAGAATGCGGGCTCACTTGCCCAATACTGACATGTTATTAAGTCGCCTCTGGGGCAGCATGAACTTACTGTAACATCATACACAGCTTTCCACTGCAAAGAGCCAATCTAAGCCAGATAAACGCCGTATGGATGCAACGGAAACGACAAAACTACCCAAGCGCACCCCCACTTTATTCAACCCCCAAAAGCCATGCTGCCCCTGAGGCCACCACACGCGTCTACCACCGTGAAGGGTATCTCTCGTACCCCGGCCTGTGTTTGCCCATGTTTGCGAACGGATGCGGAGAGCTGTTGACGCTTGCACCCAGTGACTTCCTATTATCTGGGCGCTTCGTCGGGCTGCTCGGCGGCTCCCTGTTCCTCTGCTCATACGCCGCCATCTCCCTAGAGTTTCTGGGCGAGGGCTGGTCAACCTTATTGATGTCGCCCAAGCTAATGGCCTTCTTGAGTGGCGACTTGTTGTGTGTGTAGATGCCCATGCTTCCCGCAAAGTTGTAACCCCCCCCGGCCAGAGGAGGGACACTGGCCGTGGTCTGCGCCGCTGCTGGTGTATAGCCGACAGGCAAGCTGTTTCGCAGGGCGGCACTGTGCTGAGCGATCGCAGGCGTGAATGATTCCAGCCGTCTGCTGGCAGCGGGAGGTGTAAACATCTGCGGCTTCATGACATTGCTGTTGTTGCCGGTAGGCGTGGTTTCGCGGGAATCGACGTGCGGGTTATGTTGCGCCCGGAACGCGCGTCTAATGAGCGTCGTCGGGGTGCCTGTTTGCACAAACTCGCGGGCCGGCATGGGCTGGTCTTCGGACATCTGGGTGCCCACATCTCTGACCACCGGGTGCAGTCGCGGGTGCACAAACTTGGTGTCGTATTCGTGCATGACCTCCTTCTGGATGATTGTGCTGTCCTTGACTTGCTGAGAGTATCGCGAACACAACAGGAGCAGCTGGGCCGACAGCACAACCTGCATTGCCAGCGTGTTGAACACCGTCACGCTCGGCCGAGGATCAAGAGGCGCAAGTGGGAGGAAGAGGAGGTACACGAGGACATGCCCCGGGCCGAAGAAGCAGAACAGCCGGATGGACACTGGCAACGGATCCCAGACGGCAAGCTCCCACACATCTCGATTCTTATCAGGATGCGCTCGAGATTCCGCCGACTCGGGTGTGATCAGATCCGCAATGTAGCGAAGCGGCGAAGAGGAGACTGGCGACGACTGCACTTTGACTCGGCGCACAGAGGGAGTGGATGGCTGGACGTCGATGTTTGCTTCGAACATTCTGTACTTTCGCGTCCGGGAGAGGGTGTAGATCGCATTCGTCGAAGAAAAGGCCACAAGGCCCCAGACCAGAGGGTAAACCTGTCCAGGGTAATGAGCCAAGCGCCGCGCAGAGGGAGTAGATTGCGTGGACTTACAAAGAGTGACATCCAACCCGCGCTCCCATCTTCGCCAAATATGTCGTCGTTGGAGGACGACGTCGACCCAGAGTTCGCTCGCGCCAAAAGAAAGACGAAATTCAGCCCCAGGCCGAGCTGCGTGCCCACCAGCTTCGAGTCCCAGTCTCTCGTCTCCAGCTCCTCCGAGAGCCACAGCAAAAAGTCCATGGGATTCAACATCGTCGTGAAGCGCTCCCAGAGCGGCCTGCGTCGCACTAGCCTGGGCATTTTGGCGATGCTTTATGGGAAGCTGGTGTGTCTCTGCAAGTGTCGTGATGAAGCGCAGCTACAGTTGCAGAGACTCGCGACCCGATCTCGCCAAGGAAGAGACAAAGGAGTTGTCCGGAGCTGCGTCGGTGATGATGATGGGTGGATGATTGTTTACTTGCAACCTGGAACCTTCCAGCTGGAGCTCCTTGTTCTCGGTACCTAGCACGCGGGGCAGTGGCCGTGCGGTGGCTCCGCTGCACACATTTGTTAACACTCTCTCATACTCCACAGCGAACTGGTATCGCTTTTGTTAGGACGCTCAGCTGTCCAGCGCCTCTTTGTGGAGCGTCACCTCCAACCTCACCTCAGACCACAGCACCGCAGGACAAAGGCCGCCGTCGTCCATTGTCAAGATGGCTTCGCAAGCAGACTTCAAAGACCGACAGTTTCTCGCCGTCATCGGCGACGAGGTGAGCGGCCCTGTCCAGGCCTGGGCGAGCGGCTCGATAGCGCTGCGAGGCGACGAGCACCCGCTGACATAGGCCAGGACTCGGTGACGGGACTGCTCCTCGCAGGCATCGGCGTACGTGCAGCCTAGAATACAGACGGACACAGGATGGACCCGAGGCATTAACGAGATACAGCATGTCACGGTCGGCGCCGACGCACAGAAGAACTTCCTCGTTGTCGACGGCAAGACGGACACGTCCTCCATCGAGTCGGCCTTCGACCGATTCACCCAAGACAGGAAAGACGTGGGCATCGTCTTGATCAACCAGCACGTCAGTGGAACGCATCCTTCCTAAATAAGTGATACTGACAATCTCCAAGATCGCCGACAGAATACGACACCGGCTGGATACCTACACCGCAGCCTTCCCGGCCGTCCTAGAGATTCCCAGCAAGGACCACCCCTACGACCCCGAGAAGGACAGTGTGCTGAAACGAGTGCGCCGCCTGTTTGGCGAATAAAAGACCATTATGGGTGTGTATTTGAAGGCAACGCAGTGCCAGGCCCACGCCCCGTCACTGACGAGTGGAAAGGTTTCAGAGTAGAGGCGATGCATAGATCAATATGCTAGCGGAGAGTTCCAAGTCAAACTTGTCTTCAATGCCTCGGTGTACGCTAAGTATATAGATCCCTCGAATAGCCTCGACGAGGCTATTGACAATGGCACAATCTCTCTTGCACTCTGCAAAACGGTTTAATAAAGATGATGCCGAAATAACGCAAACGTGTTCGCCTAACCAACAATGCCAAGCAAGTCCTGTCAAAGAAAAGTCTCTAAGTCCCGACTAAAACCCAAGCCCAAACGACCGTCGCTGTACGTATGCGCATCAAGGTCTAGTTGACTGCGAGGCTCATCACAGCTCGTTGCTGAAGAAGCCGTTGACGGCCATGTTAAAGGTAACGGTGGCTGTCAGGCAGGTAATGTGCTCGTCATCGGCCGTGTACACATCTGCTTGGACGGTGTACCTGCCCTGGTGGGGGATCAGCATGCAACCTTTTCTAAGTGGAAGAGGGTCACATACAGGAGGAATCTCATTGGGCAAGTCGACCTTCTTGGTAATCTTCATGTCGCCAGCCTTGACGGGGCATTTGAGGTCGACGTTGCCGATCTGCTCACAGAGGTCCGCCTTGGTGTTAATAAGTCGGATGAGGCCGTACTTGACGCTCAACTGAACGTAAGCACCCTCCTCGATGGTCTTCTTGACAGTCCCGTGGGCCTTGATGACCAGCTCTTGGCCACTGTCCATCGGTCAGCGAACGTCCGCGAGGGAGGGGAGAGGTTTGGTCTTACGCGGCCGGTGGGTTGGGCATGAGATCCACCCTCTCGATTTCGACGATGTCGTCGCCATGCTCGCCGTCACAGAGCTCCAAGGGACTCTCTCCAGGGATCCTGAGGCCCAAGTTTGCGGTGGCATCGGGGGCATTGCCGTTGAAGACACTCAGCGCCGCCGCCGGTGCCAGGCAGGCGGACAGGCAAGCGACGGAAAACCTCATTGCGTAGGAATCGAGGTGATCTAGGGGATAGCAGCTCTGTCGAAGAGGTGCTGTTTGTCAGGGAGGGATTGCTCGGAGGCGAGAGTGAGAACGACGGGGGCTCGAGGCACTGAGGTTATCAGGCGGAGGCGATGTCGCCGGTGGCTGGCTAGTCGGGTGCGTCATGGGACCCGACCCCCACTCTGATTGGGCCTGGGGCGGCCGGTCACATCTGGGCACAACGGGGCACTTCAGTGCCGTCTGTCCACTGTTGGCGTTCATGAGGGTCGGCAACGGTGCCCCGTCGATCCAGCAAGCCGCGCGGTAAAGTCTATGTACTTAGGTACGTTCGAACAATTGCGTACTTCGTACTCCGTACTCCCCTCCAGCTTGGCATGGGCCCGTTTGACGAAAGATTCGCTTCACGCCTGGCGGCGAGGCGGCATCGCTGGCCTGGTCAATGGAGGGACGGGAAGGATATGTAGGCGCACGGCAGGTGGACAATGCCCCAGCACTACGAGTAGGATGTCCGACGTCGCCTCAAAGGCGGATAGACAGCTTTGTTTTTGGCAAAACAAAATCTGGGTTCAGATTTGCTCCGAACTCGACCTGGTCACATCCTCGTTCGCTGCCTCAGGCATTCATTTGCCGTTCACTGAGCCTTCAACCCTCAGGCACTCGACGCACGGGCCACGCCCGCCGCGCTATATAACATCTCATCGCCTCCCAGCTTTGTCAACTTTTTTCTTTCTTTCTTCTTCATACTTACCTTGTTCCGGTATTCTGAGATCATGCAATCAGAGTACTAGTGCAGGAGGCCTGCATTGCACATCGCGGAGTCGCCCTGCGCTCAATTGTCCTTCGGGGCCATTGGGGGCGTAATTTTTGATTTTCAACTCGCTTTCATTGTGGCTACGACTTCGAGTCGTGACACGAAGAAGGTGGCGGTGCGTCAGTCCGAGCAAGGACTGACCCGCGGACTTACGTGACGGGCCCAGGTGACGCATTTTCTATTGATGCATCATGCTTGAAGGAGATAGACGATACACACGGAGTTGCGCATGCGGTGCGAAGATGGCAATGTTCACACTCTGGCAGAAGTTGCGTCATGGGCACGCCCTGGCTGGCTAACACCCGTGGGCCAACCACAGGCGCGTCCAGGCACGTAGCTTTCGCCAGAGACTCCACACACTGCGCCTGTCGTGATTGGTGCGCTCGCAACCCAGCCCAGCGAATCGCGATGATTTCTTGCAGCGGATGCTTGCCCGTCCATCCGCGTGCATGCTGCAGCCAGCGGCCAATCACAGACGGCGGGTGTGCAGCTTCTCCCAAAAGGGCTAGAGAGTGTCAGCATCTGGGAACTGGGGCTGGGCAGAGATTGGCGTCTTGAACTTCAGAGAGCCCCGCTTGTGGTCAAATGGATGCTTGCCCCCACTGTGCCAAAGTCTAATGCCTCCACTGATTGAGTGCAAACATCGAGTCGTGTATCACCGCCTGCCGGCGTGGGACAGGACCGGCGTGATACGTTGCGTACGACCTGCTGGTAGCTGCTGTTGTTGCTCTGAACACATCCAAACGACTTCCACAAAGCACCTACCTCGACCAACATCATGGCTTCCTTCTGTCGCGACCTGAGAGAGAACAGCGCCTGCGACGCGTCCCTCTCTTGCCCAGAGCTTGACAAGTCAATTGCAGACAGAAACACGAATCATGTTACTTCCATGCTTCTCGTAAGTGCTCCAGGAACGACAAACGGCGGCGGCCGGCCGCATACCGTACCTGCAAAGGCAGGGGAATGGGCGCTTCAAACGTACGACACGACAGCTTCAGTCAAGACACCTTTGCTGTTGCATGACACGACGGGTCGTCAGCGCAGTCGCAATTCCTTCCTCGCCGTACAGGCACTGTGTAGCCGAGCTGACGGCGCCGGCTCGTTTCAGACGAGCGAGGAGAGCGAGAGCGAGCTGGCGCTGCAGCACGACGTCGCCTTCGTGAAAGCTGCGTGGCGTGCATTGCAGCGCAGGCGGGCGCTGTTGTGCCACGTTCTGCACGACGGACACTCAGCAAGGACGCCGCAAAGATTTGCCAGCAGCCAGCAGCCAGCAGGGCGGCGGGCGGGCCATGCCAACCATTGACGCGGCTGTCAACACACTTCGCCCCGGCCAGAAGCCTAGGGCTGCACGGCGCGGTGAAATTTCCGTGCCCAGTGCACCAGGACGATCCGCCCAACCCTCTTGTCCGTCTTCGTTCACCCAAGACGACTGSCACCTCGCCTCTCTCAAGCGGTGTCTGAGACGCGGTCATCGCTCGTCGACGTTTTCTGCATCTGCGGCAACCTCGCGCTCGACGCATGGCTTCGAGCACGACGACGATGACGACGACGACGATGGCCTGCCCGGCCGTGGACACGCCCCTGCGCCCTTCTCATACGGCTTGGCTATGCCTCTACGCGCTCGTGTCCGTTGCTGTCTCTGGCTGCAATTTCGCGGTCCTCGGGTGTCCCCCCTCCCCTCCCCGTCCTTGACCTGAGCCGCTGGCCCTCCCGCCCCCTCTTCTCCTCTCCTCTGCTCACCTCAGCTCCGTCTCGCCTGCAGCGGAAGCGGGTGCTTCCCTGGCTGGGCTGGTGGCCTGAGGCACCACCAGCCCAGACTAAGACGTCCTAGTCTCCCACCACCGGTCGCTGTTGGGCTTAGCGCCAATGCCCTCTGGCTGGTCGATCTTTTTCGCTGTGCTGTGCTGCTCGCTCGCCGCTTGCTGGGTCCCCAGACGCTGAGATGAGTACCGCCTGGGTACGTCGAGGTACGTACCACCACGTCCCCATCCTTGCGGGCAGCCAAGTGTTTCTGTCGCTCTTCCCCATCCTCCTCCCCGTCTCCCATTCCTCGTGCAGTCCACGATCTTCTCTCCCTCGCCCACTCTCTCTTGTTATCCTTACCTCGCACGCCCTCGACGTCTCCTTCTACTGGAACCGCTGCTTCAGTACCCTGGCTTTTTTCTACTTTTCTTTTGTCCTTCCGTCGCTCGGCGCCCTGCTCCTTCGCGCACGAGAAGCCGACCTCGATCGCCGCCAATCCTGTCGTGACGAGTCCTACGAGTTTTGCGAGAAAGACTTTTCGGCCGACCACGCCCACAACCGCCCCTTGACGCGACTTCGAACCTCCATTTTCGATCTCTGGGGGTCGGCTAGGCCGCGTCGTTCGTCTTGTTTTTCTCCATAACCTCGCGGCCGCATCTCTACCCTTGCGGCCGCGCTCCTCGATCCCCCTTCGCCGTCGCCGCCCACCGTCGCCACCTCTTCGGCGGCTCGATTGCGCCTCAATCCTCGCGACGCATGAGGCCCAACCCGCGACGGCTGCTTGGTTGCGCTCCCGCTCGTGAACACCCGGCGCGCGTCTTGACTGGCGGCGTCATGCCCCAAAGACCGCGACGGTAATCAATTCACCCACACCCTCCAACGCCCGCGAACTCCCCCCGCGAGGCCCCCTCCACAGATTATGACAGACAGGCCTACGACGCTGCCGACGCTGCCGACGCAGACCGCAGTTCCCAGTCAGGCCGCCCCTGCCGCGCCGGTGACACCTGTCGTCAAGGACGTGGTCACCGTCAACGCTGTAGAGACGGTGGAGGAAGAGCCGTACACCATCAAGTGTATCTGCAGCTTCTCTGACGATGCCGGAAACACGATATACTGCGAGACATGCGACACGTGGCAGCACATCGACTGCTTCTATCCCGACAACCGGGACGAGGCGATACGCGAGGACTTTGCTCACTCTTGTGCAGAGTGTAAGCCTCGCCCTCTAGATCGGCAAAAGGCCATCGAGCGAACACTCCGGCTCAGAAATGCCGTCCTGCCAGCGCTGCCCATCGACAAGAAACCCAAGCGAGCCCCGTCGAAGAGCCACAAGAAAAAGGCCAGGCCTGCCGACCTACAGACGAATGGCCAGAGCTCGTCCGAGAACGGGAAGCATGGCAGCCCAAGCGACCACCCCCCTTCCTCGAAGAAATCAAAATCCTCATATCGCCCGTCACACTCCGTTAGCTCCCAGCCGTCGAAGCGCAGCCCTTCGTACGGCAACAACTCGCGATCGAATCCTGCACACCCTCCCAGCCCTGCCACCACTCCTCCCGACCTCCCCGACGACTTTCAGATACATCACTATTCCGCTGGGTTCTGCTCGCTTTACAACGAGCATGATGTTCCTGGCACCCACAACAACGCCTTTGCGAGCCTCGCTATCCCTACCGCCTTGTCTCGATGGTTGCGACACCCCGACACGATGAAGCAAGAGGTTGGTCGTACGCATTCTGAAGTTTTTCAGAATGAGCCGCCCAATGTTGACGAGAAGAAACCGACACTCGAAGTCAAGGACTCGACCCGCCTCGTCGAACCAGGGACAACTTTGCGATGGCGCTTCGTCAAATCGACGACGCCGCCCATTGAGAAGGACGTTCCTCTCATCGAGCTAAACGGGGACATCGGGTTCCAAAAGGACTACTGTGCAGACCCCGACAACCTGTGGGCTGACCTCTCGTCACCCCTCCCCGTCGTCTTCTTCCATCCAATCCTCCCGCTCTACATCGACACCCGGAAAGAAGGGTCCCTTGCACGGTATGTGCGAAGGAGTTGCAAGCCAAACGCTCAATTAGACACGTACCTCTCGGGCGGTTCGGAGTACCACTTTTGGCTAGTTAGCGACCGCTACATCTCCGCAAACGAACAGATCACGCTACCGTGGGATTTCCGGCTCGAGAAGAGCGTCCACGCCCGGTGGCTTCATCTACTTGGTCTAAGCGAGGACGATGCCACGTCGCAAGATGAACCGGAACTGGACGCATCAGAATACACGGCCATCTCGAACTGGATAGACCGGATCTTGTCCGAGTACGGTGGCTGCGCATGCGATTTGGAGAACAATTGCGCCTTCGCCCGCTTTCATCGCCACTATTTCGGCAAACACCACGGTCGTCCTGTCAAGAAGTCGCGAAAGTCGCGGAACCACACCATCTCCCCCACAAGCACTGGTCATGCCACGAACAGTCGGGCCGCTAGTGAAGGCCAGGTCGATGACAGTGCAGACAATGGCGCGAGAAACGAATCAACGGCATCGCGTAGCAAACCCCCTAGCAGGGACCCGACACCGGTGCAACAAGGGCAATTCGACCAACTGGGGATATTGACCGAGCCCACCGACCGTGACAAGAGAAAGGTGGCAATGGTTGAAGACTCGTTTCGCCGCATGGAACAGCAGCAGCCGCCAAGGAAAAAGAAGCGCATGTCCGATGGCACCACGGTCTCGACGTCCTCGAAGCCAAAGTCCCGCAACGGCTCCGACGCACCGCCAGGTCAATACATCGATGCTGGAACATCTAAGAGCAAGTCCGGCTCTCCGTCGAGCGCACGGTCGCCGAGCCTCACGAATCTTCCCAAACCCTCAGCATCAATGAAGGCTTCATCCGTATCTGGGTCGCGGCAGGCCTCCGCCGGTCCGCGGCCCACATACTGCGACGCTAGTGTTCAAACAGATCCTGTGGAGGGCGAATGGTTTAGCGAACCCTGCATATCGCAGTGCGGCAAGAAACGGGTCATATCACTATCGAAACGATTGCTGAACAGCAGACTCAAGAATCGTGCAGGGGAAGAGGAGCACAAGAGGCAAAGTCTGAATTGGCAAGCTTCTGATGGAAGTGCTATGGATGTTGGCCCACCAGCAAGTGAGCACAAGCCGTCAGTTCCGATTTCAACGGTCGATCCGCAGTCACCAACGTTACTGTCTGGAGACGCGCACCCGCCCGATGCACTTCAGGAAGCGCCGGCAATGCTCACAAATGGAACGGGACCAGAACAAGGCAAAGTGAAGACTCCAGATCTTCGGGTTCAGATGCCCCCCGTTCCAGCTTTCGACAACAGCGGGCTTGTCACGACACCCCTGTCGGCTACGAGCACCACGGGATTGTCACCCTTTTCTACTGGTACCCTGCCTAATCCTTTCGCCCCGGCTGCAGTCAATGGTATCGCAATGAACCCGAGCCCGGCCAAGAAGAAGCTGAGCCTTAGCGACTACACAAAGAGTCGGATGAATAAGACTGCTGGTAAAGTCTCAGGCGGGTCCGCTCTTCTCAAGCCGGGCTTGGCGAACCTCGAGGAAATCAAGGTCGAGGTCACCATTGAGCCGCAATCCATGGAAAAGTCTGATGACTCGGTCCCCCCGTCTGCCGCAGCGGCGACGACCAACGGCCTTTGATTACGTGTAGGATGTGTCAGTAACTTGTATTTTGTTGCCGAAGGAACGGGGCGAGCAGGTTTGAGCCGGACTTGGGACAATCAACACCAGCATTCGACTGGGCTTTTTATAATTTTTCGATACCAGGAAATGGGCATGTCGGACGGCACGACTGAACTGGGCGTTTGAGGAAGAAAAGACGAATCGGCGCTCGGACGTCGATTTACGGAAATGGCTTGGCCAAACGAAGCCGGATGTCGGACTCAATCACCACGCCTATTGCAGTGGAGTGGAAAGGCTGGTTTGACGCGGACGCTGGAGTGGAAACGGAGTTGATGTCACAGACTCTGGGACTCATTTCCGGGTCTGCCAACTCCCTGGGGCACAGCACTTGGCATTTGGGGAAAGAAAAGGTCCAAGAGACGGGGCGTTTTTACTGGGACATGGCTGGCTTGTCATTTTTGTTCAATTCATGTATTTATAGGCGTAGCACGGGAGCTGCAAGCCGAGAAGGGCACTGGCCCCGGGGAAATGATGAAATGGATTCATGGCCAGGGGACTATCCAGCCACTCTTCAACACTGCTCGGAACGGTTGCATCTAGCGCGTGCATGTGTGACGAGGGCTGCAAGTGTCGTCTCACGACGGAGGGGTATCAATTCTTGAACGCAGGCGATTCATCTCTAGCCTGCTTGGGTTCTATGCCTTACAAACTTGTACACATGACCACTTTTCTCTTCTACGGCCTTCCCACTTGGCTCCTCGGCACTGCCCTCTTCTACTGCTGCGCCGTGCCCCAGTTGTCCTCCTTAAAGACAAGCAGGGCCAGCTTGTGTCGGGCAAAGAGCCCAAACAGGCCGACGGCGAGCTGCAGCAGCGTAATCTCCCAGGCTAGCCGGTCCTCGCGCAGGGGCCCGCGCCAGACGAGCCACAGGTGGAGGATAGTGAAATTGCTGGTCTCGACGAAGCGCCCCTTTTCGTCGACGGTGACACGCAGGAGACGGAGCCTGGCCAGCAGGTGCAGGACCTGGCCAACCAGGGGGTGAGGCTGGCGCTCGGGCGTCCATGGCGTTACGGAGGGCTCGAGGAGGCCGGTTCGAGCGTTGAACTTGGGGAGGCGGTGGCGCGGGCAAGGGACGAGGCCAAAGATCTGGGGGCAGGAGTAGAGGAAGTTGAAGATCTGGGGCACCAGGAGGAGACCCAGGGTCTTGGAGAAGTGGCCGAGGATGCCGACGACGGCAAAGACCATGCCAGAAAAGTAGCAGTACGTGTCCCCCACAAAGACCTTGGCAGGGTACCAGTTGTGGTACAGCAAGGCGCCCGAGACGCCAATCCAGGGCAGGAGGAAGTATAGGGAGAAGAGGTGGGAGTCAGTGGCCGGGTGGGGGTACGGCGTGGAGAGGTAGAGGCAATCGTTGAAGGCGAGCAGAAGCGCGACGACGACGCACTGGGAGACCTCGATTCCGTTGATGCCGGCGAGCATGTTGATGCTCTGGGGGCAGAACATGGCGATGCAGGCCATGTAGACGTAGTAGAGCACGCCGAGGTCGAAGAGCTCGCCGAGGTACGGCTGCAGCTGCAAGGGTATGACGATGGACGTGACGTCGAAGTCGACAAAGTAGACGACGAGGAGGGGGATGGAGGCCAGGCCGGGAATCCACCACTTGTGGCGCCAGCGGATGTCGAAGAGGTCGTCGCCGATGCCGAGGAGGGCGATTGTCTGGAGGGAGATGATGGCGCCCAGGTAAGAAGCGAGCTGGAGTCGGGTACTGCGGTCAGCGCATGGCCGAGGTGGGGATTCAGCATTCAGCACCGTCGATGTTTACCTTGTTGTGCGGGAAGCGGTGCAGGAAACGCCCCTGGTTGACGTGGTGGACCTCGAGCACAACGTCTCTGTTGCCGCCGCCGCTGGTCGCCGCGACAATGTCCTTGTAGAAGGGAAAGGGGATGAAGACGATGACGGTCAGGAGATAGACGGCGGCGCATACGGCGCCCATGCACTCGGGGATCTCGACACGGTTGGCCTTGCTCAGGTCGCGGCCGCGGAAGCCGGCCTTGATGAACGTCGGGCCGAGCCAGCGGATCATGGCGTAGCACAGGCAGAAGGCGAGGATGGAGAGGGCGAGGGAGGCGACGAGGGGCTCGCCATCGCCGCGGAAGGTGTTTGCGATGATGGCGACGGAGGCGCCGGAGAGGGTGAGGAGGGAGAGCGTCTCGGATCGCGAGAGCGAGACGGAAGTCGACGAGGAGGAGGATTGGACGGCCATGGTGGGCGGCCGGGGTTGAAGTCGAGGTGAGGAGGTTGTTGGGATGAGCCGTCTACGGGAGCAGCTTGAGCAGCTCGAGATGGCGCATCATGGAGACGCGAGCAGGCGAGGGCGCAGCACACGCGCGGCAGTATGAAAGAGAGGCTGTCGCCGTAGGCGGCGGCGGCGGCGGCGAAGTGGAGAGCCGCAGCAGCGTGAATGAGCGTGGTGGCGAGATGCCAGGAGGGAGCGGGTGCAGATGTTGATGCAGATGGTGATGCAGATGAAGATGCTGCGGCCACGTTGATGGATCGCATCGCCAGGGCGTGCGGCGGCAGCTAGCGGCCTGCACGTGCCAGCATGGGGTCCGAGGGCCCTTCCTGCCAGCGCCACAGGTCGTTGAAACAAGGAAGCTCGGATGAACAAGGAACCTCGAATTTGCATCATTCGGGACAGGGTGATGTCGCCTCGCTCCCCTGTGCTTGGGATAGAGCCTGTGCTTGGGATAGAGTGAGTTCCATGGCCACTGCTTCATCAGCAAGTTGCCGCCCTGGAGACGATCTGCCACTGACTGCATGAAGCCACAGCCTTGACTTCTCGACGGCATACGAGGCAGACGTCCGGTCGATGGACGCTGAGAACCTGGGCACGCCGTCGGCCTTGCACCATCTACCGAGTACGGAGGACTGGTGCTGATATCAGCTTGCTTCTCCAATTCGCAGTGGACTCCTGTCCTTCATCCCCTGTGACGTCGATCTGGCCTTGGCCCCCAGGGTCTTCTTCGGGACAAGCAGCCCACCACCCGTGCTGCAGCCAGATCATGGCTACAGCTGAACGCATGGCTCTGGATTCTCCGCTCTCCATTAACCTCGGATGCAACCCAGGCCAGCGCTACCTCTCGGCTTTTGCAATCCGTCCCTACCCGTACGTATTGGCGGGCTTAAGCAGGACGAATGGGGTTAAAATGCGGTGACTAGGTAGGAGTTGGCAGCTCAGCAACCAACTTGCCAACCATCTCAGGGATGAACGTTGCCCACACGGCGTCAGGTGACCTTCTCGGCCGTTCATTTGCCGGGTGAAACGGCCTGCCCCCTCATCTGCTGCTGATCCATGGAAGTTCCGGAGCTGTCGCGATATCCATCCATGCTGGTCGTATATATCTGACCGACCCCGAGCCAACTCGTGTTGGTCACACGATTAGTTCGTGCAGTGCAAGATCAAGAGCGCTCTCGTTTCCTTTTTGATTCCCATATGCCAGCTGTTT
Organism: Tolypocladium ophioglossoides CBS 100239; assembly: GCA_001189435.1. Classification (NCBI taxonomy): domain Eukaryota; kingdom Fungi; phylum Ascomycota; class Sordariomycetes; order Hypocreales; family Ophiocordycipitaceae; genus Tolypocladium; species Tolypocladium ophioglossoides. The sequence goes on from LFRF01000031.1 coordinate 145,592, forward strand.
ATTATATCGAGCCACCTCGGTGGTGAATGAGAAACTACTCGTCAAGATGACCTTGCCCGACGAATAGGGCCTGGGGGCGACCACCTCCGCTCCAGTCAACACCAACTGGAAAGCCGACGACTCGGATTCCTCGACAGTGACTGTGGGTCAGGACGTTGTGGAAAGGTCGGCCAATGCCGCTGCCGAGCACACAGGGATTAGCAAGGACAATGGCGCTTCCGGTCTCCCAGGCGTCGATATTGAGATGCAAGGGGTACAGGTAAAACTCCGACTTGACAGTTCGCCGTGTCGCTAATAGCGTGATTCTCCAGGGTGGCATCGGCGTGGAAAGGGTAGAAACTCGCAACTCTCATGCCAGTCGCAAGACCCATCGCAGCATCCTCGGTCGACTCTCCAGGGACAAGACCAAGGAGAAGCTCCCGCCTCCCACACTCCCCGTCATGGAACTCGACAAGGGCATTGTCGGCTGGGAAGACCAGCATGACCCCGAGAATCCGCTCAACTTTGCCCCCAGCCGCAAGTGGCTCATCGTCAGCCTCCTAGCCACCATTACCTTCATGACGCCCTTCGCGTCGTCGATCCTGGCCCCGGCGCTGGATGCCCTGGAAAGGGACTTCAACGTTGCCGACATCACCAAGGGCTCCATGCCTGTGAGCATCTTCTTGCTGGGCTATGCCGTCGGCCCGCTGCTTCTGTCGCCCCTATCCGAGATTTACGGTCGAAACATCGTTTTGGTCTCTGCCAACGCTTGGTTTTGCGCCTGGCTTATTGGCTGTGCGCTTTCCCCGTCGCTCGACACGCTCATCTTCTTCCGTTTCATGTGCGGCGTCGGCGGTTCGGCGTGCCAGACCATCGGGGGAGCCATCATCGCCGACACCTTCGCCGTCAGTGACCGCGGCCGGGCCATGACAATCTGGATGCTGGGCCCCGTGCTTGGCCCGTCCTGCGCTCCCGTCATCGGAGGCTTTGTCTCCCAGACCATCGGGTGGCGCTGGGTCAACTGGCTAACCTTCATCCCGTCCACCATCACCCTAGTGGCCATGATCTTCCTCAGCCGCGAGACCAACCACCAAGTCCTCATCGCGCGCAAGACGAAGAAGCTCCGCAAGGAGCTAAACCGACCCGAGCTTCGCAGCTGCTACATCGACCCTGCGGCCCCTATCCTAAGCAGGAAACAGATCCTCCTCAACGGCCTCACCCGCCCCCTGAAGATGCTCTTCCGCTCGGCCATCATCTTTAGCGTCTCGCTCTACATTGCCTTTGCATACGGCTGCCTGTACCTCCTCTTCAACACCATTCCCGTCGTCTTCCAGGGCACCTACCATTGGTCCATTGGCATCACGGGTCTGGTCTACCTCACCCTGCTCCTCGGCTACTGCATCGGCCTGGCGTCCTTCTCGCTCCTATCAGACCGCACCGTCGTGCGCATGACGGCGGCCAACGGCGGCGTCTACGAGCCCGAGATGCGCCTCCCCGACTGCGTCTGGTTCACCCTCGTGCTGCCCATCACCTTCTTCTGGTACGGCTGGAGCGCCGACAAGGCCGTCCACTGGATGGTCCCCATCATCGGCATCGTGCCCTTTGGCGTGGGCATCGTGGGCGTGTGGCTGCCCGTCCAGGCGTACATCGTCGACGCGTACCCGCAATATGCCGCCAGCGGTCTCGCCGCCTTTACTGTCCTCCGATGCACCGTTGGTGCGTTCTTGCCGCTCGCTGGCCCGCAGATGTACAAGACGCTCGGCGTGGGATGGGGCAGCTCGGTCCTGGGGTTTATTGCGGTGGCGTTGATTCCGATCCCGACGCTGATATACAAGTACGGCCGGTGGATGAGGATCCGCTTCCCGTTGGAGCTGTAAACCACCCAGCCTGGAACTGCGTTCCTGGTTAAAAAGGGGTGCTGAAACTGTATGCCACCGATGGTTGGTTTGTTTGCGCTCTCTGTAAGGCGTGAGAGCCATGGCGTTTAGGTTTTGGCATATACGGCGGTTTTGATGCCCGTCATTGAGGAAATAGGGAGACTAGATAGGCATTTGGGCCGATCGTGGATAGCCGTGGCATGAGCGTCATTTTTTTAACTCTGGCGTTCAAGGATCACATAGTATTAATCAAAAGCAAGATGGGCTCCTGTGGACGCGGACACTCTTCACGATCGGGCCCTGACCTGGCCACGCCCGTGGTTGCCACGGCCCGTGAGTAGTGGCATCTTGGCGTCCGCTCTATAAACCTCCATGGTTCAACGAATAGAATAGCCTCTGACTTGGGGTTTCAACTCTCACTTAGTCTGGCAGATGTCTTCTATGCATGTACCAGGCCGAGGGGCGTTGTCGGGAGGAGCCTGCTGCCGTCGAGTCACACCCTCTTCGCGGGCGCCGTCGAGGCGAAAGTACTTGAGGCGAAACAATAAAACATAATAGTACCGGGCCATCGGCTGCTTTGATTATATCATAACTTGTTTGCATTGTGATTATCCTCCTTGTTCCCGAGTAGACACCCCGTAACGCCAGGCGCATGTATGTATGTAATGCTATCGTTTCCTAAACGCGATTCCAATGCCTTCGGCTATTCCCTCGGTCGTAGATTTCATTTACGTGCGTGCATCGCTTCGCTTTGCTTCGCTTTAAACCAATTCCCACTTCATTACGTACGACCACGCCATGCCAACCCGACCCTTCTTGGAGAAGTACTCCTTCGCTGACACGCCGCGTGCATCCTTGCCATCAATTGACGTGATCTGGGCAACCTCGACGGCCTGCCCCGGCACACCCAAGTCTCTAGCATCGACGTCGACCCAATGCCAAAAGCCGTTCGTCTCAAAAGGTACCATGTCGTCTTTTCGTCCATCGACGCCGTGAATACTGAGCAGCAGTAGGGGCGGCTTTCCCAGTCCGTGCTTCTCGGGCGTCCAGTGCTCACATATCTTGGAGAACTGGAAGCGCACGACCTGGCCGCTGTACACGGGAATCTCCCGCTCCTTCGGCTCGACGCTGTCCTCAGCAATGCCCTCCTGGTGCCCGTTCGCATAAAAGATCGGCGGCTCGCCGTCGATGGGACCCCTAAAGTATTCCTCCCAGGAGACGGTGCGGCCATCGCTTCGGAACTGCTGACGGGGGTCGCGAGGGAAGTGACTGAGACCAAACTTTTCGTTGCTCCTGGTGAACTGCTCCGGCGAAAACTCCTGCTTGTACAGCTGGTTGGCGCCACAAACATGTCCGGCTCCCCAGCAGGCGTCGAGAAGCTTCCAGTCGCCTCCGTCAACCCTGACGGCGTTCCAGGCGTGGCCATCCGGCTTCGGTGGCGGTGGGCTTTCACCCTTCTTCAACGGCGTATAGCCAAAGCCTTTGCCATGGCCGCCGACGACGACACAGTCCAGCCCAGCTCTATTGGCAATCGCCTTGTATGTCTCCGCGTATCCTTGACAAACGGCTTTGCCGCTAAAGATTGTGTCCTCGACTGACCTGCTCTTGACATTGTTCCCAAAGAAGGCAACTGTGTCGTAGCTGATGTTGTGATAGAACCACGTGAAAATCGCCCTAGCCTTGTCCGTGTAAGAGGGGAGTTGTTCGCATAGGCCGCGAGCAAGATGACCGACAGGGTCACCTCTCGGGAGTGTCTCCCTCGGAAACTGGGCAGCCACGCCGTCCGGGCCGCTCCAGTCGCGACAGATCCAACAGTCGTTGAGCAGCTTTGCTTTGGCGACAGGTCGGACCGACACGGCGTCGATTTGGGCAGCCGACGGCCGCGAGGCGAGAGGGACCGGGGGAGGCGCATCGTCTTCCGCTGCTGCGGAAGGTCTGCCTGGGATAGGCGGGGGTTGGGAGGTTGATTGGCCGCTGCCAAATCCCCTAATTGCCATCGGCGGCAGCTTGCGGGGAGCAGGTTTGGGCTCTTCGGCCTCGTCTTTGGTTGCCGAGGGCGGTTTCGGCGACTTTGCCGGTCTCGACGGTAATCTGGGAGGAAGGTCGGGCCTGGAGGGCAGCGCTGGGCTGGCGGACATCGGGGGCTCCCTAGGCTTAGCCGCTCGCCTCACCGCGTACTCCTTTGCTCGTGCTTGCCTGTCCGCAGTCTCCTTTGCGGCAGCTGCTTGGGCCCTGGCCTCCAGCTCTCGCCGGGTCGGTGGCAGCGGAGGCAAGTTGGCCGGGTCACAAACGGCCGGGGCCATTTTGCGCGGGTTGGCGCCGCCATTAGATCCGTGGCTCGTGGCAGACGACACGGAATGGCCAATGGACAAGGACGAGACATTTGAAAGCTGGGATATCTCGGAGGAGGCAGAGTTGCGCCTGGCTGTCAGAAGACTGGATTGGGACGAGGGCGTCCGCGATGGCAGCGGTGGAGGAACCGCTCGTGGCTGCGCAACGTCGCCATTGGAGCCGACAGAGGCTTGGGTATCGCGACGAGGCAGCGGCGGCGGGTTGGATCTGTTTGGCCTGGGAGGCACGGCTGGGTTCGCCTGGTTTTCCTGGTGCGTCGCGCGGCTGGGAGGCGGAGCGGTATTAATGCCATGGCCGCGCTCGTCTGCCGCGGGGCGTACAGGGGGCGGCGGCGGCGGCGGTCGTTTGCGGGCGGCGGGCTCGGCGCTGTTGAAGTTCTTCTGCTTGTTGAGGGCCGCGATGCGCTCAGCGAGGGTGCTGAACTGGGGCTCCTCGGCGTCGGCCATGGTGGTGTCGGGCGACGGTTGGAAAAGCAGAGAGCTGCGGGATGTGGCCGCGCCCCTGAGGATATGGCCAGGGTTGCTGTCGGGCTGTGCCGGCGAGGCTCGACCAACTCGTCGTCGCACCAACTGATGACTGTGCTGCGAAGGACGAGCCGCCACCTGCCACCTCACCCACATGGGGGCCAAGGGTGGGGCTTGGCCTGGCCTGGTGGTTGCTGCAGGCTCGGCGAGGCGGTTAGTTGCACAGCGAGCAAGTCGAAAGCACGTGGTAGGGTGCCTTGGGCAGATGAGACGAAGGGCGGTTGCACAGCACAGCACAGCACAGCACAGACAAGACGACGTCTCGGGTAGCAGCTTCTGGCGGGCAGGGCTGAAGGGAACCGCGGCCAGGCGTGTGTATAATATTGACTGTCGAGGAACGAGTGTCCGTCGCGACAGCCCTGTCGGTGGAGGCCGTGAACGCTAGCGGCTGGGGCGGCCAGCAGCAGGCCCAAAATAGGTACGGCCTAGGCAGGTACCTAGGTTCCTGGTGGTCGTGATGAGCTGGGGCATGATCGRGACGTGTTAGCGGGATTCCGTGAGGCCGTGCGGAGACGAGTACTCGTAAGGTACTCCGTATTCCCGGCTGCTCTGGATGCGCTGCTCTGGATGCGCATCATCCTTCACCGTGCGGAAGAAGATGTTGCCTGGCGTTTGTCCGGATGCATCAGGCCCAGGAGGAACAGCGGTGCCGGTTTGTTATGCCCTTGCTGCAACATGGACGGAGGAAGAGCCACTTCCTGCCAAACATGCGCGAGAAATAGGCCAATACTAATACTTGGTGCTACGTGCACAGCCGAGCCAACTGGCTCTTCCGGCCATGGAAGACGCTAGGCACGGACTAATGCGTTTGTTGGGACGACGAGCGACGAGCGGTCGGCCCATGTACTCGTACCTACGAACATCTCAGGCCATCGACCCCCAGCAACGAATGCCCTGGATGATGTTGCGGTTGACTGGAGGAAAGCCGTAGGAGCTGGCTTCGCTCGATTGGTATTCACGCCAAAGAACAAGCCGAATGATGTCGCGCATGACGCTCCACGTCCCCATGCACGCGTACCAACCGAGTACTCCGTACGAACTGCTCCATAACCTGATTAAGCACCGCACCGGTGAGCGGCTGCAGCAGTGGACCGCCTTCGTGGACCTCCTTCGGGGCCCCGTCTGGGGTGAAGTGCCGAATGGCCCTCGAGCTCGCGACTCCAGGCCTCCGGGCCTCCAGCCAACCAGCTCGCCAGCCTCGCCAGCGATGTCACGCCGTCTCCAAGAGGCACGTTAAGCCCACCGGCCATGCTTCCGCCGCCAACGGGCCAATCGTGGGCGCCAGCGCCAGCTGAACCAACCTAACCTWCCTACCTAACAGTATCGAGACTCGACTAGCTGGCTGTGCTGCGTGCGCTGCGCTGCGCTGAGCCCGTTTCGTTTGTCCATCCATCCGGCTAAAGGCGACGGCGGCGACAACGATTCTGCATCTCCTCCTCCTAGGTTCACTTCCTCGCCTCCAACCGTCCGCTCCGCCTCGCCTGGCCCTGCTTTCGTCGCCCAACGCAGCCCACGCAGTGAGTGACCGCTGCCTCTCCCTCMCTCCCTCCCTCCCCCCTGCGCATCACCAAGGTACGGCAGCCGGAGACTTTTCTCTTGTTGCTTTTGCTGGCGCCGGCACCCGACTCGACTCCATCTCCGCTTCCTTCACCCCGTCACCCCGTCACCCCTCCTCCTCCTCCTCCCGCTGGGCGCCCACTCCCACCCCGCCCGCGATCATGGCAGCGGAGGCTGCCGGCGACGAGCTTGCTGCCGCAACGGCCCCGTCCCGCACAGGGCTCAACTTTCTCGATCTGCCGGCGGAGACACAGCAGGAGATTGTCTCACATGTAAGTGCCCGCCCGCACGCCCGCCGGCCCTGCCTGGATTCGCCGCGCCGCGCCTCTCGTGGTGATGCACCCGCGGCCGACTGACCGCGATCCTCCAGTGCTCCCAGGGCGATCTCATCTGCCTCGCCATCGCCTCCAAGCGCCTCCACGAGCTGGCCTCCGCCCAGCTCTACCGCAACTTCCACATCGTCTTCCCTGACGACGATGACATCAACCTTGATTCCCCCATCGACGGCCTCGCCGGCGGCCTCGACACCTTCACCACTAGCGAATACAACTATGCCAAGCACCTGAGAGACCTGTCCATGGACACCCTCAGCGCCGGCATCAAAGGGGAGCACTCATACCAGTCCTATCTCTACAGCGCCAGTTGTGGCAAGTTCCTCAACACCCTGCTCTACCTGACCCTCAAGAAGGCCAAGTCTCTCGAAGCGTTTCGGTCAGTGCCCGTCTGCTTCAACCGCCGCGCTCCCTCCCCCCATTTGCTGACCGTTTGCTGGGCAGATGGAACATACGTGTCGAGCTCAGCAGGCCCGTCTACCGCGAACTGCACCGCATCGCCTCTCTGACGAAGCTTCATGTCCGCATGCAGGCCGTCGACTCCTACTATAACCCCCCGCCGCCTCTGCCCATGTCCGTTGACGCGCACGCCCAACCAATCCCAACAGGTCACTGGTACGCCATGCCGCCBCCGCCCCCTCCCGGCTCGCTTCCTCCGCCTCTTCTGCCGCCCGCCTTCTCGTCGCCGCCGCCACCCAGTGGCCCTCCCCCCGCACTGGAACCGCCGTCCAAGTCTGCGGCTAAGAGCAAGGCGGGCAGGCGCAGCTTGGGATCTAAAGAGCCGTCTACCGTGTCCGGGTTCAAAAACCTCAAGAGCTTGTGTGTTCTAGACATTGACAATGTCGGGATTGTTCAGGAGATCAGGACCTGCGTCAAGAACTCGTATTCGACGCTCAAGGAACTGCAACTGTCCTTGTCCGACGCCCTGGCCCAGCAGGCCCGAAAACCCCCTCCCGACTCTGATGCCGACGATTCCGATGTCGACGACGACTTCCAGGTCGTCCCGGCTTCGCAGAATACGAGCTACGACGCCAGTGGCCCCGCAAAGGCATTCCGTGCCCAGGAAGAGCGCAAAATTCAGGACGGGATCCTTGGCAGGATATTGGATATCGAGCAGACGTTGATCAAGAAGTCCCCGATTCAGCGCAACTCCCAGGAGCGCGCTTTGGGCAACGCCAAGGGCAAAGAAGTCGAGAAGCCACCGAGCACCGGGGACGCCCGCGAGCATTTCATTGCCTCCATCAAAGCAGCCTCTGGCAAGCTCATGGCTCTGCAGAACGGCTCTCGAGCTTTCTCAACATCCCAGCAGGACATTTTGGATACAATCGAAAAGGCCGCGAGAAAATACGTCGACTCAAGCGACTCGCCTTTGCGGGGCCAGGATGAGCCAAGTGCTTCCGACGACGGCCTGACATCCTCGTCCCAGGACAAGGAGGCAGTCAAGGAAGTATTAGGCCAAGAGGGAGAAACGAGCAAAGGTGATGCTTCCTCTGGCGGGACAGGTGCGGAAGACAAAACTGCGCAGCAAAGCACCACTGGCAGCGATGTCGCTGGTGTATCCGCGGGCCCCAAATATCCAGACGGAGACTCGCTAAGGGCTTTCAAGAGCCGACTGCCCGTAGAAGAGCTGTCACCCGAAGACATTGACATTGCTCATGTGGATATGGTTGGGGATGACTTGGAGGACGAGCCTGACGAGCAGTCGGCACCGGTCGCCGCGGCGGGGAACAAGACGTGCGAGAGCCAGATCATGTCAAGCCAGGCTGACGTGTATGGTTCCGCCGCACCCCATCTCACCAGTCTGGCTTGTACCACTGCCGATGCACTGTTGCTGGCCGAGACGGCGGCCAGAGTCTCCCGGCAAGTGCAGGTGGAAAAGGCCAAGCTCGAGCCGCTCACGGGGAGGCTCGGCTACCTACAAGAGCAGGTCAACAAGGTGGCTGAGAAGGTGGAAACGATCCGTGCCACAGGAGAAACGATGTCGCCTTCCAAGATCCAGTCGGTGGAAGCAGAGTTGCGGTCGCTTTACAAGAGCGTCGGAGACATGTTCCATAACATGCAGGTGATGGAGGCAGAGGTTAATGCCTTGACGACGGGGATCCCAGCGCGAATGCTGGACATGGCCCCAAAGGGCGAGGACCTCCGGCGCTACATGGACGCTTACACCCGCGACACCCGAGGCTTGTCCTTGGAGTCGCTGAGCATCCATCTCGTACCCGTCAAGGCGTCTGTCTTGTCGCGGGGCGTCGACCTGGCCAACCTCAGGCAGCTGACGCTGCTCAACGTGGGAAACCAGGCACCAATCTGGTCACAGCTGATCAAGGAGGGCAAAGTGCGTCCCCTGGCGTTGCGCAGCGTCTTTACCGATCACGTCACGAATGGCTTCTTGTCCTGCATGGCGCAGCTGCCCGAGCTTCACGACCTCTTCCTTCTCGAGCGAAGCGCCAAGCACAAGCCGGAGAGCTTCGCGCCTCGGTCGACGACGACCATGGACCAGATCCGGCGGCTGGTGCTCAAGAAGCACATGCCGACGCTCAAGCGCCTGATGATCAAGGACGAGTCCAACGGGCCCAACTGGGATGCGAACGAGAAGACCATGATTCTCACCTGCACGCGCGGTGCACGCCTCGAGGAGCTAGCGCTCAGCATGGATATTCACGCCGTGGTACGTTTTGAACTCGCCGATTCGTTTGATGTTGGATCTAACAGCCACGGCAGCACGCTTTTATGCAGTACTTCTCGGGCCTCACGAATCTGCGAGCCATCAACATCCTTCACTTCAAGAACAACGACACGTGCATCTGGGTCATGCGGGAGATTCTGCGGTTCATCGTGGACAATCTGTCGCACCATCCGGAGCTCAAGCTGGAGTGGATTGCCATGGAGGACGACCGTGTAGACCGGGTCGTCCGCCCGTCGGAGACGTCGGACGAGGTGCCCGAAAACGAGCCCGCGAAGCGGTCCAAGGGCAAGGAAAAGCCTCACGTGCCGGTCGGTGCAACGTCGCATGGTGCATTCCCCTTGCTGCCTGTCGATGGTCTGGATTCCGAGAGTGACAGCGACGACGAGGGCTCCGACAGCGGAACGCGGCTGCGGTTCAAGACGGTAGGGCCACTGCGGTTCTATGACGTTTGGGGGGTCAAGATATTCGAAAAGGAGATTCGAAGCGGGCGACTATGATGAGGGAGCAAGTTGGGGTGGCTGTGGACTCGGCAGCTCCTTGGTCAAGCGGGACAGTCGAATCAAGCGGGTTCGTCAACGGGAAGGAATATCAATCGGGTCTTGAGAACAAAACGTCTACGGTACGGTGCACGGGGTCGGGCACGGCGCACGGGAGCGGGACTGCCATTGGGATCGGGATCACACTTGGGTATGGCTGATGAACGRGTTTTACGTACGTATTTTGATTGGGAGCAAATATCTGTAACCACCGCCATTCCATGCTGGAGAGGGCATTGGGCAGCCGGTACTGTACATACTTGCAGAGCTACGAATCCGTACGTCATGTTTCTAATGGCTGTGCGCTGCGACCGGGGCAATACCGGTGGCGCGGGTGAGAAGCAACAATGAATGTCGATGATCAAACGTGTAGACAGGAGATTAACATGGCGCCAAACTCTGTGAACCGCTTCTTCCACTGGTCAATCGCCTCATGCGTCATCAACACTTTAGCACGTGGACCGTCATTTTCGCTGCTCTTTGTGTCATTGGAAGGCAGGCGCCTCGGTTCTCGAGTACATTGTCATGATCTCGTTGTTTTCCCAATCACCCGCAACGGGTGGTCGCTCTCCCAGAAAGTCCATGTATCGTTTGTATATGATTTCACCCAGGCCGGAGGGCAGGAGGCCCAAAAAGATTTCGCACCGACTCAAGGACCCAAAGTTCGGTGCGCCGCATCGGGCAAAGAACTCAAGCCTAGCCCTGAACATGTCTCGGTTGCCATTGAGCCATGCGGAAGCCCTCGGGCACAGAACTGGTTCCAAGAAATACCTGGAGGATTTGTCAATAAGCATTGACCTGCAGAAGGCGACGATTGGCTATTCTCTTGAACATGGAGTCGCCGGAATACCCTTGGAACTGGGGCGTGATTGAAAGAGCATTGGTGCGTGCGAGACATTAGCGTGGCCGGGGAAGACATAGACATTCTGATGCCAGCACAAGCAGTGTCGTATACGGTAGCGTGGTGACGATACGGCGCCCCCGCGGGTGACGCGTTATTCGGGGCGGCGCGCAGGGCAGGGGAAAATCGACGACATCATCGGTGTCGGCGGCCGCCACCAACGGCGGATCGTCTCGGACGCCTTTGCGATGGTCGGTGCTCTATTAGTGCTTCGGCAGTTTGTCGGCCAGCGGCCACGTCACGAGCTTGTCTCGGGAGGCGGCGGAGCATGTGGAGGTGGATGGCAGGCCGATCTCACCTGGGCAGCGATGAAGCCATACGAGTACTCGTAAACAGCCATACAGTATCCAGTGTGCTTCCAGGATAGGAACAGAAACGTACCACGTCAGCTGGTGCCCGTGTCTCCCCCAAGGCACGGAATCTGCGTGGCTCGTTTGACGTTGGCCTCAGCTAGAAGCTCATCGCTGCCGCGGGCCGGGGATCGGCCATCTGGAAAGCCAGCTACCCTGCAGGGCGCCACCCGTCGCGAAGTTTCCTAATCGGGGAATTATCAGCGCTCTCGTATCGTAGTGTTGGTCGAACGCARGCAACGGGCATGCATGCATGTCATCGATGCTGCGTTATCGCGATGTATCGACTCGGTAGGTAGCGAGGTTGTGGGTGCGCATCACCGGCGGTGTGAGTTTGCGCGGAACGTGGTGCCGCCTTCGTACCTTCGAGGGGTGCGTAGCGCTTTCCGCCTTTCCGCGCAATCAACAGCCCCAGCGGCGTTGACAGCTCCTTCCCGCGCATTCCAGGCACGTGAGGCGTCAAGGCCCTGTCGCTTCTGGCCATGCACGTCTGCCCTGTACCTGCGGAGCAGCTCCATCATGCGCATAGACAACGGGAAACGGCCTTGGCGCCATTGACGTGCCACAGACACGGCCCGTGATTTCATCAACGCGCGCCCGAAACATCCATGTTGGCACCCCGCCGTGCCCGTGATGCGCCGACGACACGCAACGCACCGCCCGAGCGCACCCGCAGTGCCGCGAATAGTGGGCGTCTGGCGCAACAGCTGCAGCACAAGGGCGGGGTGGGCGCCAACAGCCACTGTAAGGGGCGGGGAACCTCCACCCGCCATCGGCGGCGACACGGGCTGGCGGGGGCCACGAGGCCACCGCCCGCCACGGCCGCCGCTCGGCTGCCCGTCGACAGCCTCCCCGTCTGCTACGGCCATGGTCGAGCGACCAGCAGCCCATGTGGCCCTGCTGCTGTGCTCGTGCCTACGCTACGCTCGCATCTTCCCTTTCCATCTCCCTACATAACACCTTGGCCGTCACACAATCGACGACCACTGCTGCGAGCTACGGCGGATATATATCCCACCCGACACTCAACTGCCGCTCACCCGTGTCACCCATGCCGCCTCGCCACACACGCGACTCGCGCTTCCTCACATGATTATCCAAACGTCATACATGAATTCTTCGCAGACATCTCAAGTCAACCAGCTGCTCGACTCCCTCTGGGGGCTCCGTCGTAGCTGGTTCGGCAGCACCCAAGCCTCGAGCTCAGCGGCGGCGGCGCCGTCACCATCCACCACACCGGACGCCGAGGCGGGGTCACGTATCCTCCAGCTTCCCGCCGACGTACTCCTCCTGATATGCGATGAGCTCGAGACTCCCGAGGCCCTCAGCCTCTCCCTCGCCTGCAAGAGCACCTATGCACTCTGCTTTGCCCTGTGCCACAAGAAGATGACCGTCGATGACAGGAGGAAGTTCCTCTTGCTTCTCGAAAAGGACCCTGGCATGGGCCGCGGCGTCTTCTACTGCCACACGTGCAACTACTTGCACCCATTTCAGCCATACTGGGGTCCTCACTCGGAACCGGAAGCGAGCAGCGAGCCCAGCTTGCACCACTGCGGCAACAGGGATCGCTTTGCTCCCATCGGCAACCGCTTCGACCTGTCTTACACCCACGCCCGTCTCGCCATGAACGACCACTTTTACGGTCCTGGCCGCGGCATCCCCCTCGAGAACCTCTGCATCGAGCACACCGAGCACCGGGACTGGACCAGCGTCCTCTGCTCCACCGACGCCAAGATCAAGAACGACGAGCTGTACCTCCTGCGCACCTACACCTTTACAATTCCCAACGACTCCATCGCCGAGTTCCGCAAATGCACCGGCGCCCGCGACTTTCGTCTTTGCGAGCACACGTCCTTCTTCTCCAACACGTCCGTCTATCGCCAGTACGTCCCCGAGCTCCAGCGCCGACCGGCCTCTGGCGGCGAAGGATTCGCGACGTGCAAAGACTCGCCGGGCTCGTGTGGCCTCTGTCTCATGGACTACGACATCACCATCGCGCCCGCCCAAGACAACCCGGCCTGGGACGTGACCATCAAGGCCCATCACCAGCTCGGTGCCTGCCGCACGCCCGACGACTGGAAGTGGGCGCGCTTCACCGAGGCCTGTCGCGCACATCTCTTCTTCCCCAACCGCCCCAACCGCCGGGGCTCGACGCACAACGCCGGCGTCGTCAAACAGCGGTGGAGCGAGACGGCGACCAAGCAGCCTGACGCCAAGAAGGTGTCGGGCCAGAAGAGCTTCCCGATCCCGTTCCCTACCTGGCTGTGGCGGGACACGAAGCCTCTCTCCGTAGGGTCAAACTGAGCAAGGCTCTGCCCGCGATGACGTGTCTCTCCGATCATGCGGCAAAATAATCCCATCAATCTCGACTTACCCTTCATCTTTTCTGTTTTGGCATTGCGGCATTGGCGTTTTGGGGTGGGCGGGCAGCATCACTACGGAGGCGAAGCAGCGGTTACGTCGGGACGATCTCCTGTTATCCCCCCTCTCCCCCTAATTGTGTGTGTGTGCGGTTTCATCAATCTCGGAGTCTTGATTGGGTTTCGGGGTCCGGTTGGCCTTTGGGGGCCCGCGCGGTCGGGTTTTGTTGGAATCAGTTGGTGAATCGACGAGTCTACGACACGCGCCGAGGCTTCGCCACTGCTTTTATACCCCTGCTTTTGGTGTTGTGGGATCGTTACCGCTTTAGGAAATACCATGTACAGCTACGGAGTACTTCGTACATCTTGGGTCATGAGCACCCTTGGAACTTGGACCTTTTCCGCCCAAAAACAAACAAACATGAAGACGTGAACAATTCTTGGAATACCTTGGTCGTGAAGGGTCCTCCTTGGACAGCGATCAAAACACGTCTTCGCCGCCGTCTGTATGCTGCAGGCAACGACAATTGTCTGAGTACGTAAAGAGGGACTCGTGGTATTTCACAATACGTGAATTCGCGCACGAACAACGTAGGTACATAGACGGGTGAGTTTCGACCGGAATGGTGGGAGACTGGAGGCGACGCGGTCCGGCTTCAATGAGGCTGGGCTTCACCGTCACGACGATGCATCGTTTCGCCCTGATACAGAGAAATTCTAACTAAATTCAATTCGTAGCGCCGTGGCTGCATGAAGCGCGGGCTCTTGTTTGGTACACTCTACACGAACACTACCCTAGAAACAAAGACAGTGCGGCGGGAGTTGTGGTCAAGGGGTGGTGTGTGATGGATGTAGACGGGGTGCGCAGGGAAGTCGGTAGGTAGGTAGGTATCTAGAAGGGGTGGTGGTGGCGCAAGGAGGTCTATTTACAGCTTGTCGATGATGGCCGCGGCGTACTCGTGAGTCTTGGCCCTGCCGCCTAAGTCGCCGGTCAGGAACTTGCCCTCGGCCAGGGTGTCAAAGATGGCCTTCTCGATCCTGTTGGCGTGGTCGTTGAGGCTCATGTGCCGCAGCATCATGATGGAGATGAGGAGCAGGGCAGTGGGGTTGGCCAGGGCCTTGCCAGCGATGTCGGGGGCGGAACCGTGGACGGCCTCGAAGATGGAGCACTCGTCGCCGATGTTGCCAGAGGGAGTGAGGCCGAGGCCGCCAATCAGACCGGCGCACATGTCGGACAGAATGTCGCCGTACAGGTTGGGCATGACCAGAACCTTGTCGTTGTAGGGGTCGGGGTCGGTGACCATCTTGAGGCACGTGTTGTCCAGCAGCTCGGCGTCGAACTCGATGTTGGGGAAGTCCTTGGCGACGTCGCGCGCGACGTTGAGGAAGAGGCCGTCGGACATCTTCATGATGGTGGCCTTGTGGACGACGCGGACCTTCTTGCGGCCAATGGATTCGGCGTGCTGGAAGGCGAATCGCAGGACGCGCTCGCTGGCCTCGCGGGTGATGAGCTTGATGCTCTGGACAACACCGTCAACCACGACGTGCTCAATGCCCGAGTATTCGCCCTCGGTGTTCTCGCGGATCAGGACGGTGTTGACGTCGTCGTAGGGGGTCTTGAAGCCGGCGACGGAGCGGCAGGGTCGCAGGTTGGCAAAGAGGTTGAAGGTTCGTCGCAGAGTCAGGTTGAGCGAGACGTGGCCCTTGCCGATGGGGGTCTGAAAAGTGCGCGCAAACGTTAGAAGGTTGCTGCGCTGCCATGTCGGCTTAGACACGGGGTGGTGGAGCATACAGCGAGGGGGCCCTTGAGGGCAATCTTGTTCTTCTTGATGTTCTCGATGGCGTCATCAGGGATTGCCGTCTTGCCGTCCTTGAGGATAGGGGTGACGTCGACCGATTCCCACGCGATGGGCGTCTAGTTGCACGAGGTCAGTTTGCGAACTGCCGCGACTCTTGCGGTTCCAGATGGGCACGAACCTTGGCGGCGGCGAAGATGTCCTTGACGGACATGGCGATCTCGGGGCCAATGCCATCACCCTCGATCAAGCTGACGAGGTAGTTGCCCTGCGCAGAGTGTGAGCCTCACAGCTGCCCTGTTGTCGCAAGCCAAGCATCGCGACTTGAGTGATTTTGGATGGGACCACGTCTCGCCGCGTAGCGGGACGAAGCGGCCAGTCGCTCAACTGCGGATGGAGAGCAGCGGGACGTACCTTGGAGTCCTTGGTCCCCTCATACTTTGCGACTCGCTCGCCGCCGGTAGAGTAGCAGCGCTGCGTTGCAGAAGACGGTGGCGTTAGCAAGACTCCCGCGAGGCGTAGCTGGGGATCGCCAGGGTGCTTACAGAAACCGACCAGGTAGCTGCAGCGCGGGGAGCCGCGCGCAGGCACTGCCTGGGGATCGGGCTGGAGAATGCTCGGATGGCCAGCATCTTGTGTGATGTGAAGGGTGATCGGTCCAAGGAAACGCGAGCAAACGCTGGGCCTGAGAAGTGAGCAGAGAGGCGAGGGTTTGGGAGGTGAGGTGCGGACAAAAACTGGAAGTCGTCGCTACATCTGGCGATCTGTGACGTTGCACCCCCAATTCTGCAGCAGGGAGAGGCGCCAGTACGGAAGATGTGGCGCAGGCCCCATCTTTTTTCTTTTTTTTTCTCGTCCAGGTCGGTCCAGCGGCTCGGAGCCGTCGGAGTTGCGTTAATGCACGCCGAGCCGCGGCTTTCCGTCCATGACGAGGCTGCTGCTTCCGGCTGAAGCTGTGGCGCAGAGATTCGTGCTGCAGCCTTGTGTGGCGTAGCTCCCTGGTGTGTCTGAGCTGTCCGTTTGTCGCAACGGGCTCCGGCGCAAGCGACTTCCGCTGCTCCGTCGACAACAACGGCACAGCAGAAACGACGCCGCGCGGCTCCCAAACTTACTCCTTGGCCCTGGCTCTGCTGCATACGCTCTGCCTTTGGTTGACAATTGGCATGCGGCAGCGATAACTGGCCGCCCTTCGCGACCCCTTCTCTGTTCGACATGGCCGACTACGAGAGGACGATTCTCGAATTCTACCAGCTGCCGACGCCCTACCCCTCGGAATGGCCCGCCGAGAAGGATGCGGGCGAATCCTCTGGCGACGACGAAAATGGCACAAAGCATAGGCGGAGGAGGTCTCGGTACCAGGCTCTCGAGTCCGCGATGCATGACAGGAGGAGCCTCTTGTCCGGCACAAAAGGCGGCCAGGGGGCCGTCGACAGCCTGGTCCAGAAGGATGAGCCCGATCCCTTGGGGACGTCAGAAAGCGTCGTGCGGTCATTGAAGACCATGGGCGTGCCGCTGCAAGATGACCTGCGCATGCGTGAGTCTCTCCGTCGTGGGCATGATCGCTATGCAAGTCTAACAAGGAGATGCCCTAGGAAACCGTTTCTTGCTCTCCTCGACCACGTTCTCGCCCGCCTTGTTCTTGTCCCAGATGCACGCCGGTGCGGATACACGAAGTCTGCTTCAGGGCCTGGATGTTCTTTCGCAGTCGATTGACCAAAAGTCCGCGTCGCTCAAGGTCCTTGTCGAGACCAACTTCGAGCGCTTCGTCAGAGCCAAGGCAACCATCGACAATGTATACAAGGAGATGAAGTTTCGCGGTGTTGAGTCAGCCCAACCTCGAGGCAATCGCCACTCGCGCCATGCCAGTCGGTCTAGTTTCCGCAACAGCGGCAGTGGGCCGGGTCTGAACAGTCCCCTGACCTTGTCCGCAGGCAGCCGCAAGAAGAACGCTCTAATAAAAGAGAGCGAATACGGTGTCATGGGAATCAAGGCCCCGTTATTAGACGTGTCCGCCAAAGCCGAAGATGTCTGGGGCCCGGCCCTAGGAGGACGCGAGAAGGAAGAGCATCTCAAGACCGTCTCCAACCAACTGAGTCAATTCAAAGAATACGTCGAACTTAGCGCCGCGGTGTCCGACAGTATCAAAAGGAAAGACTATGAAACCTTGGTGGAGAGCTATAACCGCGCCAGGAAATTTGCAGATGAGGCTCGGCGACTGTCGCAGGAGCTGGGAGGCGAGTCGCCAGACGACATGCAGCTCTACAAAATGGTGCTTGCTGGGCGGGTATGGCACGATGTCGACCAGCAAATCCAGGGCTTCAAGAGACACATTTGGAAGAGGCTTATTTCGCTTCACACAGCGTCAAAGTCGGAAAACATGACTGGCCGTGCGCAGGATCAGCACATGGATATCATTGGTCTGCTGCTCGAGCTTGGTGTGGAGGACAATCCGATCTGGGTCTGGCTCCTGAGTAGATACGACCACCTCAAGGGCAAGATTCAAGCAACCGCGGATCATTCAAAGGTGGAGATCGAGGTCTTGCGGCGCAGACTCGCTAACAACGAGAAGCCGGAGCCTCAAACTGCTGCCTCCCACCTCAGATCGCTGGGCCGACAAACAATCGAGGGCAAACATGCGTCGTCCGACTCTGCCGACGTGACCGAGCTGTGGGAGAAGATGCTCGCTTTACTGACGAACCTGATCTCGTCACAGGGCATCTTGGGAGAGTTGGTGGAGTTTTGGCAGACGGCACAGGGGTTCATTGACGGCAAGACGCAAAAGACACTGCCGGTTGGTTACAATGGTGAATCTCGCGGTCACCACCAGCTATCTCAGCAAGCCGTCGCGGACTTGGAGAAGGGTGTCGTGGAGTTGGTTGAACTGCTGCGGGAGCACATGTATGCTTTCTTTGCTGGCCTGCCACCAGAAGACATCTCGCTGCTCTTCTCGCCTCTTCCACCGTCGCCCCATTCTCCAGCGTCAGCAGGTGGGCTGACCCCGACAGCTCTCCGCGATCCGCGGTTTAACTTCGACCCGAACAACCCTCCGCCTCCGTCCCCTAGAAGGGGCGAGCCGTGGGAGAAGCTGGCCTTTTGGCCGCCGTGGTCGAATTCGGTCAGCGGCGTGCACTATCTTTCCAAGATGCTGGCGCTAGTCGGCTCAGGCGCGTCCGATATGGMGAGCATGAGCCCCGTTGCGTCAGGAGACCCTCAAGCGCTGGACAACTTGAAGTCTCTGGTGGGAATCTCCCGAGAGAGGTGTGTCACTGCCCTTTGCGCCGCTTGGAACCGAGACGCCGAGAACATCAAGTACGTCGAGGACTGGCAACGACCCGCGGAAGCGGGAGACGTGACACGTATGCCGGTTACCTTTGCATCCTTTGAGGGTGCGCTGTTGTCGGGCATGCAGAAGATCCTTTACATTCCTGACGCCATGGAGAAGCCCGATGCGAGCAACATCGTCCCGCCGCCGCCGGCCAAGTTGCTCCAGATGGTGCGCAGTCAGTACGTCACGACACTGTACAAGGCTCTGAGCGGCATGGTGGAGAATGCGGAGCGCTCGGTGAAGAAAGGAGAGGATGAGTGGACGTCGGCACAAGACGGCTGGCAAGGCTCAGGTTCCGTGACGCCGGAGACGGGCAAGAGCACGCTTGATGCCGGAGATCGAGTAAGTCTTGATGCTTATTGCTTACCCCGTTGAGCAGCCTCAACTAACGCTGTGGCAGAACGTCCGGATGCTCTTGACGCTGAGCAACTTGCAGTCCCTCCGGTCTCAGGTCGTGCCGAGCCTCAACGCGCAGTTTGAGAACGCCTTTTCTGTCAAACTGACAGACGAGTCCAAGACGATCCGGGACGTGCTCGGCCAGATTGACGCCCGTCTCTTCCAGTCTTACACCAAGCAGTCGATCGAGAAGCTTCGCGAGATCATCCAGGCTGGCCTCTCCGCGACCGACTGGGCACCCKCGGCCGACCAGCGCCCCCAAGCCGCCAAGCCTTATGTCTACGAGGCTCTCCTCACCCTCGTGCTCGTCCACTCGCAAGTGTCCACGACGGCCTCGTCCCTCACACCCCAGGTGCTCTCGTTCCTTCTTGAACAGACCTCGCTCCAGCTTCTCGACGCCTTTCGCAGCCGGCCGCGGTACTCGCTCGAGGCTCTGATGCAGGCGACCCTCGACGTCGAGTTTGTTGCCCAGACGCTGAGCCACTACACGACGGACCGCGCGTCCGAGTTGCAGAGCCAGATTTACCAGGAGCTCGACGGGCGGACCGACAACGACGCGCGCGCCAGGCTGCAGAGTGAGCTGCCAGAGATGCGCAGCGTGCTCAAGAAGCTGCGCGAGGCGAGCAAGAACCAGTTTGCGTGCTTCAAGAAGCCCAAGCGGCAGGGGCAGAGTATCTCCAAGATGGAGGGCAGCGGAGTCGCGAGTTAGACGGCTTGGTGGCGAGTGGCCATGATGAGAGCATGTCATAATGTAACCAACGTGGATCATGAGTACGTACTTCGTAGCATGCATGGGAAGAGTAAAATCTTGACGAATGACTGTCCGCGGACTCTACAAATCTATTGCGAACTGCGAACCCGTCCATCGTCCACGCCACCTGCGAAGGTGCCCGACAAGCTACTCCTTCCAGCACGAATACAAACACGACTCCACTATGCCCGTCTTCTGAAGCCGATTTTTGAGAATCCGCACATCTATCGCGACGGCGTCAACTGGGCCGTTAGCTTTCTTTCTACGCCCTTTAAACGCCCGGCTAGAATGACAAAAGCCAAACAAAAACAAAAGTATCAAAAGGTATCATTTCGTGCGCACGTCCAATCGTTAGCCATAAGACGCAAACCGTTTTACGAACACTCCCCCTGGGGCATGCCGATGTTTTCCTGCCAAGCTTGTCCACGACAGCCGCGGAACAGTCCCGGACAGGTGTTAGGTTGCCGGGTTGGGGAGGAGGAGATGTGAGCAGAACATGAGCTCGAGGGAGCGGGAGTCTGCGGGGGAGAACTGCGAGCCCTTCTGGCGGGCCTGGATTGTATCGTCTGGCAAAGGGGTGACACCATTAGTTGGCAGGATGCTCAGCAGGGCGCGAACACGCGACGGCAACGTACATTCCATGTCGAGGCTCTGAAAGTAGCTGACAATGGCAGGGTCCTGGTCGAGGGTGGCGAGTTTCCCATCCGCGCTGCGCACCGTCTGCGGCAGCGCCTTGAGGATACCCAGCAGCATCTTCAACAGCGCGGCGAGGTTACCGCCTTGCTGGGTGAAGATGCTCGGATCCCGCTCCAGCGGCCAGCCGGGGCGCAGATGGTCCTGCTCCCAGGCCTTGAAGGCCCAGGTAGACTTTTCAACGCAGTTGAGGAAGATGAGCGCCGTGAGGTATATCTTGAAGCCGGCCTTGGTCTTGCTGTCGGCGAGGAGCCGGTCCATGAGGTTGAGGAGGCCCTTGGAGGTGGCGTTGGCTTTCCGCTCCGCCGCGGCGTTGAGCTGCATGCAGATCATGGTATAAATGTCCACGTCGTTTTCATTCTGCGCCTCCTTGATGTGCCGCGGCTTCTGCCCCTCTCCCGGCGGCGGCTTCTCGACGATGCTCCACTGCCTCTCGCGGTCAATGCTCTCGACTAGGCCCCATAGCTCGAGCGCTTTCCGGAGAAGCTCGTCTTCTGATGCGGCCAGCTGCTGCACGGCCGTCTCAAGTGTCACGCGCATAAACTTGGAAGGCTCGCGCTCGATGAAGAGGTGCAAGACGTCGCGCATGTAGGCCTCCACCTTGACCGGGACGTCCTCCTTGTCTTGATTAATCATGATGACCTGGTGGTCCCTGGTCTGCATAGCCTCATCCTGGCCTTCGACGGGGTCGAGGAGCACCGCCAGCGTGGTCAGGCCGATGTGTTTCCCGGTGTCTGGGAAATGGGACACCTCAATGACAGAGTCGACGTCCGTCAGCTGGAGCTGGTCTTTGTGGAGGTTGATGCGGTTTTGAGACAGCACGACTTGGACGCCGGCCGAGTAGAGGTCGAGCTGCTCGTACAGGCGCGATCGAACACAGCCCGTCATCCATACCCTCGGCGACAGGACCTTGCGGCACGTGTCGCAGGGAGTGCCTTTGCTGCAAATCTTTCGCAAGATCCGGCATCGAATACAGGCGCCGAGCTTGCGGACTTCCTTGACCTCCTGGCGTCTTGTCGGAGTGAACTTGGACCGGAAGTGGCGCGATCGTCCATTAAAGATCGGGCCGCTGGTGTCCATACGAACGCCGCCGCGGCTCAGTAGCGCGGGAGGGTTCTCGTCGAGAATGGGCGGAACGAGGGTCGACGTCGTGTATGTCATCTCGCCCCAAGGTTGGTGGGACACATGGTTCTCAGCAACGGTGGTCGGAGTTGTGGCCTGGGTTGTCTCGGCAGCCGGATGAGGAGAGTCTGCGAGGGGAGGCGACGTGGACGGCGGATCGTGGTTGACAAGCTGGGGGTCGAGAAACGTCGTGTTCAGCCTCGCCGCCGCTGCAACCGCAACTGAGAGGTTGGACGGATCGGGGGACGATTCGCTGGCGGGCAACAGCGCCTGCAACCGCTCTTCCGGCGAGAGTTCGGCGCCGGGGGTCGATGGTTGGACGGGAGCTGCGGCACGGTCAACGTGTGCCAGGTTATCCTCCCTTCTAACATTACCCTGAGCGCGGTTGTCGTAGCTGACTGGAGGGTTATCCAGCGTGTACTGCTCCTGGAGCTCGAAGCGCTCGGCGGCGTGCGTGCTATTGGTCGCTGCGGCCTGGGCCTCTTGGCCATTGGCCTGAGCCTGGCCATTTTGGGCGCGGCTGTTTTCGTTGAGGTCGACCTGCCGGGACGCTTCGGCGAGGGTCTCGAGCGCGCTCCATCCCTGGGGCAGGGCGTTGGGCGGGATTGCCTGGCCGTTTTCTCGAGCGAGGGCCTGCTGGTGTCGCTCGGCTGCGGACCTGGCGTGGGTGATGCCGTGCAGCTCAAGGCATGCTCGCATGCGCTCCGAGTCGGAGATGGCAGGGCATTTCTTGGTGATGTGGGCGGTCAGGCTGTCGATGCGACCCTTGGGAAAGTTCTCGCCGCACTGCTTGCAGGTGTGCGGATAGCGGTTGCTGTTGTCGTTGAGCTTCGGCCCGCGCTCGAAGTACTCGAGGATGAGCGGGTTCGGCTTGCGGCCCATTGCGCGGCGTCGGACGGGGGCGCGCGCAGACAGCCTGCAGTCTCGATGTCGAACACGTCTGGGGGGTCGTCTGGCACGCGAGGCCCTCTGGTGAGCAGAGTGCAGGGCTGGGGAGCACGCGTTGCGGGAGATGACTGGGGATGGCTTCATGGCGGGACGGATTCTGCCTCTGTTGACCGACAAAATTCTCACACCGCCTGGGGCGGTCGGCGGGATGATGTTCCGAGATCCGGGGATCGCCCGATCTTTCGGCAATATCTCGGGAAATCCCTCGGTACGTGCGTTGCCTTCCTTCGCGTAAGTATTACGAAGTMCGTACGGAGTACTCCGTACTTCGTGAAGTATTAGAATAGGTAGGAAGTATAGCTTAATACATATATTACTTGTTCCGCAACCAGTCTGCTGCATCAGCTCGTATGCTAATCGGCACATGTTGCCCACCAGCCCGGCAGCCAACCTAGTCTTATAGTCCTCCTCTTCGTCCCCGGTGCTGTGAATGAGGTATCCGTAGAAACCCTCTACTGGTCAGCGTTGCTCGACTACAGGATGACCGCATGGCCTCGGCTGAGATCCTTCTTTCTCTTGTCGCAACTAATGACTGCGCCGTTCGGGCTGGAAATCTGGCGAGATGGGGAATAGTCCGTAAGTAAAGGAACAACCCGGCACTGTTCCCAACCTTGAGATGTACCTGGCTTGATATGAGCAGCCAAGTGGGAGAATCTGTTCGCCCTCGTCTTGGCATGAGTCCAAATAGTGTTGGCGTCCCGCTGCCGGCTGCCCGCGTGCCGCAGCCGCGCGATGTGGTCGTGCAGGCAGTTGGGGTCGCACTTGTAGTCCGTACCGCGAAGCGAAGTGCAGGAAGCCGTTGTCGCCCTCGTGTTGCACTGTCGTTGCGCTGTTGGTTGAGAAGCTGCAAGCCCATTCAACCTTCAAGTCGAGCTGTCGGACTCCTGCCGAGCGAGTGTGCCGTCTTGGCCCACCTGGATTGCCGCCCTGCACTAACTGGACTACGCCCTGGACTAAGAGCCCACTAGCCGCGCCCCCACTAGCGCCCCCTCGAGCCCAGCTCGGGTCCTTTTCGAATTTCAAGCCTCCTCTCCACTGTCTGATCGGGCTGCAGCAAGTCCCTTTGCTTACCGCTCTGCTGACTGGGCTGAGCAACGCCACTCAGCAGTCAGAACTAGCAGCACAGCCTTGTGTTGTTCCATTCTTCCAGATCTCGACGGCCGCAGGCTTTCCCCGCCGCGCCATCACGAAGCCCGAGGACAGGGCGTGTCTCAAAGCATCTACCTTATGCGCGCGACAATCTCCCATGCGTCGTTGTCCGCTCGCCCATAGGTCAAATGTGACACCGTCATTTATACGAAATATGCGCGCATCGATATTTTCCTCACCTCGCAGGAAGTATCCGTACTTCGTGCCACCGGCCGGCGTGGCACCGCGGGCTGCGGAATGCGCGCCGCAACCTGTTCCAAAGTAAACTCTGTTGAAGCGCGGCTCATGGCCCCATATCATTAAATTCGTCGTCTCCGTTGGTCCCTGCTGCCACATCGTCGTCGTTGTGTGTCCGCCCTATACGTACTCCGTAGGGCCATCGACTTTGAGCCGGCCCTCCCCTGGCCCTCCCCCCCGTCAGCCTGCTCTCCCTCCTCCATTCAGGGACCATCCATGCAGGTCGCACATATTAATAATAACGAGTGCTTCATGCGTGGCGTGTCTGCAACTGCTCGTATGCCTGCTTGTGTCCCGGCTTTTGCATGAGCAGTTGGTCCCGGATGTCTCCCGGCACCGGCACCGCGCCCCCATCCACCGCGACGGATGCTTTGCATATAAGTTCCGCGGCCGCACGAGGATCCTTGAGCTTGAGTGTTTGTGGGATGCCCATGTCGTCGTCTCGTCAATACCTAACATGCGTTGCAGTGCCGCGATGCTGCCTCTGACGGCGATCCTTGCCGCCGCCGCCGCATCGTCCCCGGACCTGTCCAAGTATGCCCTGACCGACGTAAGTGAGAGGATCTGTACGAGAGCGCACACGCGTGAGTCTCAGTCTTAACATCTTCGCACCAGACCGGATCGAGAGACGGCGGAAACACCTTCCCCGGCGTGTCGCGGCCGCTGGGCATGGTCAAGCTCGGCCCGGATCTGCATACCGGCAGAGATTCCTACTCTGGCTACCAGCCAACCGGCAACTTTACCGGCTTCACCATGCTGCACGAGAGCGGCACCGGCGGAGCGCCCAAGTACGGCGTTGTCTCTCAGATGCCGGTGGTGGGCAACGTTGAGAACCCGCTGAGCGATGCCATGAACGACACTCGCGCGGCCCCGGACTTTACCGAGGTCGGCTTCTACAAGGCCCACCTCGGCTCCGGCACCACGCTGAAGCTGGCCGCGTCGAACAGGGCCGGAATGTACAAGTACATCTTCCCAAAGGACAAGGAGGGCTTCCACGTTCTCGTCGACGTCTCCCACGTGCTGTCGTCGTACAGGGGCCAGGGGCTGGAGCAGCACTACCTCGGGGGCAACATCACGGTGCACAAGCAGGGTGCCGACAGCCATTACTACTACACGGGCTTCGGCACCTATGACAATGTGAGTCTGGTTGCCATGTGCCTGCCGGTGGCAAGCCATGCTGTCCCGTGCGGAACCAACTAATCGTGGCTGCCAGGGGTGGAACCGAGCTGCTCCTTGGACCGTCTACTGCTGTGGACGATTCGACGCACCCGCGACGTACAAGACCTTCCTCGGCGTGAACAAGGAGACCGACAAGCTCGCCGAGTTTGCGACTGAGCCGAGCTATGAGTCCAGCTCGGCGCGGCTCGGCGCGCTCTTCTCCTTCAACCAGACGACCGTCGTCTCTCGCGTCGGCGTCTCCTTCATGTCGGCAGACCAGGCCTGCTCCAACGTCGACGGCGAGATCCCGCAAGGCACCTCGCTGAAAGCCGTCCGGCGGCAGACCCGCGAAGCCTGGAACGCGGAGGTCTTCGGCAAGGTGACCACGACGTCGACCAACACGACCAAGCTCAACCAGCTGTACTCTGCGCTGTACTTTATGCACCTCCTGCCCACCAACAAGACGGGCGAGAACCCGCTCTGGGAGTCCCCGGAGCCGTACTACGACGACATCTTCACCTTCTGGGACACGGTGCGTCACGCTCCGCCTCGTCACCGTTCGAGCGAGTGAGCCCCTGCTGACCGAGACGATAGCACCGCTGCACCACGGCCCTCCTCCACGTCCTGCAGCCCACCTACTACGAGGAGCTCCTGCGGTCCATGGTCGACGTGTGGCGCCACCAGGGTTGGGTGTCGGACGCGCGCTCGTCCCTTTCCAACGGCGCCGTCCAGGGCGGCAGCAACAGCGACAACGTCTTTGCCGATGCTTTCTCCAAGGGCGTCCGCGGCAAGGTCAACTGGGACGACGCCTTTGCCGCCATGGTCAAGAACGCAGAGGTGGTGCCCGCCAACAACTACGATCCCCGTGACCCGACGGGCTCGACCAAGGAGGGGAGGAGTGCGCTGCCGGACTGGCTGGCGCATGGGTTCATCACGCCCAGGTTCTCGCGGTCCGTCAGCCGCGCCGTGGAATAGTGAGTGCATCGTCTTTCTCGCCCGGTGCCTCACGCCGTTGCCGTACCTGTACCTACCGCATCGTGATGGCTGACGCCGCTCCAGCTCCGTCAACGACTTCTCCCTGGCCGTCGTCGCCGCCGGCCTCGGCCACCTCGCCGACTTCGCCAAGTACTTCGACCGCTCGCACAACTGGCGCAACCACTGGAACCCCAACATGACGGCCCTCGGCTTCTCCGGCTTCGTCGGCCCCCGGGACGCCGGCGGCTTCCTCGAGCAGGACCCCCTATCCTGCGGCGGCTGCTACTGGCGCGACTGCTACTACCAGGCCCTGCCGTGGGAGTACTCCTTCAACGCGCACCACGACCTCGCCCACCTCGTCGAGCTCTGCGGCGGCGCTGCGCGCTTCGTCGAGCGCCTGGACATGACCTTCAAGCCGGGCGTCTTCGAGGGCAACGCCCCCTTCGGCCACACGCTCTTCAACCCGGGCAACGAGCCCAGCTTCACGACGCCCTACCTGTACAACTACGTGAACCGCCAGGACCTCACCGTGAAGCGCAGCCGCGCCGTCGCCAAGTCCTACTACGCGCCCACGCCCAGCGGCCTGCCCGGCAACAGCGACGCCGGCGCCATGGAGTCGTGGCTGCTCTGGAACATGCTCGGCTTGTATCCCATGACCGGCCAGCCCGTATTCCTCATCGGCTCACCCTGGTTCGACGACCTGACCATCGACCTCGGCGCCGGCAGGAACCTCCATGTCACCACCACGGGCGGCGCCGAGCAGGCCTTCTACGTCCAGTCGCTCAAGGTCAACGGCGTGCCTTGGAATAGGAGCTGGCTGACGTGGTACGACGTTTTTGCCCGTGGCGGGACCCTCGAGTTTGAGCTGGGCAGTAAGCCGACGAACTGGACCACGGGGCCGCCGCCGCCGAGCCTGGCGAGCCTGGCTCCAGACGAAGCCGGCAACACGCTCGGCGACATGCGAGGCTGAAACCCGCGCCGTGCTCAACGTAGACACCGGGGATGACGATTTACGACCATTCACCATAATAAACGAGGGGATATGGACACGGCACAGGGGCCATCTTTGTGCGCATGAGTCCATCGCTGGCATCTTCAACAACCGTAACCAATTATTATATAATACGCATTTACCGATAACGCCTCGCTATGCTGCCAAAACCTCGCCAAAGCCCGGTGAGCCCGATATATGTGATATCCTACACATATATTACGACCCCTCTGAGATGCTACTTGTCGCCGCCCCAAACATTGCGAAACTCGTCGCTGTCTGGCACGAGGTACTGCGGTTCGCCAACATCTGGTTGCTGCTGCGCTTCGGCGTAACCCCCCTGCCCGGCTTCTTCCATCCTGGGAGAACCATCATAGTCCTGGCCCAGGCTCGATGGCTCTGGTTCTGGATGCTTGACGACCTTCTTTGCCTTCTTCTTTTTCCTGACTGGGACAACCGTCTGCGCCTCCACGGATGATTGACCCCCTTCTGGACGCGGGAGGCCGGCGGAACTAGCGGTAGCAGGTGACCGCGAGGTCGGAGATGCCCAAGCTGGTGGCCTGGTTCCAAAGCTTCCTGTTGATGACCGATAACGCTCGCACAACGGCTCGCTGGCGGTGATGACGGGGTACTGCAAAATCCATTAGCCTCGGCGCAAAAGTGCCAGCATCGGAATACTCACATTCCAGTCTCCGTACTCTAGCTCTCGCGCAGAAGCAAAGAGACGCTCGTCATCTCCATCAAGCGCAGGCTCTTCAAATGTCCCGTGAGTATGCTCGTTCAGCTGATCGGGACGAGATGAGCTCGGCCCGCCGCCATTGCCATTCGACCCCAACAGCGGAGACGTCGAGTTGACCTCTCCCGGCTTGGGTATCCAGTATTTGCCCTTTCCTCCTCTCTCGTAGCGCATCCCTTCGCGAAGCCTCGCAAGCCTCGACTTGGAGTCTTCGTGTGCCATGACTTTATCACCAGAGTCAAAGCTTCGATAGCCGTAGTTGTTGCCCCTGAACGTTTCCTTGGAATCCTCAATCAGATCCCTCACCCCGAAAGCGTCCCTCAGGGCGTAATTAAGAGGCATCCTTGCCGACGAGATGTTGTTGTTGGCAAAATCTTGCCAGGAAAAGGCGTACCAGTGGGCCACGGCAAATATTGGCATCTCAAGGCAAATCAGAGCATCCTGGATGGCGGCTGCGAGGTTGTCGCTTGTGTAGCCCTCGACATCGTCCGGGATAGCACCAAGCCAGACGAGGATCGAGAGGAAGAACCCCTGCCAGTACGATGCAAAGATGACGAGCTTGACGCACAGGAATTTGGGGACCGGTCGGAATGGCTGCAGATCCCGATGCATGCAAACCCAGAACAAGCCCAGCGAGTACAGGCTGACTGTCACGCTGATGTTGTAGATGATCCCGCTCCAGAGGTATCCGGATCCGGCCCCGATATAACCCTCTTGGTAGGTACCCGTCGCCTTCATGATGACGGCTGCGATGGCGAGCATGGGCTTCAGCCACGCGTATTGCAGAATGCCACGCTTAATCGACAAGAATGTGTGTGGGTCCGACATGTCGACCTTGCGAAGGACGTAGTTCAGGGGCCACAGATGCTGAACGGGCGCCCGCCCATGGGTCATGATTATCAGGGCCCGTTCTCCCCCGAGGTAGTTGATCAGGAGCTGGAAGAAGGTGTAGATGGTGAATGCCTCGTAGATGTCTCGAACCGGGTCAAGGAATGCGGCCGTCGTCAATGAAACCATGCTTGTCCAAGACGCGATCGAGTAGATGGGGACCATGAGCAGGATGCGAATGACATATCTCTGCAGCAATGGCTTTCGGTAGTTCTTGGCTTGGAGCCATATCGATCTATTATTTTTTTCAAGCATCCAGGTCAGCAAGCTTGCCAAGCGATGGGGGCTGCCATCCCAACATACACAACCGAGAGCACAGTCGCTGCCAGAGAGGCGACTCCGGCAACGACCGTCGTGGCCCGGGTGAACTTCTGGCCAGTGCCCCCGTCAGACATGGCGGCGGTGTTGGGCCGTCCGGGGCAGAGAGGAGGAGCCTCGAGCGAGATGGAGTCGTTCGCGAGCCTAGGTCATGGCTGGCTGGGCCCTGAGGATGCAGAGGATGGCCGAGCGGAGGCTCTTTGACGACGACGACAGCACCGATGGGAAGAAGCGCTTTCGAGCCGCGTGTGACGACGCTCTCAACATCAAAACCGCCGTCCCGTGGAGCCTGGACACGCGTCTCAACACTGGAGGGTACGACAGTCGGGTCGGAAATATGTCCGGGCGCTGCGGGGCCACCACGGCTGCCTGTAGGGAGAAGTTGGAGGCGGCGGGCCCGCTGTAAGGCAACTCCGCAGCACTCCATCAGCCTCCATCAGTGTGGCTAGTGCGGGCTTGCAAGAGGTAGCTCGCCTGTCAGGCAAGCTCGAAACTCACGGGAGTGACGAGCAATCGCGTCAGTCGGTCGCCAAGGAACCACAGCTCTTCCGCAGCCAAACCCAGGGACAATGCTGCCAGCAACAACACCGACGACTGCCCGCATCATGTCTGCTCCCCTGTAGCAGCGTCTGCCGCGTTCCAGGAGTGCTCGATGATGCTTCCCCTCGGCTCGCGAGCTAGGGGAGCTGCGCTGCCGCCACCGCATCCGACACAATGTCGACGGTCAGCGACCTGATGGAGCCCAGGGCTCCCTATCGCCCTGGATTCAACTTGTAGGCATCCGCGTCCATGTGCGGATTGACGTCTCTAACTGACACTCGCGCGCGCCTAGTGCGTTTCTAGTCTTGTTCATCGTCGGCGGACTGCTGTCTATCTTCTTCTTGCTGTACTTTAACCGAGTGTTCGCATCCATCGTCTCATACGGCATCCGAACCTACACCTGGCACCGTTACCGCGTGTACATCGACATCAGAGCGCTGCAGATATCTCTTCTCGGCGGCCGCATCTTCTTCACGGGCCTGCGTTATCATGGCTCTAACGAGACGTTCCTGGTACAGCACGGTGACATAACCTGGCGGTACTGGCTGCGTCGGGTTCGCGAGGTGGATATCCGCGCTTCGACCGATGCAGCGGAGGATGTTGCTGCCGGGCGGGAGAAGAACGCTGCCCTTCCGTGCCGCATCAACGTTAACCTCGTTGGTCTGGAATGGTTCGTATACAATCGCAGCCCGGCATATGATGGCATCCTCGCTGGCCTCACCGACGACGCCCCTTCCGGGTCGAGATCTAGCGACGTGTTTGATGAAAAGGACGAGACGGCCGTCAGATTGAGAAAGACGAGACGAAACGAGGCATCCGAGGATGTTGCGCCTACATCTCAGGGCCGAAGGGGCGACAAATCTGCTTTATCCGAGAACGCGAGCCATGGTTCCCAGCCAAATTCTGCCGTTCCTCGCTCAAGTATAGGCTCAGACAGCGGCAACAATGACGGTCGAATAGATGACGCAGATCTTCCACTTCTCCTCCAGCTATTTCCCGTCCATGTCGAGTGCCACAAGCCT
Source organism: Tolypocladium ophioglossoides CBS 100239 (assembly GCA_001189435.1). Taxonomy (NCBI): domain Eukaryota; kingdom Fungi; phylum Ascomycota; class Sordariomycetes; order Hypocreales; family Ophiocordycipitaceae; genus Tolypocladium; species Tolypocladium ophioglossoides. The sequence continues at coordinate 176,088 of LFRF01000031.1, forward strand.
GCCATGGTTGTGGGCAATGCCACTAGCAGAGCTATACTGGTTGTCAAGGCAAACTCCGCATCGGCTAATGTGGATGCCTCGGAGACGAAGACCTGCGATCAGTACAGACAGCTCTTCAAAATACAACTTGACCATCCGGTGGTGGAGATGAAGGATAACGAGGACTTCAAGGAAGATCTAGTATCTCGAGCAACAAGACAGCGAGAGGATGCTCAAGGGTCCCAACCACCTCCCCAGAGATCCTTCTTTCGGCAACAACGGCGCAAGGTCATCACCTCTTTGCGAAACATGGTCCCTTATTGGCAACGGTCGGTGGAATCGTTCTCGGCCGACTCCAAAGCAGCTTCGGGGACTGGTGCATTGCAGATTCCGGGATCAATCCATTGGCAGGGCCTATCAAGATACCTCGAAGACCAATATCAAGACGACAAAGCGCGGTGGTCTTCGGTTGAGTATGCCGCGGTGACCACAATATTGGATTCTCCCGAAGCTACCTTTACCATTTATTGGGACGTGGTTAGCCGGGTCACAGAGCAGGCTTGCTTGAACAGCCGCACGGGTTCTTCCACCAATGTCAACGGCAGCGAACCACCGGCGTGGGGTATAAGCCTTTCTGTCAAGGGCGGAACAATGAACTATGGTCCATGGGCGGACCGGCAACGTGCCGATCTGCAGCGTGTGTTCGTCCCAGCACTCGCCAAAGATGCTTCGTCTGCGCACCCTCTGCCTGCTGGTGCATGGAGAGTCGCTACTCAGTTCACGTTGTTTGTCGAACTAGAAGATACAGTCACCCTCCGCATCCCGATACGGGAAGAGTCCAAGAACTGGCGATGGCGCGGCAAGGAACCGCCGATTCGGCACCAGGGAGCACCCAACAAACGCAAGCAGAGGAATCGGGCCAAGAAAAGCAGCAACGGCGACGCCTCTCAGCCGCGCCCTGCCGGCTGGCTGGAGATCAAGGTGCCGGCCAACGCTACAGTAGCATACTCCATGGACATGCTCGCCAGCTCGTCCGGGTATGAGAATCGCTTGGATATCGACCTACCGAGCACAGAGCTTTGGAGCAGTGTCAACCACGACTTGCTCTGGAAGTCTGGAGCTCAGCGGATTTCCTGCGACCTGTCCAACCCTCTCCCCTGGAACACGCTCCGAAACTGGCACTTCACTGTCGATTGCGACGACTTGAAACTATATCTTCTCCGCGACCACATCTTCCTTCTCATCGACTTGGTGGACGACTGGTCCAGTGGTCCGCCCTCGGAGTACCTTGTTTTCACACCCTACAAATATCACCTTCACCTGCATCTCCGAAAGTTGCAGCTCTTCATTAATGTCAACGACGAGAACATCATCGATAAAGCGACGGCTCTTGATGACAACGCCTACTTAATATTGTCCAGCCCCCTCCTCAATGCCGAACTGTCTATTCCGCTTGATAGGTTCCGGCCAAGCAAGAACGCGATTCCCTTCGACATACAGACCGAAACCTTCGACCTGTCACTGCACACCCCGCAATCAAACACCCACACGGCGTTTGTATCGTCGAATGAGCTTGGCCATGCTGAGGGGCTCACCGTTACGGGATCCTACCAATACAACGCAACCACCTCATCAGCGAACACAGACACCTTGATTTTGAATGTTCACGGCCAGTCGCCACACGCCTACCTGTACGGCTTTGTCGTCAGGTACTTCCTTCTCCTCAAGGATAACTATTTCGGCGATCATGTTCATTTCAGAACTCTGGACGAGTACCAGGAGCAGTTGCAGTTTGATGCACAAAAGCAGGGCGCAGAGCCCCCGACCCGCCCTCCGAACAAGAAATCCAACGACCTTGATGTGATCTTGGCCATCAAGGTGGACGACCCTTGCATTATGCTGCCGGTTAACCTGTACTCGGCGAGTCGCTTCGTGCAGTGCGAACTCGCAAATCTGTCCGTCGACCTTCGCTTCACCAACTACTACATGGATCTGGAGCTGGACTTGAGTCCCTTGAGCCTGTCGCTGGGCAATACAGAGAATTCCTTGGAGTCTCCAAGCGTGTCGTATTCTAATACTCAACTATTCCTCGATGGCCTGCGAGTCTTTGGCCATCGCACTTTTGGGCTTCCGCCATCTGAGCCGACATATCTTTGCAACTGGGATGTCTCTGTTGGGGCTGTGGGTGGAGAATGCACAGCAGAGTTCCTCTCTTCATTAGCAAAGGGAGGGGCGGCTTTCGGTTTTACGTTCGATGACGTCGAGAACGCCTTGGTCCCGTACTCGTCTCTCATATTTCACGACATCACCTTCGTCCGGGTAGCTGTGGACTCGATCCGTCTCTGGGTCCATGTCGACGAGGCTGCTTTCCTTGTTTCTACGGATACCATTGAAGTCAACAGCAACGATTGGGCCCGTACACATTATTCGAAGCGTGCAGATATCAGCATTCCCAATGTGCAGGTATCCTGTGTCAACGCCGAGTCAACGGCGAGACACAACTCGCGGTATCAGCATCCTGTCGAGACAGTGGCCTATTTGCACACGGACATCCATCTTGCCACGATCGGGAGGAAGTTTCATTTCACTGCAGAACGAAAGATTCAGCAAGATCTAGTGCGCCGCGAGGATCAGCGCACCGACAGAACCCCGTTCTTTCTGCTCGACGGGTTAGACGGCGACTTTGTTCCCGAAGCATTTGACCCTCCTGCACAATGCTCGCCACCGCCTCCCTATCCAGTGGTCGAGGCCGAAGACGATACGGGCTCATCTCACAGTGCCTCCTTGTCCCGTCGTTCTCACCGCTTGAAAGGTCAGAGATCTTTCTTGTCTCTCTCCAGCTCTAGCAGTAGCAGCGTCCGGGGCCCACGAAGCCGTGGCGGGACTTACACGAAGCCAAGGCAGAGAAATGGCCCGTTGGCTGCCTCGACTTCTCGGGACAGACTTCGGCCTCCAGCCGAACGAAGAGACGCTTCTGTATCAACTGGTCACCACTCGGCATTCTATAGTGCAGCTGCAGACCACAATGCAAGGGACACCCACGACCACTCTTCTGTTTCTTTCTCAAGCCAGTACTTCGCCCCGCACTTTCCCTTGGAGAACATTCGTGCGGATACTCGTGATGCTACCTTTCCAGGCATTCAAGAGGAGGACCACGACGACATTTTTGGGCGAATGGCGGCGAATCTGGACGACATTGATCCGCATGACCTCAGCGAGGAGCACGCGCATGCAAGTGCGCTCGTTGAGTTTACTTCTGGGATAACCGCCTTTGTCAGCCCAGAGGCAGTTCGGCATGCTACCTCGCTTCTGGCGGCATTGCAGCCGAGCGAGCCTGAAGACGTCCTTGATACCCTTCAGGTTGAAGCCGTGGGCGAGATTTTTGGTTCCAAGAAGCAGCAGCACGTGCACGGCAAGATCCAGGATTTGCTCGTGAGGCTACCGAAGGCAAACATACGCTTCCTGAATTCGTCGACATTAGACTCTCCAGACGACTCACAAGAGGAACACGATCAATATGATGTGCGGATATTAAAGGTTGCGCTGCTCACGCGGACTGTCACTGAGGGCAGCGATTCCAAGATTTCCAGGACGTCGCTTCACTTTCGCCTCAAATCTGTGGAATTATCCGCATCCGAACGCTTATCGTCGATGCACAGCCCTCAAGCGGCCGTCATGGTCGAAATCGACAATGTCAAGGCATCCCTGGGTCAGAAGGATATCACGTACTTTGACGCAGACATCGGTTCTATCGTCGGCAGCACTGCATCAGGCAAGGTCGAGTATTTGGCGTCTCTCATACATCGGACAGGAAGCGTGGCGTCGGATCTCGAGCGTCTTCTGTCCGAGACTATCTCTCGCCACAGTAACCGTGTCAAGTATTTGACGTACCGTCTCCTGAAGGAAGGCAAGTCGACCAATGACCCTTCATTTCTCATTCGACCGTCTGCTGTCCTGAGATCGGCCCACGAACACCTGCGAACATTCGATTCGTGGAAATTAATCATGCGGCTTCGTCAGATTTGGTCGACTATGGGAAGCCGCCAAAGCGCCGCATTGCTGAACGATTGCAAGGACGCGTCGACCGTTGTTGCTCCGAATACTGCCGAGTTGGTGATAGCTGATTTCCAGCGGTGGCGCAGCTGGGACCTGGAGGACCCTGCAAGTTCAGTGTTGCTGAAGAACATCTTTGGGAACATGAAAGGGGTCGAAACGAAAGCTCAAATCGAGTACCCCCTAGTTGGGGCGTGTCACCTGGGAGAGATGCGGTTTGTGCTGGATCCAGGGCCGAAACAAAACCACATCGGATTCCTTGATCTCCATGCCAGGGCTGAGAAGAAGCTATCTGGCTCAAAGGACATTCTTCCGGAGATGCCAGACTTTGACGGCCCCCTCACGGTTCTGAACATGTGCTGTGGCGAAGTGGCTGTTCACTTGAACTGGGAGCTGTGTGAGTTGGCAGACGATGTCCTGCGGCTCTACAACCGAAACCAAGTGCAAATTACAAACAAGCCCAAGCCTGCCAAACCGCATGTCAAGCTACAAAGAAAGCCCTCTTCCGCATTGCACGTCGTGCTTGAGGTGGTGAAAGGGTCAGTCGACCTAGAAACCGTGAACCTCGGCTCAAAAACATTGAGCGACGGGATCAAGACATCCGTTTTAATGTACAACGCTGGCGAGGCTGCAGACTCTGTGAGCTTGATGTTGAACTGCAATGCAGTCACATCAAGACTGCACAGTCACTCTCAACTTCTTGGGATGTATCAACTTCGGCAGCCGAGCGTCTTCCTGTCGCACGAGCTACAAGAGACCGAGGAGGCCTCATTGCGCGCAATCAAGTCAACAGCTAGCAGTCAAAGCCTGACGCTCACCGTAAAACAGGATCCAATCGTCTTGCTGGAAATTCTCGACCTGCTTATCAGGGATGAGGTGGCCCAACTATACCGCCTCAAGGGCCAGCTCCCTGCCTCACCAAACCCTCCAGAGCCCGTTAAGATGGTCGATCGGCTTTCTAAAGTCAGGATCAATACCGCTATGTTCCTGGATCGGTATACCATCAGCATCCCTCTCCTGCAGTCGTTGACCTACAAAGTCTCTGGGGTCGTGGCGAGAGCCTCGTGCGCCGCAAACTTTGGCAAAGAGCTTATATTCGACTTCGACATCAAGGAAAATTCGCATGAGATGCAGATCAATGTTAGAAACGAGCCTCGAAGCATTTCTCTCCTTCAAATTCCACCCACGAATGGGCGTATAAGGAGCCAAACGAACGGATCCGGACACGTCCTGGATGTCCTATCCTCCGTTGAAGTTATTCAGCTAGATGCCTCTGCAATCTATAGTTTGCTTGCGGCCCTGAATCGACCGCAAGTGTCCAGTGCCATCCAGGAAGTGCAGCAGCAGACGAAAATCATACAGGGGCACATCGTGGACATTTTCGGATCGAGTCAACCGTCAACACCCACAGAAACCCGTGCGCCGCACATAAATTTGGCGTACAATGTCCACTTGACACTTGCTGGTCTGCGAATTTTTGCCAAGACATCATTGAAGTCGAAAGCCGAGCCCATTGCTCAGATCCTGTTCTCGCTGGACAAGATATACCTGCAAGCATGCAACCGACTGGATTCAAGCGGCCCGGCTCTGAAATATCCAGATCTGCACGTAAACTTGCGGCAGATTGGCCTCGACATCCGCAGAGGGAGAGAAGACTCCATGAGATCGTGCGGTAGTCTGGGAGCCAGTGTTACAGTTTCTGCCAGCTCCAGACGCGGGGGCGATGGGAGGGAAGACTGGCACTTCAATTTCCGCAGCGACGACTTGGATATCAACCTATCACCGGAGACGGTCTCAACTGTTGTCGACGTCGTGGGCTACCTGGGAGCGAAGATCAAGGATCTGGACACCTCTAGAGAACTGGAGTATTTGCGGAAGTTGAGGCAGTCTAAACCGCGCATCACCATTAACGATAGCGAGGAGCTGGACAAGGAAGCCGACATCCTGGACTCTGTATTGGCATCAGTGGTATACCAATTCGAGCTACGAAACATCCGGGTCTGCTGGGACGTTGCAGACGAATCAGAGAATCAAGACTCTACCAAGGAGGACCTGGTGCTGTCGATCAAGATGATCGAATTTGGCACCAAGACGAGAAAGTCCGCGAGGCTGACCATCGGAAACCTTCAGCTTCAGACAGTACCGCCAGGGCAAGACAAGAATTTGCGATCGATGCACTCCGCTCTTCTTCCAGAAGTAATCTTCAACGTGGCATACGTGTCAACTGCGGAGGCACGTCGGATGGCATTCCAAGCAACGGGCGAGTCCCTGGATCTCCGGCTGACCTCGGGCTTTATTGTGCCTGCGGCAAATCTTGTGGAGTCCATATCTTTGTCGATGAAAAACGTGCAGAAAGCATCGGCGCAGTGGACAACTGGGACGACGGCCATTGAGAAGCCGAACGAACCGCCAACTCCGCAGCAGCAGCGAAGCTTGTTTGGAAACAAGCGGTTGGAAAGCCTGCTCCTTGACGCCGATTTTGCTGGTGCCGTCGTGTACGTTTCCAGCAAGACCAGTGGCAACAACAGCTCGCCTGCCGCCACGTATGGCCGCCCGTCTTTGGCCGGGAAATACGGCCAGTTCAACGCAGACGACTCCGGGAGCGGAGCTGTGCTGCGCAGTCCTGGCCTGGCTTGGAAGGCCGAGTACAGAGACAATGGCAACGAAGACCCCTCTCTGTACGGCGAGGTCAAGATTGATGCGTCAAGCAATATCCTGTACCCGTCAGTGGTTCCTCTCATTCTGGACATTATGTCAAGTGTAAAGAAGGTCGTCAGCGACGACCCCAAGGATGAACGACCGCCGAATCCAGCGCAGCCGAAGCTGAAGGCCGAGAAGTCTGCGGAGGAGGATAATATTCTCACCGCTGACCCGAGTGCAGTGTTGGGCCGATTACGGCTCAATCTTGGCCTGCGCATCTGCAGGCAAGACTTCTCCTTGAGCTGTCAGCCCATTGCTCGTGTGGCCGCAACAACATGTTTCGACAATGTCTACTTCACAATCAACACGGTGACATCACAGGAGCAGGGGAACTTTTTTGCCATTTCTGGGACTCTCACCAAGCCCCTAGCCTCGGTGCAGCACGTCTACTCAAGGGAGTCGACGGCAAGCTTTGAGGTTGACACGGTGACGCTGTCATTCATGAACAGCAAGCACGTCAGCGGCACAAGCGGCGTGTCTGCTATTCTGAAGGTGAGCCCGATGAAGGTGTCGATCAACGCCAAACAAGTCCAGGACTTTCTGCTGTTTCGGGAGATCTGGTACCCTGAAGACCTACGCCATACCTCGCTAGCTCCGGTCGCAAAGTTGGAGACGGAAACGTCGCAGGGCCATCTGGTTCAGCGCTACCAGCAGGTTGCTGCCACGGCCGCGTTCCCTTGGACGGCCACAATATCCATCGCTGCTCTTGATGTCAGTGTCGATCTCGGTCAAGCCATCGGCAAGTCGGTGTTCGAGATCAACGACTTCTGGGTGTCGTCCAAGAAGACATCAGATTGGCAGCAGAACCTCTGCCTAGGGTTTGGCAAGATTGGCATCGACTGCACGGGCCGACTGAGCGGTTTTATAGCCCTGCAAGACTTCAGGCTGCGCTCGTCCATCCAATGGCCCAAGCGAGAGGAAGCCTTGAACGAGACTCCTTTGGTTCAAGCGTCTCTGGCATTCAACGCGTTGCGCATCAAGGCTGCGTTCGATTATCAGGCTTTCCTGGTGGCAGATATTACGTCGCTGGAGTTTTTGATGTACAACGTACGGAAGAGGCGTGACGGGAATGGAGACCGACTAGTCGCGATCTTTGACGGCGATGCAGTGCAGGTCTTTGGAACGACAACGTCGGCGGCGCAGGTAGTCGCGCTGTATCAGGCCGTACAGAGGCTCATCCAGGAGAGGAAGGAAAACTTCGAGTCATCTCTGCGGGAGATTGAAAAGTTTATGAGGCGGAAGTCGATGGCGCCGCGAAACGTCTCCCAGCCTTCTCCGTCGGTGCCGAAACTAATGGAGGACGACACCATGGTTAAGTCTCCTATATCGCTCGACACAGACGTCGTGGTGACACTCAAGGCATTGAACCTGGGCGTATTCCCTAGCACCTTCTCCGACCATCAAGTCTTTAAGATGGAGGCCCTGAACGCTTACGCCAGGTTTGCGGCCAGCGTCGAACAGGGACGCATACACAGCATTCTCCGAATGACGCTGGGCCAGCTCCGGATCGGCTTGGCGGGCGTGAGGAACGCCGAGGCACCCAAGACACTCAGCGAGATGACGGTGGAGGATGTGGTTATGCGCTCGACGGGGTCTCGAGGAGGCACAATCTTGAAGGTGCCTCGAGTGGAGGCAGTGATGGAGACGTGGGAGGCGCCAAACAGCAACCACATCGACTACATATTCAAGAGCGCCTTCGAGGGCAACGTGGAAGTGGGATGGAACTACTCGCGGGTCAGCTACATCCGCGGCATGTGGGCAAACCATTCAAAGTCGCTGGAGCAGACGTGGGGCCGGCAGCTGCCGATGACGGCGGTAAAGATCACGGGAGTGCCGGAGACGGAAGGGGAGCAGAAGGAGGGCGGGCAGCAAAAGATCACGGCCGAGGTCAACGTGCCACAGTCCAAGTACAACTACCTGGCGCTGGAGCCTCCCATCATCGAGACGCCGCAGCTCCGGGACATGGGAGAGGCAACGCCACCTCTGGAATGGATCGGACTGCACAGGGACAAGCTGCCCAACTTGACTCATCAGATTGTCATTGTGTCGCTGCTGGAGCTGGCTGGGGAGGTGGAAGATGCTTATTCTCGAATCTTGGGGTCGTCGTGAGGCACGAAGTGAGTGCGGCGTGAGTCACGGTTTGGAGCTGAGCGAGTATTGATGTTTAGTGCCTATGCATATGACTCAATAGACGAGCGTCTCGTCGAGCCTTGAGGTTGTCTTGGTTGTCTACGGTATTGTGCTGCGGTTCCACGGCTTGAGAATCGTGGATGACAAAGCTCAATAGCCAGCACAGAAAGCTGTGCTTCAATTCTTGGGTGTGCAAGTGTTTGTGATCCGGCATTGCCACCAGGCACGCCTCTGAGGAGACGTCAGCTGCGATGGCAAGACAGCTGCAGAGTCAGCCGGCGAAAGGGTCTTCCTTGGATGACTTGTCCGCATTGCACCACGTTGTCTGTCGGATGACTCTCAATGCTCTCAATGTGAGCGAGGGACACAGCTCCAAGTACTCTTTGTTAGTGCCTGGTATGGCAATGCCCGCTCATCGCCCATCGGGAGGGACGCTAAATGAGGGGCAGCTCGAGGTGGTGGCGCGAGGTGGGTGGAGGGTTGTTGCCCTGCAACCAGTGCACAGCAGGCGCGGGCTCATGGCACACCACACTCACTCACACTGGGCGGCGAAAAAATCAAGGACGCCTCAGCGCTGTGGATGCGCTGTTGCTCGCAGCTCAGTGGCCTGCTGTCGCTGCGTCAGTGGCGGGGCTTTCTTCTGCCCCACCTGCCCAATTTTTTTTTCCCGCATGGCAGCGCTCTCACTGGGCGGCCAGCGTTGTTGCACCTGCACTAGCAGCACCCAGCAATGTCGTCGCGGCAGAAACCCTCCTCCCTCTTTCTCCCTCCCCCCCCCTCGACCTTTTCTCCTCCTCCCAAACCTCAGCCACCCGATTACCAAGGGACGTCTTTAAGAGCGACAGTGACCCTCTCGCTGTCCCTCTTTGCTTCGTCACTACGAGCCGCACCTCGAGAATTTTAGAGGCTTCGTCCCTCTGGTTGTGTCTCGTTCGCAAGCCACTGAGCGCGGGGTGAAAATCTTCAACCCCGCTTTGCTCGACATCACCAGATTTTTCTACACAAAACCACATAGCAAGGTCACCGCCGCAACACCGCCAAGATGGTCAAGTAAGCTTCCGTCTCTACCTGAGGAATTCCTCCTGTCCTCCGCCGCCATGGGGTTGTCGCGCGCTTCAGGCATCGTCGCATCGCTGCTGGCTTTGGTCGTGGTTTGCGCACAGAGTACCCCGCTCGGAGTTAAGCTGTCCAAGGCCCAGTCGCTGACCTGTGTCTTCCTCAAATAGCTTTACCGTCGACGAGGTCCGGGCCCTCATGGACAAGCCCAGCAATGTCCGAAACATGTCCGTCATTGCCCACGTCGATCACGGAAAATCCACCTTGACCGACTCCCTCCTGGCCAAGGCCGGTATCATTTCCACCGCAAAGGCTGGTGATGCTCGAGCGACGGATACTCGTGCCGACGAGCAGGAGCGTGGCATTACTATCAAGTCGACTGCCATCTCCCTGTACGGCCACCTCGACGACCCCGAAGACATCAAGGACATCGTTGGCCAGAAGACCGATGGCCAGGACTTCCTGATCAACCTCATTGACTCGCCAGGCCACGTTGATTTCTCCTGTGAAGTCACTGCTGCCCTCCGTGTTACCGATGGTGCCCTTGTCGTCGTCGACACCGTCGAGGGTGTTTGCGTCCAGACCGAGACTGTACTCCGACAGGCCCTTGGTGAGCGTATCAAGCCCGTCATCATCATCAASAAGGTCGATCGCGCTCTTCTCGAGCTCCAGGTCTCCAAGGAGGATCTGTACCAGTCCTTCTCGCGAACCATCGAGTCCGTCAACGTCATCATCTCCACCTACTTTGACAAGGTCCTGGGCGACGTCCAGGTCTACCCTTACAAGGGTACCGTTGCCTTTGGTTCCGGTCTGCACGGCTGGGCCTTCACCATCCGCCAGTTCGCTGTCCGATATGCCAAGAAGTTTGGTGTTGACAAGAACAAGATGATGGAGCGTCTTTGGGTAGGCCACCACACACTCTGCATCTCTACACCTTGGCGAGACTGACAATTCATCTCACAGGGCGACAACTTCTTCAACCCCCACACCAAGAAGTGGACCAAGACCGACACCTACGAGGGCAAGCCTCTTGAACGTGCCTTCAACCAGTTCATCTTGGACCCCATCTTCAAGATCTTCGCCGCCGTCATGAACTTCAAGAAGGAGGAGACCGCCACTCTCCTTGAGAAGCTCAACCTCAAGCTGAGCGCCGAAGACAGGCAAAAGGAGGGCAAGCAGCTGCTCAAGGCTGTCATGCGAACCTTCCTGCCCGCTGCCGACTCCCTGCTGGAGATGATGATCCTGCACCTGCCCTCTCCCGTCACCGCCCAGAAGTACCGTGCCGAGACCCTGTACGAGGGTCCTCTGGACGATGAGGCTGCCATTGGTATCCGGGACTGTGACCCCAAGGGCCCTCTCATGCTCTACGTCTCCAAGATGGTGCCCACCTCCGACAAGGGTCGATTCTACGCCTTCGGTCGTGTCTTCTCTGGTACCGTCCGTTCCGGCCTGAAGGTCCGCATTCAGGGCCCCAACTATACCCCCGGCAAGAAGGAGGACCTCTTCATCAAGGCCATCCAGCGAACCGTCCTCATGATGGGCGGCAAGGTCGAGCCCATCGACGACATGCCCGCTGGTAACATTGTCGGCTTGGTCGGCATTGACCAGTTCCTGCTCAAGTCTGGTACCCTCACCACCAGCGATACTGCCCACAACCTCAAGGTCATGAAGTTCTCCGTCTCCCCCGTCGTCCAGCGCTCCGTCCAGGTCAAGAACGCCCAGGATCTGCCCAAGCTGGTCGAAGGTCTCAAGCGCCTGTCCAAGTCGGATCCTTGCGTCCTGACCATGACCTCAGAGTCCGGTGAGCACATCGTCGCCGGTGCCGGTGAGCTCCATCTCGAGATTTGCTTGAAGGATCTCGAGGAGGACCACGCCGGTGTCCCCCTCATGATCTCGGACCCCGTCGTCCAGTACCGCGAGACTGTCCAGTCCAAGTCCAGCATGACTGCCCTGTCCAAGTCCCCCAACAAGCACAACCGTCTGTACATGGTTGCCGAGCCCATCGAGGAGGACCTTTCCCTTGCCATTGAGGCTGGCAAGGTCAGCGCCCGTGACGATTTCAAGGCACGTGCCCGTGTTCTGGCCGACGACTTCGGCTGGGACGTCACCGATGCCCGAAAGATCTGGACCTTTGGTCCCGACGGCACCGGTGCCAACTTACTGGTTGACCAGACCAAGGCGGTCCAGTACCTCAACGAAATCAAGGACTCGGTCGTCTCTGGTTTCCAGTGGGCCACCCGTGAGGGTCCCGTCGCCGAGGAGCCTATGCGATCCATCCGCTTCAACATCCTCGATGTCACCCTGCACGCGGATGCTATCCACCGTGGTGGCGGCCAGCTCATTCCCACTGCTCGTCGTGTTCTGTACGCTTCGGCTCTGCTGGCTGAGCCTGCTCTGCTTGAGCCCGTCTACCTGGTCGAGATTCAGGTGCCCGAGCAGGCCATGGGCGGCGTGTACGGGGTCCTGACCCGCCGTCGTGGCCACGTCTTCAGCGAGGAGCAGCGTCCTGGTACTCCTCTGTTCAACATCAAGGCTTAACTGCCCGTCCTGGAGTCTTTCGGCTTCAACGGTGACCTGCGCCAGGCCACCTCCGGCCAGGCCTTCCCTCAGTCCGTGTTCGACCACTGGCAGGTCCTGCCTGGTGGTTCGCCTCTGGACAGCACCACCAAGACGGGCCAGATCGTCACTGAGATGCGTAAGCGCAAGGGTATCAAGGTCGAGGTTCCGGGTGTTGAGAACGTAAGTCACCATGTCCGAGTCTGTAGGCGGGTTGACCACTTACTAACGCGCCCTAGTACTATGACAAGCTGTAAAGGGCTCCCTTTTGTGCCGATAGAATCATGTCTCGTGCCGAAGTGGGCACACACTGTCAACTGCCTGCTAGCGAAAATATGGGGCCCTTGCTTGGGCCCCAGGAGCAGTTCTGCTGGGCATTTAAAAAAGCCGGTTGGTTGAACGACGAGCCAACCGGCAACAACTGAATGCCGGGTCAAGGCTAATACCAAGGGAAGCTGTATCTGGCCTTTCATCTATGTAGTTATGTCGTCTCGGATGAATTGGAACACGTAAGAATGAAGTTGGGCTTCCTGGTGTGATGCTTGTCACTGAGTCGAAGCGATGACGGCTCAGGCCCTGGCTGTGCGCCGATGGTTGCTCGTGAAATTCAGATGATGCAAAATGTGCAGATGATGCAAATGTGCTTGGTCAATTCGAGGTGGTGGTTGAAGAGTGAATCAGTGGTCCGTTGCGGGTGGGTCTTGGATGGCATGTGAACGACTGGGCCCTGGGCGAGGCTGGCCTGGCCGGCCTTTGCCGTACAAGTACGAGTACGGAGTACGGACTATTAATAACTGAGCAAATCCAAACAGCGCTAAAGCCTCGGCGTTGCGGGAACCCCACATATTTTACAGTTTCAGGCTAGCGGTACCTCGCATAGTGACTTTAATTGGCTCGTCTCGGGTCCCCCGCGGCGCCAAGGACTTTGGCGCTGTTTGGATTTGCTCAATTTACGGCATTAGCGGGGGGCCCTTCGTCCAACCAGCTGGACGAACCAACGTCGACGCAAAAGCCGCAGTTGGCCAAAACGGCTCCCTCCCAGGTCATCTACCTTTCTCAACACGTCGAACCGGCCAACACCGCAAGCATCACGCCGCATCGCCTCATCCACTGACGCGGGCCCACACTCCCTCCTGCGACTGAGCTATAGTCCGTGGTGCCAGCACGACCCGACGCGCTCTGGCCCTCTGGACGGCTCTCGTTCCGCTATCATGCTGTTCGCCGAAGTGGATGCGCCGCTGCTCAAGGCGTGGATTGTCAAGAGAATCGAAAACACGTACGCGACACGCTGCCCTCCCTCTACGTCTTCGCGCCCCGGTGCTGACATCTTTCCACAGATCTGACGCCGACTCCGATGTCCTTGCCGAGTATGTGATTGCGCTGCTGAAGCACGATGGCGACCAGGATGCTGTGCGCAAGCTCTGCGAACAGGAGATCCCTGACTTCTTGACGGAAGGTTTGCGTGCCCCTACGGCGACCAGGCTGTTCCCCTGTTCCCCTGCTGACCTCTGTTGCCACAGAGCCAAAGGCTTTTCTTGACGATGTTTTTCAGGCCATCAAGTATAGATCCTACGTGCCTGGGGCCCCGCCGCCGSCGAAGCAGCCTGCTGGGCTCGAATCCCAGTCTGCGCAGGGTAGCTCGAGGAAGCGAGCGTTTGACGACCAAGCCGACTTTGCCGATGCGGGAGAGCCAGATTATGCCTATAACTTGCAGCGATCATACAAGCAGTCTCGACGAGGCGGTCGACGAGGAATTGACGACAACCAAGGCTTCCCTGGCATGAATATGCCTGCTCTGCCGCAGTTTGACTCCAACAACGCCATAGAGGCAATAATGCAGATGCAGGCCATGGGAATGCCCTTTCCCGCGATGGCCAACTACCTTCAGCAGGGCCTCGGCGGACGAAATCAGCGAAATCAGCCTCGACGCAGGGGGCTGTGCCGCGATTTCGACACGAAAGGATACTGTTCTCGAGGGAGCACGTGCATGTTCAACCACGGCAACGAGTCCATCTATGTCCCTCTATCGGCAGCAAGAGGCCAAGGTATGCTAGCTTTTGCTCTTTCATCCCCCCTTTAAAAACACTACCCTATGAAGTGATTTGCCAGTGCATTCCACTGCGCGAGCTCATTGCGATGGTCTGTCCGAACGACAACTCTTGCCAGCTGCCACCCCGATCCCGTCGCTACTCTGCGACTTGAACTCTCTATGGAGCTTCACTAACAGATCATTAGAATACGACCCCAACGATGCTACTATGCAAACGTCAACGCCACCAAACCAGGTGAATCCCTTCCCCTTCAATGGCGACATGAGCCGGGGACGGGGAGGTCGGGGAGGTCGCAGAGGTCAAGCCAACGCCAACGCCAACCGCGGTAGCCGCAAAGGCGGCGCGCGCGCGCCATTTTCGGCGGAAGGGCCAGTCCACGATCGCTCCAAGAGCACGATTGTGGTAGAGAACATACCCGAGGAGAGCTTTAGCGAAGACGAAGTTCATGCTTTCTTCTCGCAGTTTGGCAACATTGTCCAAGTCTCGATGCAGCCATACAAACACCTGGCGATCGTTAAATTCGACAAGTGGGCTGCTGCGAATGATGCGTACCGTTCGCCAAAGGTCATCTTCGACAACCGCTTCGTCAAAGTATTCTGGCACAAGGATCAGAAGGATCCTCCGCCCGCTTCTGCTCCTCATAATGGCGCCAATGGATCCAAGTTCAACGGGAACTCGAATTCTGAAATGACCGAGCCCGAGCCCGAGCTCGAGCCGGACGCCAACATGGAGGAGTTCAACAGAAGACAAGAGGAAGCGCAGAAGCAGCATCAGGAAAGAGAGGACAAGAAAGTAGAGCTGGAGCGCCGGCGCCAGGAGCTGGAGAAGCAGCAGCAATATCTGCTCACAAAACACCAGGAAGAGACCGAGCGATTGCGAGCCAAGCTGTCAGAGAAGAACGGTGGTGACGCGAACGGCGGTTTCTCGGGCACCAACATGCTGCGAGCGCAGCTTGCTGCATTAGAGCAAGAGGCCAAGATACTCGGCATCGACACGAACGCAGCGGACGACGGTGTCATGGCTAGTTCCCGCGGAGGGTTCAGGGGAAGTCGAGGCTACCGCGGCAGAGGCGGATTCACCCCCAGAGGCCGTGGCTCGTTCCGCGGCCAGGGCGCCAGGCATGCTGCCTATGCCCAGTTCTCACTCGACAACCGGCCCAAAAAACTGGCCGTCACCGGGGTAGACTTTACACCAGCAGACAAGGACGAAGTGCTGCGTCACTTCCTCTTGGTAAGACAATACTTACTACAACTATACGAGATAATAAGGCTAACATCGACGCAGAACCTAGGCGAATTCGAGTGTGTGGAGACTACCCCTTCGGTTACGCACGTGTCGTTCCAGGATCGGAAGACGGCTGAGAAGTTCTACTACAGTCTGCATGGCAAGGAGTTGTCTGGCGTAGAGGGCAGGCTGGATTTGGCGTGGGTGAATACGCCGTTGCCGTCAGTGGCTGCAAAGAAGCAGCAGGAGGACTCGACGATGACTTCGTCGGAAGATGCCATGGCTGGCATGGACTATGAGCAAGAGGCCTCGAAAGACGAGCCTGAGCGGCCCCGGTCGCAGCGCCAGGTGGACATGGACTATGAGGTTGGCGACGACGACGCCTGGGGAGACGGCATCTA
Organism: Tolypocladium ophioglossoides CBS 100239; assembly: GCA_001189435.1. Lineage (NCBI taxonomy): Eukaryota > Fungi > Ascomycota > Sordariomycetes > Hypocreales > Ophiocordycipitaceae > Tolypocladium > Tolypocladium ophioglossoides. Next base: position 192,238 of record LFRF01000031.1, read on the forward strand.
GTGACGGGTTTGTGGATAAACTTGTACGAGGATTGCATAAGCGCGGAGGGGGGGCATGGGATGGCTGGTTATTAGATGGCTAATGGGAAACAACGAAACGATTGTACTTAAACCATCATGTACTCGGGGCTCGGAAGAACTCTGCACCTACTCTGGTTTGCCCTACTATGGGATTTTCTCCGTACGAGCCATTCACAGTCGAGATCCAGTACGGTGAATCGGCGTCTAGTAATAGGGCCAAGTCGCATCACGTATCCAGCCAGCCCTGGAGAGAAGATAGTACATACCAAGGCTGCAATGTTGCGAATCAAATATGGCATAGCCACACATTTGTTTCTTGAGCTTTCTTCAAGAGCACAGGCCCAGAGGCCATGATGTCTGTCCTGCAAACTTTGCTGTATTGATATTTCATCTTCTCGCACTCTTTTTATTCTCCCCTTCTCCAAGTGTGTCATCTCGCCCTCTGTCTAAGCACACGGCCGTCCGTAGGCGGGGTATCGTTGAGATTTGTAGTATGCATCTGCAAAAAAAGACGGGACAGAGGAGCAAATCCAGCCTTTGTCCTCGCTTGGTCGTGGCGCGTTGAAATAGTCCCGGTCGTGGTCAGTGTCTCCCATCATCAGTGTGTAGCTTTTTGTTGAAAAAGTCACGCCTTGTCCCCGCCTGCCCGCCCAAAATGCGCTCAACGCCGCCGCCCATACCATGCTAATAACTAACAAGAAAATATAACGGAAAGTTGCAAGAGAAGTAGATGTCGAAGGGGAGAGAGACCTAGTTGATGTGGTCTCGTGTCGGCCGCAGCTGCTGCCATTAAAAGAAGCCATGCGTTGGAGCAGACTGGCTTCGCGAAGGAAATGGAAAGAGGTGAGGCGGCACTGGCTTTACACAGCCTGCGGGGCGTCAACATCCGGGACCTCGATGTCCTTGAAGAGCTCGAAAATGGTGTGGTTCTCGTGGAAGTCGTTGTTCACTGCAAAAGCGTCAGTTAGTTACCAAATGCAGTACGCACAACAAGGGGGGGGCTACATACCAACATTGACGAGGTACCACTCGTTCATAATCTTTTCAATCAGTGCTCTGCTAGGCGTATTGGAGTCAAAACAGTGTGCCCAATCTGTGCCCAGCCGGAAGGCCTCGTCCCTCCACGCGAGGAAGCTGACGCTCTCGACAATGGTAGGCTGCACAATCTCCTTTCCGGGGAACACCCCCCAGGTGACGGCGTTGGGGCCATCAGAGGGGGCGTTGGTCTTCAGGTCGCCGTCCTTGGTCACGGCGTAATAGGTGAGGTTGGGTTGGGATTCGATGCGGCTGACGATCTCGGTGAGAATAGAGGGTGGTACAAGCAGCTCGAGGTAGGCCTTTTGATAGACATAGCCGTTGGAAGGACCCCAGCCGTGCACGGGGTGCGACGACTTGACGCCGTCGACGGCAGGTTGCGAGTTGATGGTCAAGAGACCGCGCTTGTTGAGGGCGATGAGGTCCCGTCTGATGGCGTCAGCCTCGCCCGTGAGGGGCGACTCACTCCATGGAAGCGAGTCAATCTTCTGGTCCAGGTAGCGGACAAAGGTGTTGGCGATGTCGCGAACCGTCGTCGGCTCACCCCACTTCTTGCGGTTGGCTTCGTTGGTGCCCGTCAAGCCGATGCCGTAAGCGTCCAGCTCGCGGAAGGCAGGCGACCGGGAATCTCCCCAGCGTCCGTTGGGGAACTCGTCCCAGTCCTGCGTACGGAGAACGTAGGACTTGTTCCGGTTCCGCCAGAAGATGGGCCGGACGTCTTCGTCGCGGCGACCAAGGCCTTTGGACTGCTTCCAGGGGAGAGCGGGCAGCAGCGGTCTCTCGGCGCTGGGCGCCCAGCGGAGCTCCTCGAGGACCATGCGGGTAGCCTGAGCTAGGTTCATCGTGTAGAAGTGCAAGTGGAAGATGCCATTGGCGAGGAGAGTGCGGCACATTTCGGCGACGAGCGTCTTACCAATCTCACGGACGGCGACGTCATCGTTCTTGACGGGCTCAAGTGCGTCCATCCAATGCTCGGGAACCTTGCACTGCATGTGGTTGGCTCTCCGGAGGAAGCTGGCGTATGTGGCAATGGGCATGATGCCGGGGAGGATGGGGATGGTGATGCCTCGCTCGCGGACCTTGCCAACCCAGCGAACGAAGTTGTCTGCATCGTAGAACATCTGAGTGACGATGAAGGTGGCGCCCATATCGACCTTCTCCTTAAGGTGGTCGAGCAGCTCGTCCACGTTCTTGTTGTCGTCGCAGCCCTCCGGGTAGCCGGCAACGCCGATGTCGAAATGGTTGCCGTAGGTGCTCCGGATGTGCTTGACGAGGTCGCGTGCATACTGGAAGCCGCCGTCGGTGGCGGTCCATTTCTCCTGGTCTCGGGGCGGGTCGCCGCGCAGGGCGAGGATGTTTGTGCAGCCGGCCTTGTAGGCCTTGCTGAGGGCGTCGTTGACCCTTTCGAGGCCCATGTCGGTACAGGTGAGGTGCATGCAAGTCTCGAGGCCGTAGACGGACTGGGCCTGGAGTACCATCTCGCAGGTGAGCTCGGCGATGCGGCCGCCGGCGCCCCAAGTGATGTCGATGAACTTGGGTCCGAAGTTGTACATGCGGTCAATTCGGTCGTAGAGGTTCTGGACACCCTGGGCAGTCTTGGGAGGGAAGTACTCGAAGGAGAAGGAGGGCCGGCCGCCCTTCTCGGCTTCCCTGAGCATGTCGGCGATGTGCATGATGGGCAGCGGGTCGTAGGCGTGGAATGGAGGGCTATCGGGTGAGGCTTGTCATGGGAGGGAGAGACGGAAGAGACGGAGGAGAAGGAAGAGAGGAGAGGGACGAATGGCAGCTCGGTCCTTGTCTAGGGCGGTCTGGACCTGGTCAGTCGTGGTGCCGTGAGAGGATTCGGAACCCGAGCCGGCGGGGCAGGCATCCATAACTCACCAACGAGGCGATTCAGAGTCCGCCGCGCGTCGCCGTTGCAAAGACGACGAAGACGCTGAGGGACGAGCTGGGGGCCCCAAAAAGCCGAATCCTCCGAAAGGAGCAAGCCGCAGAACACAAAACGCCCCGAGCACCGCAGGTCGACGGGATGGCCAAGGTGAGGTGAGGTGAGGCGAGGTTTCGTAAGGGGAGGAGCAGCAGGTCGAAAATTCTCGGCAAAGCCAGCCACCTCGAGGAACTCGGGGGGAGGACTGAACCTGGAGAACAGGTGGGCTACAACGCGCTGGGGCGCTATGATTGGCTGCGCGGCTCCACCGCCCGGCCTTGCAGCAACGCACTGCCGGGCCCTCGGCGCCGTAGACGGCCTCGCTGCAGTGGAGCGCCACGCTGACTGTCCTCGACGAAGTACCTACGAGAACCTAGCGAGTGCTGCCAGTATTGCTCCGTACGGAGCACTTCGTACACTCGTATTCGTAACAGGCCTGTGGGCTGCACCTTTCCATGCCGCATCTCGGCGCCTCATCCAGGCGCCTCATCCAGGCAATGCTGGACTACTTCGCACCCAGGTGCGAAATAAAGTGCGAAGGACTAGAGAATGGAAATAATAACATAGTATTCTGTCTGGCAGGAGCACAAGCCGCCAACAAAGTCCGACCCGGTAGGGGTTCGACCCCTCCACCAAATGACGCCACCGCGGCAGAATCCAGGTTGACAGGCCCTTTGCCCAGACCGCCTTCGACAACTGGCAGCTCGACGTTGCCTGGAGCGATTTACCCGCATCGCATCGMATGGCCTCGCCTGGCACTGCAACACCATGCAACCATGCCAGCACGCGTCACAGCTTCAGCGGCTGCAACGACGTACCCGCGTGCCACCGAGGTCGCACCATTCCCGTCGTGCATGATGCAGGCATACTCTGGCCCGACCTCTACAGGAAGTTCTGTTTGAGAAGCTGGGCACGAGCTCAGCTTCACATGTCTACCCAGGTGCACCCCTCTGCACCACGACCCTCTCCCACTCATCCCCATCCTCGTCCTGAAAGTGCGTCGTTCGTCCACGTCCGCGGTGGGAAGTGCGTGCCAAAGGCAACCTTGCAGAAGGCGACGTCTGCGTACGAGGGCGGAGCTGGGGGTTGGGAGGAAGATGAGGTGGTTCGTGAGGAGGGCGAACGGTGCCGACATGTCGGCGTGAGGAGAGGCCATTGAAGTTGCGAGCGAGGCATAGCCTGATATTTAGACATAACAAAATGCTCCCCTGTGAGGTGGATGGCGCAAGTCCACGTCGACCCCGGCGTAGAAGCCTTTATTCGTTCCCACTTCCCACCATGCGTCTGTATGCTGCATTCTCAAGTACTGTTGCACATGTACAATGGCCACCCGGCACGCCAAATCGCCAAGTCAAAATCACAACTCCTCTGCTGCACATCATAGAGCCATCGAGGCCCCAGCCTCGCTCACCTGTGCCTCACCCTCATCGCTCCCCTTGACCGCCAGCGGCGGCGCCCCCCTCAGCCGCCGCCAGCGGTTGCTGTTGTCGACTATGTCCCTGTCAAAGATGAACCACCACCGCTCAAAGAAGACCTGTCCCACCTCCCAGCAGGCCGGGTCGTACGGGTCCCCGCCGTAGATGCGCACGCCCTCGGCGTTGTCCTCCAAGTCGTACGCAAAGTTGACGAGCGCCAGCGGGCCAGCCGCGTTGGGCGGTCGCGCCTCGTCCGGCAGCGATAGGATGCCGATGATGCGGTCGCGCACGCCCGGCCACGGCAGAAAGTCTAGCAGGGGGTGGTGCGACACGAGCACCTGCGAGGGCGTCGGCCGCCAGGGCACGGGCAGCTGGTCGGCGGGCGTGGCGACACCCTTGTGGAAGGGCGAGACGGCGTCGAGGCGCCAGAGCTGCTCCTTGCAGCCGATGCGCTGGGCGATGCGCATCATGGCGCGGAGCAGCATCAGCTCGTGCACGGGCAGGAGGTAGCTGTCCGGGAAGCCCATGTCGGAGGCTGAGGAGCTCGACATGGTGCCAAACGAGGACGGAGAGCTGAAGACGGTGGGGAACATGTCGGACATGCCGCTCGAGGCATTTAAGTGCGACTGCATGAGGCTCTCCTCGCCCCCCGATGCCTCATCCGCCAGGAAGTCGGGCAGCGGGCCCGAGTCTGCTATCATGGAGCACAATGCAAGATCACTCAGCGGATCCCAGGCACCGAGGCCAAGATCAACGCCGGCGATGGATCCAGCACATGGGCCGCTTGGTGGTGAGAAGCCAGATCCGCCAGTCTCGACAACGTCCTCCGGCTCTTCTTCCGCGGCCGGCCGCGGGCCCTCGGTGTCCCTTTGAGCAGACTCTGCATTCTGCTGGCCGCCCTTGAAGTTTAGGCGACGCTGCCGCTTCTTCTCTCCTGGACCGTCGTCAGCATCCCAGTCTCCAAGCGCCAGAGTATCGAGATGGCAGGATCACGAACGATATCTGCGCTGCGCCAGCACGTTCAACACACGCTTCCTCTCCGCCGCATCCTGCTCAATGTCCGGCACGTCGAGGGTCGGAGGCGCCTTGTAAACGCGTTGTCTCGTCCGCGGCTTCGCGCCGAACTGGACCGATGATGATGGCTGCTTGTCGCCCATGATTTGCGCGTCAGACTCACGGCGGTGGATGCAAACGACGACGCCTTTGACAGCCGTTGCACCTTGTTGCAAACCCGTGTTCCATGGGTTTCGAGAGGCACGGTAGTCTGGAGCTCTCAGCGCTTTTATAGCTGCTTCGTGATGAATGCGAGACGAGACGGAGCTTCTTCAGCTCCCCCACTAGAGAGCATAACGCTTACCATGGCTGCCGCTTCGTGCACTGTGGGAGCATTACAGATATCGGGTACAGCCGTTGGCGGCCAAGAGACGCGGCTGTCGAAGTATTTGTCATCTGTTCCGCACGGTCAAATCGGGGTGACGTACTGTGCGAGAACCAGCTGAGGCCCGCCTAGGCCTGGTCCGCAGCGCCCTTCGCACAGCTCGAATAAGGAGACTGTGCGTCGACAATGATAATCTTCGTTCCGTGGGGTTCGCTCAATCGATCTCTGAGTGTCTGGTTGAATGGCAGCGATGCTAGTCGAGTTGTCAATTGGACTCTCGCATACAACGTTGTCTCATCTCGTGTAAGTGAGGCCGATGCGTTGACCCGTACTCACCAAAGTCACAAACACAGATCCCTGTAATCCGTACATGCAGGCTGCCTTTTTGAGTTGTCAGAGGGCTCCAAAGCCATGCCGAGACTACAGGTTTCTGAGCTTGCATCACGAGATGGAGGCGCCGGGCGGCCAAGAAATATATGTCATTCTGGTGGTTCCACACATTATCATTATTAGAGTGCCACTGGAGCGGTAGTAATGCTGCTACACATCTAGACCCCCTACACTGCCGCCAACGCTCCCAGTAGTGCCGACCCAAAGAGCAGCACCTGGCTCAGGGATATCTTGACCGAGCCGCTCGACGTCGAAGTGCTTGTCGGGCCCCCACTCGTCTTGGACGGCTGCGAGGCCTGGCCAGAGCCCGTCATGGAAGCGGCCGTCGTCTTGTCCGAGGAAGCGGCCGTCGTCGTCTGGTCCGAGGCGGCGGCATTTGTCGTGACAGCATTGCATATCGACTTCACCTCCGACTCATTGGCCGTCCAGAGGACCTTGGGGTCTATCGAGGTTTCGTAGGGCGGCCTGTACTCGTACCACCTGTCCTGCCCGGCGGTGATGAGCACCAAGGCCGATCTCTGCGCGACGAAGCACGAGTTGACGGGCGTGGATGTGCCCTTGTGGTCGATGGTCTCACCAGGCTTTGCCGTCGCGGCGTAGCACACGCCGTTCTGGTCGCTCAGGACATCGCCGCTTCCGTGGCCGAGGTTGCAGCCCCACGACGTGACGGTGCCCGAGATGGTATGCTCGCCGGCCCACGACGAGCCCGAGACCTGAGTGACGGTGTGCTTGGGGAAGTCGGTGGGACACGGCGACGCGCAGGTGACGACGCACGTGGCCGACTCGGGGCTGACGTCGACAGCGGAGGCGTGAAACGACACGGGCGCGGTGTTGGTGTTGACGACGTCGTAGAGGAGGAAGAAGCGCGAGGGGGTCGCGGGCCAGGCCGATGACGGGAGGCTGGAGTAAACCATGCTGACGCTGTCTTGCAGTCTTGCTGATGGTGAAGGGGTGGTGATGTTGATTGATGTTGTTAGTGAGGCAAGCGATGGCCGTTGACAAGCAGGAACCACAGTGTTAATAGTTGGGCTCCGGAAATTCTTGAAGCTGCACCGTACCCCTCCCGCACGCTGCCCTGTTTCTGTCGGGTTGCTGTTTGTTGGTGGTGGACGATGCATCGGCCTGGACGCCAAATTGGACATGTCCCCCCGGCTTGGAACTTTGGAAGCTGGGCAGCGTCTGTCATATTACCGCATTGCCCCGGCCGCGCGTACCCGCTCTTGGCATCAAGTGACTCGAGTCCGTTCGACCAACACGAAGCACATAGCCAACGGGAAGCGTACAATTCTCGTACAGGCGTTGGTCGACTCTTGCGACGAGGCTTGGCTAAACGACAACCAAGGATATCCTGGGGGGCTTGGGCAATCTAGAACAACCGACGAGTTGCCGCGCGAATGAACTGTGTTTCCTCGTTGCGCCGATGTGCGTCAGGCGAGAGACAACGGACAACGTTGAAAGTCAAGTACGGACTGGTCCGTATGTGCTCCGTACTTAGTACTTAGTACCAATAGAACGACGACTCGGCGTGCCACGGAAACGAAATCACATCATGCGAGAGGTGAAGGCTACTCATGCATCCGTGTAGCTTGCGCTCATGATACGGCGTACTTCGTACTTCGTAAGGCCCTAAATATTTCCCACGCCAAGAATGATAATGCAAACAACTCATCCAATTTGGGCTCAAGTCAGGTCATGTGTACAAGGCGGCAAGCTGCCATACACCTGTCTGCAATGCACGCTGCCCACAATACCCAAGGGACACATTTGAGGTGTGTCAACGAAAGTCAGAGTCGCCCATCGAATGTTCTGCCAAGACAGGCTACCGTCAAAATGAGATGCGAAACACGCCTTGGGAGAGGACCGGGCCTTTCGAGATCTTAGAGCTTGCCGTTGGTACCACGGCCGCAAAATTTGCGACCGCTGCCGCACAAGTTTTCGTAGCCATACGAGCTCCAGCGGCCACCCCCGCCGGAGGAGGAATAGGTGTCCCAGCCGGAGACGTACGCGCCACAGTCGGCGGTGATGGCGGCCGACACAGCCTGGCGCTCGACGCGAAGCAAGTATCTCCGTAGTTGCGGAAGTTGCAGATGTTGAGTTAGTTAGTTAGTTAGTTAGTTAGCCGCGCAGGGAATTAGGATATTCCGTTGCCGGAACCCCAATTCCCTCGTGTTGTTCGTGCCCTTYGAGGGCTTKTCTAGTYTAGCAAGATCATCAGTTTTTTGGATCTTCCATAGCCCTTTCCACAGCAGAAATAGGCCACCGTGCAGCCGGCGATGGAGTACAAGTCGCGGCCGCCGCCGACATTGGCGCCGCCGCCGCACTGCGCGTCGAGTGCGCTATTAGCCGCGTCCGTGTCGCCGTGGTTTAGCGCCGCGCCGCCGCAGGAGATGGCGTTGTTGCCGCCGGCGATCTGCCGGCGATGCGGCTGATGCGGCTGATGCGGCTGATGCGGCTGCGCTCGCGCAAGCTTTGTGCCGGCGACGTCGGTCGCACCCGTCCGCGGCCGAGGGTCGTAGGACAGCTTGAGGGTCGTGTGCACCTCCACACCCTCCACGAACTCCACCGAGTAGACGCCATCGGGTTGGCCCTCCGGGATGGTGAAGGACGCCGCCGCAGCAGCAAGCAGCCAGGGACCAAGGAAGCGCATCTTAATGAGGAGTTTGGGCGTAGACGAAAGCACTGTCTGCACAGGGAGCATCCAATAATGATGAAGATGGTGAGAATGCGAAGCCTCACGCCTGCGCTGAGTCTTGTCGGCCATCGGACAGACTTGGCTTTATACTCACGGGAGAGTCTAGTCCTCTGTGGCAGTCCTCTGTGGCAGTCCTCTGTGGCCAGGCCTCCGCGGCTCTTGTTGAGGACATCCGCTACCAAATAACCGCACTTCCGAGTACTGCACCTGCACGGGGCCGGGGCAAACGCCCGGCCTGTTTTCCAATTTCCGAGTACGAACTATTACTTCGCAGAGCCACGGAAACGAGTTTGTTGGCTGACCGGGCGGACCTCCCGAAGTGAGGAGACCCGCCTTGCAAGACGATGGCGCACGGATCTGCCCGCCGTTGGGCACCGGCGCATGTATGGGCCCGTTGAACACGGCACAGCCTGTTGAACACGACACTTTGCTTTACGAGTAATCGCATTTTACTACGGAGGACACCTTGCCTCTCCAATGGAGTCTCTTGGAACAGCCACGGGAAATGTGGTCGATTTTTAGACCCCCTTAGTATTCGCTTCCTCACACAATTGGACACCAGATGCACGCGCCACTTTCCCGTTTGCAGCGCCAACGGGTTATGAACTTGTGTCACGTCCCTGGCTCATGTCGGAAACCCCCCGGATATTAGATGAGATCAACGGTGCTCGTACTCCGTAGTCCCCGAACAGAACCAACAGTCAAAGCATCAACCAACCCTCAGCATAATAGCCCCAGGCCGTTCCCCGACCATGGGGGCCACGGCCCCTTTGCTTAAACTTCCCCTGGCAGTTCACATATGGTCTGTCTTCTACAAAGCACGTCTCACGCCTGTCTGCCTCACGATGAGGGCTCCTCCTGGATTTAGGATTGTGGCTGCCGCGATTGCTATCCTGGCTGTTACATCTGGCATCACATATTATTACCTGACGCGTTCATCTCGCTTTGCCTACCCGACCTTCCGCTATGGCTCGGTGCCCAATTACATCTGTGACGGCGATACCGATATGGACGCCCATGCCGGTCCGCGGAAGCACATCGTCCCGAACCTGGTCCACTACGTCTGGCTTCTCAAAGACACCGCCGAGTTCCGGCTCAGTTTCAAGGCCTTTGTGTCCATCTACTCGGCGCACCTCTTCTGGCGCCCCGAGCGCATCTACATCCACACCGACGCTACGTCTGAGACGCTTGCCCGCGCGAGGCTCTCAGGGACGGCCTGGACGAAGCGCGTCCTGGCGATTCCAGGCCTTACGCCGAACCATGTCGAGGCCCCGCGGGCTACGACGAAGGGTGTTGGGATTGTGCACATGGAGCATAAGGCGGACTTCCTGAGGATAGTTGCTCTTCGGGACTTTGGCGGGGTTTACTTGGATATTGATGCGGTGCCGCTCCGGGACGTTGCGGATCTGCGGGATAGTGGGTTCGCGAACGTTCTTGGAGGAGCTACCGCGCTAKCGATGAAGCATTCGGGATACATTAACAACAGAGTAATGATGTCTACGGCAAACAGCAAACTAATGTAAGTCCCATCTTGAGACCGTTCTGACACTGGCTGTCTACTACTATATGAGTCACTTCGTCTATCCCGGCCACTCTAAGAAAGGTGAGGGCTAACTGCAATAACCGCAGGAAAATCTTTTACCACGCCGCCCACGAGTTCTTCGACGGCGCCTGGGAGACAGCAAGCATCCACCTACTCACCGACCTCGCCAACCGCCTCCTCCCCCTACCATCCGAGGTCTTGATCCTACAGCCGCAGGCCTTTGCCCCCACGAGTTGGGAACTCGAGGACCAGAAGCGCCTGTTCCTGCCGACGCTGCGCGCGAGCACCCCCCATAAAGACTCAAAGGAAGGCAGCGTCGGTCCGCCGGCAACGTGCCTCGATGCGCTGGCGTGGCTGAGGCGGCGGGAAGATGATGAAACGGAGAAGTGGGAGCTGGACTTCTCGAGCACGTACGTGCTGCACGCGTTTGACGACGACATTGCCAAGACCCGCGGCTGGGACCACAACATAGACGTCAGGTACGTGCTATTGCGGCAGAGCAACTACGCCCGCGCTGTTTACCCGGCCGTATGGGACGCTATACAGAGAGGGATTATCTCGGAGGATGAGATCATCTGAGCCGCCGGGCGGCAGCGGTAATTAAGACCACACCTACCATCGCCCGTCTAGACTACTGCTCTCTGCCCCGTCTCTCAAAGCGGTGATATTCCTGGCGGTATTGGTTGAAGTGTGCATGAGCTCGCATGATGCCTGGGGTGCATGAAGTCTCCAAAGTGCTTGGTTAGGACGTGGTGCGGAGGGGCACGGCGGGTAGGTGTTTCGGACTACGAGTACACATGCATCACTCGTCGGTATCCATACACGACTTTGGCGAACTGCCAAAACACATTCGACACTGCGGGTTCGGACTCTAACCCAACCAGGGGAGATGTCAAAATCCTGGTCCAATTGCAGGCCAAACCAGATATGCCCTCCGGCGTAGAGCTGTCACGGATAACAAGGATGGTATCCGCGTGCTCTGGTMTGATGTCTCTGATGGTCTAGCTAGGAAGGAAGGTAGGCCTGGCGGGAAAGTTGCTGAGTAATCCGTTGAATTGGCCGTCGAATCAAGGCCAGGTTTGACTGCTTTAWGATGATAACGGCTGTGTTGGTGGTCCAGGCATGTCCTCGGCGTGACGTGTACTCCG
>LFRF01000031.1:203987-271411 GCA_001189435.1 Tolypocladium ophioglossoides CBS 100239
TTGGCGTGACGTCCATGATGCCCTTGGCGTGATGTGCACGGAGTACAAAGGCCGCCGCGACTACTTCGTAGATCTCGGCTTTTTTTATTCCTTTCATTATCACCCCTTCAATCACCCATTCCCTTCACATTATTTCGGTTCTCCTATGCCACATTTACCCCAAGACGCTTGCGTGACTGGATCTCTGCGGCGGAGCAAAGCATATCGCCTGCTATTTTAACACTACCACCGATATACTAAACGCAATGACGGCACTCACTACCAAGGAGGAAATAACTTGGTTAATACTTGCCGAATCGATAGTAAAGTGCGTATATACTCACTCTTCCATGGATAGATAGCCTCGAACTCCTCCTCGGATAGCTCCTCTCTCTATTTCTTAATCAAAATCTCCGCTTGCTTGAAAATTTCAAGCAAAACCTTGTAGTCTGTGATGACGTCGCTAGGTGTTGTCGCGGATTTGCTCTGGAGGCGGCTTTTGCTCTCAGGCTCAACATGGGAGGCGTGCTCGCTGTCCATACGGGACGTAGAGCTCTCTGCGCGAAACGGCTCTTTGTCCTTTTCTCCATCGGGATTTGGACGATTGTTCATGTCGTCTGCTACCGACTCTGACGAGGACGGAACTAGAACGTTGAAATAGCAGGTGATGTGCTCTACTCCGCCGTAGAGATCTAGTCACGCAAGCGTCTTGGGGTAAATTTGGACCAAATCGAGATGTAAGGGGGTGGTAAAAGGGGATAATATGGAAGGAACCAAAAGAAGCCAGGGAGGCCAGTGTCGAAGAGGGAGGGGCTTTGTACCCAGCAGCCCAGCAGGAGCGACGCAAACGTCACATCGAGGGCTAGGAGTACTCCGTATGCCGTACGAGTAGGCCCTCGAATTAGGAATAGCCTGGTATATAGATTCAAGCCTGTCTTGCGTGTGGATTAAGGTACCGCGGGGATGAGGGCTATATTTCACGCAGGATATCCATGTGAGCCTCAAGTATTTCGCAACTTTAAAGATTAATTCACTCGAAGTCATGGCAGAGGGACATATGAGTTAATGTGATAGCCCAAAGGAGCTACGCCGTATAAAGCCGTGACCCTGCACCACGCCTACTAGAGGGGTCTCGCTTCCCTATTGTGACAACGGCAAGAGACATCGAGAACCCCCTAGTAACATCCAGAGACCACCAGACGACAAGCCAAGCCGTATCCCGTCAACGTGCAAGGCCACAGCCGTTTCCTTGCTGAGTGACGGCGCCGCGCACGTGATCATCTCTTAACGCTTTCGATTCGAATGTCTTGCCACATTTCTGGCATTGGCAATCAGAGGCAGAGCTAGCGCGAGAGTCGGTTACAGCAGAGCTACCGCGAGGGTCGGTTACAGCAGAGACGGCGCGAGAGTCGGTTACAGCAGAGACCGTGATAGGATCTCGCTGTGCGCTCTCATCCTCATCAGAGGCGTCCAGACTTTCAGCTTCAAGCTCTGCTAGGAGTCAGGGGATCGTGACAGCGTCGACAGACACCGGTGGACCATTCCTCTCTAGGTACAGAGGCCGAGGTTAGTGGTCAGTGTATAACGTTAGTTATAGTAGAAGTTCGGTAAGACGTACTAATGAAGTCTGGGTTAATTGGTCGTTTAAACGCCTGATCCCAATAGGCAAGCAATTCCTCCGTAGTAGTGAATGCCGGCATTGCGTTGCAAATCGGGTATGTCGGTGGCAGAGGGAGGTTTAGACATTGAGATAGTAGGCGATATGCTTGCTCCGCCGCAGAGATCCAGAGGAGAAATAAGCAATATGAAAAGGTGGTGGATGATCGAAGAGGGTGATTAAAGAGGGTGATTGAAGGAGAGGTGATGAAAGGACAGAAAAAGCCAGGGAGCCTGGTTGTAGGAGACCAGTATTAAAGCGGGGTTTTGTGCTCCGTACCCAGCAGCCGGGCCGGGGGCGACGTACTCCGTGTTGTACGGAGAACACATGGGACCAACAGCTCTTCCGAGCACAAGAGCGGCAGCCAGCCAAAGGACTGTGTTAGTCCGGGGTTTTGTTCCCAGCAGGGGCGACGCACACGTCACGCCGAGGGCTGGAACTCACAGTAGATGCTCATTATATGACACGGTTGTACTCCGTACTCCGTACGAGTAGGCCCTTGCATTAGGAATAGCCGAGTACATAGATTCCAGCCTATACGAGTGTTGGCAATCGAGGGCGATCGAGGGTGAGCTCTGGCAATCGAAGTGAGCGTTGGCGAGCCCGCAAATAGTGCGATGCACAATGTCGGATACAGTACAACCCTGGTCCTGGTACATGCCGAGGTTTACAGACTAACTGGTTGAAGAAGAGGTCAGCAGCCTGGCTTGCTCAAGAATGCAGAGTGCTAAACTTGGAAAACAATGCTCGCCTCGTTGAAGCGCCTTCAGATTGGTTGTTTTGGCATGCGGGTGGGTCATGTTTGACCTGGCATGGCACCGACTTCCAATCGCCAGTCATGCTCATTACATGGAAGCGCGTAAGTCACTGGTCAGCGCGTGGACGTGGACGCAACACTGACCACCAGTCAGCGCATGGACACAATACTGCATGATCAACAAGCCCAACAGCGTGGATTGTTTCCATCTCCGCGACTGTCATCGAATAATTTCCAATAAGTTCGGACCGAAGGCAGGCCAACACATATGCATGTTAGATCAGGCGACCAAGACTAAAATATCTATCACTTTGGACGAAGTTCTGCTACCAACAACAGCCTCCTGGTGCTAACTTGGTGGTGGTGCGTTTGCGKGGCAGGGAAATCGCCGAGTATTTGGACGAGTAGGCTCTTTGGGAGGCGTATATAATAAAGCAATGCTCTGGGACGACTCGGTCCTTTTCAATGCAATTAAAGCACCAAGCACGCTCTCACATTGCCCTTGTTCGCCTTATACAATCTCACTTGATACAAATACTTTGACTCTCTGAACATGGCAACGAACCAAACCATGCCCGACCCTCTCAGTGCAGCCAACCAAGTTTTCAATCAAGTCTTTGGCGGCGGTCCCTACACGTCCCTCAAGATGCTCGAATATCTCATGCTCAAGTCCAAGGTGACGTACAACGACTTGGTTGCCAGCCCTAAGATCCTGAAAAGGGTCACTCTAGACGACATCGCAGAGGATGACATGCACGGCGGGCTTCTACAGACCTGGGCATCGAAGACAGGTCGCTGTACGTCCTTCGCGATCAAGGTCGCCAGCTTGCTTGAACAGCATTACCCCGACGCGTTCGACTTCAACATCTACGATCTCAAGGGCCATCGAGTTGCTCGATGCCGCAAAACTGGTTCCTTATTGACTCTAGCTCTTTACACGGAGCCTTCGAGTTGAAAGATGGCGAATGGATAGGCTTCGAGGATATGGGAGCCAAATGGAAATGGATCAGTGGAACATCCAAATTCGAGAGAGGGGTCGTCTAGTACGGAGGGCTCCCCGCACGGCAGCCAATATTGATATATTAACGCTCCTTAGAAATCCACCTCGGAGATTATATCTCCCAAGCAGGCTCTGGCTGTCTGTCTGACAGAAGTAGCAGCTAAGCCAGTTGCCGCGACTGTATTTCGGTACGAGCATTAGCGACAATACCCCCCGCTCTGCTAGATAATCTAACAATTCAATATGACTTACAGATCAGTTTGCGATGGGACAGACACGTTTCACGGCGTCATCTCCTGGACATTTAGCAAAAGGCGCTTAGAATTGCTCCAGGACCCAAGGAAGAAGAGTCTCAGGCTTGTCATGACGTGGGGTCAAGGTGGGAACTTGGAAACCCACAAAAGCTGTGTCGATGAGCTTGCCGATTTTGTGAGAAGATTTGGAGGGCCAGCTGGTGTCGAGCAGTGGGCTGCGGATGACATTAGGGAAGTGAACGCCGCAATCTGGGTCGCCGCTAACTTAGCCTGGGGGGATCCGCTGCTTGCCAAGGAGTGGTGAATTTGTCTTGGGCCTTCCAGGATCAGGTCAACTAGTATCTTGCATGCTTCTATTGCAGTCATTTGTTTTATAGATTCGGATTTATCAAGATGGCACCCACTGCGTCGGTCATAACGGTGAAACTACGTGTCGGCTAAGATTTCAACTAATACCGTTGACAAGTAGCCTGCCGGCTGCCCACTTCTTGCAACCCAGCCGTTTTGCAACATCCGATACACAAGTCCTCAAGTACGATCCATGCAGAATTGAGCAAAGAGCGAAAATAGAAAGAACAAGTGGGCAAAAATAAGTATTGTGCGGTCGGTCTTTAATCGCTGGTTAATCGTTGTTGCAATTGCCGTTCTAAAGTCACCTTACTTCGAACGTTTTCTGATTTGTGTCCACGATCAATCGGCAGTTCTTTTCGCAGGGCTTTCCAGAGCTCTATAGTGCCTCGGGAAACCTTTAGTCCTCTGGACGGTAGGATGGCTCTGTTTCGTTTACGGCACACGGCGCCAAAATTTGCAGACAATGGACTCCGAAGAGCTTGGCGAGACCCGGAATTATTCCTGCTAGACTGTCGGCGTAGATGGAGTTATATGGTACACAGCTACACAGCGCAAGAGATTAAATCGCAAAATAATAAAGAGAAACATACTCTCAGCACACATAGGACTGATGAAAAGTTAATATGTTTCCATAAGCAACATACTTCGTAAAGTGCCGAGACGTGGAGCGTCTTACACTGGCAACCCGAGAAAATAATCACATTTGCTAGCAGTCGCGTCAGGGACGGCCAGCCGAAGGACTGTGTTAGTCCCAGTGCCTGACGGCGTGCCGGCGTGACGTGTACGTCTCCCCTTGCTGGGACCGAGTACAAAGCCCCGCTTTGATGACCTGGCTCCCTGGCTTCTTCTGTTCCCTCTAACATCCCCCCCTGGACATCATTACGGTTCCTCATATTCGCACGTACCTCGCCCCTTACCGTCCTCTGCCACATTCACCCCAAGACGCTTGCGTAACTGGATTTCCGCGGCGGAGTAAAGCACATCGCCTGCTATTTCAATACTACGGTCCGGTTCCGGTCCTCGTTAGAGGCACATGCCACCAGCACCTTGTCGATGGCAGACATGAACAATAATCGTCCAAATCTCGAGGGAGGAAAGCTAAAGGATAGCCTGATGGCCGAAAAGGAATTAAGGCCGCAGAGACCTGCACGTCCCGTGTAGACGGCGACGATACCTCCTCTGCTGAGCCTAAGAGCGATCAAGAGAGAGCGTTTGGCGACCGCGTCAAAGAACACCGACGTATGATTGAAGTATTCAAGCAAGCAGATCTCCTAGTCCAGAAACGGAAAGAGGAGCTATCTGAGGAGGAGTACCGGGCTCTCTCTCCCTGGAAGAGTAAGTATATACTTACTACTATCGATTCAACGAGGTTTATTAACTAGTTAATTATTTTTAAGAGCTACCCTCAAAAGAAGGTGTCCCCCTCGATGTAGGAATGCGAGTCTTAAACCAGCTGTATTAGGAATGGGGGTGGGACGATGAAAGCGAGGATGAGCACGCGGCATCTTCTGGGGGGAAATGACGTTCAGAGCGTCGAGTTTCTTTTGTCCAGGTCGGCAACGGCTTGACCGGTTTTGAGGAGTGCACAGGGCCGTTGGAATGGTGAAGTTAGTTGCGGTCAATTTCCTGTTGTACAGCTTTGGATTTATACGTCAGTAGCGCCTGCCGTCGCGAAGAGAGTGAGGAAAGTGCTTGCCACCACCTTGGCTTGCTGAGCATCTCCTGTGTGGCCTACCGCCTCGCGTTCCCACGCTATTCACCAAGTTCACCCACCCCCATGCCATCCCGCACGCCGAATCGCACAGCAGCAGCAGCAGCAGCATCACCAGTATCCTCACGCGTCCGCCTCTCCAGGCCGCCATCATGCTTCATCGCTTCACCCTCCCTGCGCGCCCGAGCCCTTACGCGACCCCCTCGGAAGGCGCCTCCTCGCACGGCCGCGCGCTCTCCAGCTCCCGGGCCAGCCCCGTGGGCCCCCGTCGGTCGAGAATCTTCCCGCAGGTCCCGCCTCCTGTGGTGATGGAGGCTGCTCCTGCTTATGAGTAGGAATCTGGCAAGGAGAACCTGAAGAGCAGCGCAGTCGGGCTCGCACCGCTCAGGGGACGGCGACAGGCACCAGACGTCTTCGATCCCGCTGATTCGAGCACCTGGGGCGTCAAGGCTCCCCCGTTTCTCCATAACGGGGCCGTATTCCCGGTATCCCAGCGCGATGGCCCTCGCGACTGGCATCAAACCCAGCAAAAGTCAGACGAGGACACGCGCTTGCTCCGGAGCCCTTCCCTCCCGTCGGCTATCCATCTCTCACCTACCTCAGATGATTTCCTCAAGATGATGGACGAAGGGCTCCAACTAGACCCGAAACAGGGACCACTGTCCTCGGCACCGAAGCCCCTTCGCATCGGCCGAAGCACATCTTCCGAGTATCCTTCCCCCAGCCACAACTCGCCTCGAGTCCAGTCTCCCGTCTCCACGGTCTGCGTGAACAGACTAAGCTTCTCGGACCTGTCTCGCTTTGGCCACGCAAACGATCGACTGTCGTACCTCAGGTCGAGCTCACCGTCGTCTACACAAGACGCCAAGGCAGACACGAGTCATCATGAAGCCATGAACGAGGCGACGGCTGCAATCTCGGAGTGGCAGGACGAACCGAGGCCGGCCAAGAAAAGATCTTACAACCACTACGAGCTTGCAGAAAGCTCGGAGGTTTTGCCCTGCGATTCCTTGTCGCAGCAGGGAAGCCCTCGCACTTCTATCCCTGACACTCCCACATCCAGCACTGGCGAACTCCGTCGTCCCAAAGATGCCGCGGGACGTACATGGGAGAGCATCCGACCCATCAAGAACGAGTACGACGGTGCCGCCGACTCACATCGCCCAAGCAGCCCCAATCGCTCGACAGCACCATCCGCGTCTGTTGCGACGGACGCTGCGACGCTCGCTCCCCGACGATCCAAGCGCAAAGCATCACAGTTCTCCCTCCGCAGCCTCACAAAGCCCTTCGCCAAACGTCCCCGGTTTGTGGGACTCCGGAGGTGGGCCAACAAAGTCTGCCACGGAGGCAGCGGGCGTCTCAGCCAGGCATACCACCGATGGAGGCGGCAGAACGAGCAGGAGCGCAGACAGTTCGAGGCATGGAAGGCCAACCGTCGCAAGGAACGGCCCGCGGACCCGCTCAAGGGCAAGCCGGAGAAGGGATTCGGCGCCTTCTCGTTTGAACGCAGCCGATATGGGAATGAAGAGTGGTGGAGGGAAGGGGTCGCGCAGTATCGGGCGCCGTCGTGGATGCTGTTTCAGAAGTAGCCGTTGCTCGATCGCTCAGTATCATACGTTTGAGACGCACATGCGACGTCCATCACGGCTGGAAAGAGGTGCGTGGTATTGTATCAATATAAAGCTCGCTGTACCCAGGCTACGATTAGCAATGTTATCCGTGTGCCCTTGTTATCCAAAAGTGGTCTATAAGACAAAGAAGTGCGCCCCGCCGTCCTCATAACATGTACCTGAAACCGTCTGCCGGCGCTCTTTTTCGTCTCCCAAGGCCGACCAACTCTTCCTGCTCGCCAGTTGTGCCGTCGGCCGCCTGTTTTTCCTCTGACCTGTCCATCCTCCGGTTCTGGTACTGAAGATACGCGCGCAGGACGAGGGCCAAGACGGCGACCGAAAACATGGCACAGCCGCAGGCCAGCATCCCCCGCGAGTAGTACGGCGCCTCCCTGTCCGGGTACAGACGAGTGCCCACCAGAGGGCCGCACTGGCCGATGAGCTGCAGCAGGGCAAAGCCGCCGCCCTGGCGGGTCTGACTCGCCTGGTTGTTGATGCTCCAGGCGATGATGAGGGTGACGACGTTGAAGAAGCCGATGGCGGCGGGGTAGACGGCCATGTACCGTAGGAAAGGCGGCAGGTGGAGGGTCTCGGCGAGGGCGAGGGCGCCGTAGCCCAAGGCGGAGGCGAGGGCGTGGAGGACGATGGGTACGGCCCTGGCGCGCAGCCGGTCCGACATGTGCGCGGTGAAGAGGACGACGACGAAGGCGACGAGATAGGGCGGTGCGCTGAGGGCCTGCGACGCGAC
Source organism: Tolypocladium ophioglossoides CBS 100239 (assembly GCA_001189435.1). NCBI lineage: Eukaryota > Fungi > Ascomycota > Sordariomycetes > Hypocreales > Ophiocordycipitaceae > Tolypocladium > Tolypocladium ophioglossoides. Next base: position 212,055 of record LFRF01000031.1, read on the forward strand.
GGCGCTGTGGCCCATCTCGGTGAGGATCTTGGGCAGGAAGACGGGGAGGGACGAGTAGGCCATGTTGGCGAGGAAGAACATGGCGGCGGTGATCCAGGCGATGGGGTCGCAGAAGACGGCGACGAGGTCGCGGCCGCGGAGGCCGGACGCGGGCTTCGCGGGGGTGGGTTGCGCCGCGTGCTCGTTGCGCAGACGCAGCCGGGCGACCTTCTTCTCGCGCTCGGTGAGGTACGGCGCCGTCTGGGGCGAGTCGGGGATGGCGTTCCAGGCGACGACGGAGACGACGACGGAGGGGAAGCCCTCGATGAGGAAGAGCAGCCGCCAGGGCGCGATGGGGCTGAGCTCAGCGAACTTGACAATGGCCCCCGCGAGGGTCGAGGCGAAGCTCGTCGCGAGAGGCGCAGCTAGTCCACCGGTCAGCATCTCCCCCCAACATGCTGCTCCTGCAGAGACAGCGCCCGCAAGTGACCTCACCAGAGATGAAGATGGCGGTGCGGAACGCCAGCTCCTCGCGGCGGAAGAAGAAGCTCAGGTAAAAGGGGATGCCGGTGAAGCCCGCCTCGCCGACGCCGAGCAGGACGCGCAGCGCGATGAGCACGGGGTACGACGTCGCGACGGCCTGCAGCGACGCGGCGAGCCCCCACGCCAGGACGATCATGGAGACGAAGACGTGCGCGGGGATGAGCTTCCACAGCAGGCTCATCCACTCAAAGGCAATGTACGACGCGTAGAAGGCCGTGAGGGCCCATTCGTACCAGTCGTCGCGCGGCGGGTCGGTCTGCAGGTCCGCGTCCATGCCGGCGATGCGGGCGTTGCCGATGTCTGCGTCTGCGTGTAAGCGACGCGTGGTCCTCACGGACGGCGGTGGCACGCGCTGGTGGACGTACTGGAGCGGTCCAGGAAGCTGAGCATAAAGAGCAGCGCAACGAAGAGCACCAGCTTGCGGTCGAACTTCCTCCGCACGGCCAAGTCTTCATCGGGCGTGTACAGCTGGAAGCGCGCCGCGGAGCTCGCGCCGGGCCGCTGCCGCCGCCGCCGCCGCCCGACGAGGGCCTCGTCGACTCGGCCGTTGATGCGCTCCCTCGACGCGTCCCGCTCGCTCACCAGCTCGTACGCCTCCGACCCGCCCACCTCGGAGCGCAGATCCTCGTCGTCGTCGTCGTCGTCGTCCTCGCCCAGGCCGTCGTCCGCATCGCCGTCGCTGTCGTCGAGGGACAACTCGGCGCCCATCTGCGCAAACGACGAGGACGCCTCCCCCGGGGTGAGGGGGCTCACGGCTCGGAAGGACATCCTGGCGGCGGGAGCAGCAGCACGGCGGTCGCGGTGGGTGCTGTGACGGGTCCGGCGGTGTAGGCGGTCGCCATGCGCAACGGGTGCCGGCAGCAGCAGCGGGGCGCGGCTGGCTGTGCTGTGCAATGAGCTGTGATCGATGTCGCGGGCCTTTGGGTGCGGTTGGAGCTGCGTCGTGGACGTTCGTACGACGTAACCTTGGTCGTGGCATCCACACGTGACGGCGACGTCATGCAGGATCCCACTTGACACGATATCAGACGCGTGCAGAGAAGACTCGCTGGACAGCAATAAAGATGGGTTTGCTGTCTGTTTCGGTAAAGAATTAAAAATCATTAAAGACACTGTTAAATTGGTACAGCCGCAAATTCGAGAAGAGGGCAATTCCAGTTAGAGGTCACTCAATTGAGCTGTTGAACCCCCGTAGAGGAACAACGAAGTCGAAGCGATCGACACGGCTGGGAATATTTGCGCCCTTTGAACAGACGGGGGAACTGCCTTTAGATCACACAAGCCAGCTCTTTGGGGGTCATGTTTAAATAGAAGCATGGAATACTATCCTCACCAAGACCACTATCACCATGCACGTCCCCTAGACTCCTAGAACCAAGGCCGTCTCTTCCTTTCGTAAAATTTCATCGTCATCGTGAAAGCATGCCGACACCCCGTTATGAGCCGTCTTTCTTTGAGAACAGCCGGCGCAGCCCCTTGGTCGACAGCTTATGTCTCAGCCCGTGCTGCGGGTTCGCCTTGAAAGGGTCCTCGTTGAGGAACTCGAGCTCGGGTTGCTGGCCGTCGTCTTGCTTGGCATTGCCCCCGTCTCGGGACCTCCCGCTGCCCGTGGCCGGCCGGTCTGCCGTTATGGATGTCGTCTGTACGTCTTGCCTCATCGGGAACTCCCTGGTCGGTGTCGATGGCTCGTCATCCGAGTCCTCGTTGTCCAGGTCCTCCTCTGGCGCGGCCCTCTCCTCGTCTGCGCACACGACGACGTACCACTGTATGGCCGCTCCGGCCTGCAGCTGGTCCCTCAGCTTCTCGAGCCAAGTGCCCCCCCGCTGCTTCGCCATGGCTTCGTACTTGGCCATCTCGTCGGCCACGTTGGCGCTGAGGTCTACGCGAACGGCATAGTCGGCGACGTAGGCATACGGCCGCGCCGCGCTGGCCGTCTCCTCCAGGTCGTACTCCTCCAGCAGCTTCACCGGCGACCACTCGTTGGCCAGGACATTGTCGTCGGAGGCGGGCACCCGCGGCGGAGGGAGCGAGAAGTCGTCGTCGCGGTGCAGCGCCGCCTTCTTCGCCTCCGCCGGGCCAGCGGCTGGCTGTGGCGCGGGTGTTTGCTTCGGTAGAAAGTCAAACGCGTTGGCGAACTGGCCGAGGATCATCGCCGAGCTCGTTCGGCCGACGAGCCAGTCGGGGGCGGCGTCCTCGAGGTTGTTGACGATGACAAAGATGCGGATGTCGCGGCGATGCCAGCGGAAGCCGTGGCACAGGTACGTTGGCATCGTGGTGGTCGTGGGCTAGAAATCGGGTGGTGTGCCGGCGTGTCGGTTCCCAATAGGCCAGTACCTCGGGCGCGATCACGTCGCGAGCATGATGGTGCTGCTGCTGTTGCGCGACGACGACGGCCGAAGCGTGTGTGGTTGTGGTTGCTGTGCTCAGGGCTCGTGAGTCTCCCGTCCAATCCAAGGCAGCTCCTGCGCGCACCGTGTGGCACGTGATGCCTCCATCTGGTAGTGCCACTGCGCCAGTACCATGTTTCGCGTGCCTGTTGAAAAGCGGCTGGCATGACGACACTGTCGGGAGAAGCCTTTGAATACAGAATGACACAACTATGATTCTTGAATGCAGTGGACGGCGATGCTACAGCGGGTCGTCGAGCTCCCGAATGCTACAGTGGGGCACCGGCATGGGCGGCAATCCTTCGAGGTTGGTGGCTTGCACCTTTCAAGTTATTATTAGTTATTATTATAATCAAGTGCGGAGGAGAAGCAAGGCTCGATCCCTCGGCGTTTGGGCTTCATGTCGAGTTCCTCGGGCATTCCCTATATGCCAACGAATCACGGTCTTGAGTCCTTGACACAATCATCAAACAATGTGTATATCACGTGAAGTCGATGCACGTCGAATCGAATGTGGCATTAATAACTACTGCTGTTAATCAAAACCGAGATTGGTATTTCCTATACAATTGCAAAAACGCCGCCCATGAGCCCATGTTCGTGATATCCGTATATCCGACTCTTGCCTTTATGTGTCTCGTCTGGCGGTGGCCGTCTACCATGCCGCATTACAAGCCGAATATCCCCCTTTCCGCCATCATCGTCAGCATCGTCAGCATACCCGCGCCTCCTCAATCGTAAACAGCGGGCCCTAGTCCTTGAACCCGGTGGGCCCTAGGCTCACGCCGCCCGCGTCCTCAGCCTCCTCGAGCATCCCCGTGCCCATACGCATGTCGACACCCGCGTCCGGCCTGTCAAAGTCAAAGTCCATGTCCTGCAGGATGTTGCCCAGCTCCTCGTCCGAGATGTTGACGTCCATGTTTGCGGGCAGCAGGGAGTACGCGTCTGCGTCTGCGTCTGCGTCTGCGTCTGCGTCTGCGTCCATGGAGGGGAGCGCGTGCGGCAGTTTGTCCAGCATCCGGTCCTTGAACTTCTGCAGGAGCGTGGGGTCGTCTGCTGCCGTCTGCGGCGAGTGGACAATCTCCTTTGCCCTTGCTTGGAGCGCCTCGTCAGAGGGAAATTGGCCGCTGTCGCCGACCTCCTTCTCTACAAAGTCCACCAGTCCAGTCCCCAGCTCGCGCGAGCAAAACACGTTGGCCGGTCGGCAGCTGTCCGACGTGAGCGTCTCCAGGAAGCTGTTCGCCGCCGACGGCCCTACCGTCAACGACTTGGCGCCGTGCCGCATGTTGACCTGCACCTTGTCGCCGAATGGCTCTTCATGGCCCTTGGGGAATGCATATGGCGGAGCAAGTCCAGAGCCGCCCCGTTCCAGAGCCTTCGTGTAGCCTTTCGGCAGGCCGGGGCCGGGCTCCTTGGTGATTCCGATATCACGCTTGAATCGCTGCAGCCACTCCGCGTTATCCGCCTCGGTCTGGTTCCAAGGATCGTCGCTAAGGCAGCCCATCAGCTCATGTCTCGCTTTCATAATATCTCCGTCTCAAACTTACTCGTCATAGAGGATCCACCGAGCTTGATACTGCAACTCTTTGTCGGTCGGAACGTGCCGGCTAGGATTGTTGGGCGACATGACCGACGTCACCCACCGCCCCAGCTCCCTAGCCAGTCTGCGGTAGCAGTTGGCGTCGTTGTGGAAGAACGGGATGGCATTGGCGTCGTTGAAATCCTGCCTCTGGAGGTGTGAAAAGTCGTTGTGGCCAGCAGAACGAGACGGTTGTGTAGGGGATGTAGACTGCGAGGCCTGGGCCCCGGAAAGGTGCATGACATGGCGGCGGATGACTGGAGCACTCTGCGCCGTCTGTTCGGGCGGATGGCGCCGCTTGAAGGAATCTAGCCAATGGATATTGTCGGCGGCAGTCTGGTTCCAGCCGTCGTCAAACTCGTAAATGATGATACGGGCCTGCTTCTGGAGATCCTCGTCCGTTGGTTCAACGCCCATGGACCGCTTCAGCCTCAAAAAGTCCGTCAGCTCACGCTCCAGCCGCGAGTAGCTGTGGATGGTGGAGTCGATGGACGTTGGATCCCTGGATCTGACGGCCATGTCCTGCACGTCCTCGGTCCGTGGCAAATGCGCCCGSCGCCGGAAGGGAGCCAGCCAGTCGGTCGAGTGCGTGATGAGCCGCAACAACCAGTTGGCTACCGACTCGAACGGATGGGTGCAGACCTCCTCGACCCGGCCGACAATCTTGCAGGCCTCCTCTTGCAGCACATCATCCATGGCGGTCAAGCCCAGTAGTCGCTTCGCCTTGACAAAAGCCTGCAGCTGCATCTCCATGGGGCACTCCTCAAAAAGGTTATCCTTGCCGTTGATTTTGAGCGACGCCAGCCTGCTTTCGGCCGCACCACGCAACGGACCAAACCTAGCCTTTTGCGCAGTGGTCGTGGAGCTCATAATCAAGTCTCGAAGCCACGAGTCCTGGGTGGCGATGCCCTGCAGCGACAGCAGTTCTGATGCGAAAATGATACGACAGCCTTCCAGCTGCATCTCCTCGTCCGTCGGCGCTCGTTGGTGCTGCTCCCAGTGGTTGGCGCCGAAGTAGGCCAGCTCCAGCTTGATCAGCTCGTACGCATTGCGAGGCGACTCGGGCGGAGCTTGGCAGGCTACGTACGGCAGGGGAGAGATGCGTTCATGATGAATGAGATCTATTTTAAAAGTTAGACGCCTGTAACTGATCTACGGGATACTGCAGAGGCCGCATACAGGGGGGGATGGAGTTCTCCACCATGTCGAGAACGGGTACGTCGAAACCCCAGTCACCCTTCCAGTCAGCCATGGAGTAACCAGTCTTGAAATGCTCAGCCAAGTGGTCGACCCGAATGGTCCACGTGTCCATCACGGTGCAGCAGAAACCGCAGCGAGATCGGATCTCGGGCGTGGCCACCTTCCACTGCTTCATGGACCAGTCCATGAACTTGACGTTGTGAACCAGCCTGAGATGCTGGTTGAGGTGGTCCTTTCGATAAAAGGTCCTCTCCTCGGGCGTCCGCTCCTGGCACGCCGAGTAGTTGTGGGATTCCACGTGCGCGTCGTCGGGGTTCACCAGCCCGCAGAAGACGCACGACAGCTGGCCGTTGTCCGGGTTGACAGCTCGCGGCCCATCGGGCGAGCAGACCCATCTCTCCAGAGACAAATGGAGAGATTTCTCGTGCCGCTGCCAGTCGTGCTTGGTCCGGAAAGTCTCGGTACAGAAAGTACACTGGAAGGTCTTGAGAGGGGCAGACAGGGTGTTGGTGCCCTCCTTGGCGTGCCCCGGCGTCCCCCTCCGGCGGCGKCGGCGACGTCCCCTGGCGGTGAAGGGGGCGGATCCAAACGAGCCCCAAGAGTTGCGCGAGCCATGCGAGTACGCGGAGCCGCGGGAGCCGTTGCTGGAGTGCGAGGTCCCCAAACTGCTGGTAGAGGACTGGTTGCAGATGGACCTGCTCGACCCGTCATCGGTGTAGTTGAAACTATACGGGCTGTTGAGTCCAGAGGACAGGGCCGAAGACGACGAGGCCGTGACGGCCCTGGCAATGGCGGTCACCGAGGCCGGTTCGTGTTCCGGCGGAGAGTGCTCCCAACGCTGCAAGGGGTTCATGGCCTCGAGAGCCGGCGTCCCCCGTCTCTGGGGGATCTCGATGGACGCGGACAAGTTGCCCACGTGCGGCGACGTGGAGCGGGGAGCCTGGACCTTGCCGCGGCGACGCGCGTTGGCGAGCCAGTTGGTGATTTGCGTCTTGTTCAGGCCCGTCTGACGCTGGAGGGCCTCTTTCTCCTCGTCGCTGGGATAGGGGTGCCGGTTGTGCGACGACAGCCAGTTCTTCAAGACGCGCACCGACTCCCGGGAGAAGCGGGCGCCGATCTTGGGCGGCGGTCCCGGCCTGGGGGGTGCCGCCATGCCGCTGTCATCGGCCGGGTTGCTCGACGACAGGTTGAGCATGTCCGGCGCCGGCGAGTTGGAGGCGGTGTGGAGCGCATCGCTGAGAAGGTCCTGGTTCGTGATGGTGTTGGGATGGTCTCCCATTATGGGCCACGGGTTGGCGGGAAAGGCGGTGGTGTCGAAGTCGAAGCTGTCCGAGGTGGAGCGGCCGAAGCTGCACTCGACTCGAAGGGCGACGCAGCTGGTGCAGTAGCCCTTGTAGCGACCTTCCCTTATCTTCTTGCAGGAATAGCCGCCTAGGGTACAATAGGCACAGGGATAGGTGGCATTCTCGAGAAAGTCCAGGGCTGGGGTACCGTCCAGAGGCAGATTGGCGAGGCCGGGAGGGCCGGTGAGGGGATCCACACTCTGGGAAAAGTGCTGGAGCGCGCAGAAGCTGAAGTCGTCCTCGTTGACGTTTTCGAAGACGAGCCCCATGTTTCGGGCGTCTGCGCCGGGGGCCGCGGTGCCAGCGAGAGAGGCATCGTGAGCGAAGGCGTTGCCAACGCTGGCGCCGGCCTTGTCCCAGTTGACGAACTCGTCCATCTCGTCAATGGTCGTCGCCATGGCGGCGCTGGCTGCTGCTCACCAAGGGCGCGAGCTGGATCAGGGAAAGGGCGTGCTTCCCATTCGCTGGCGGCGCTGGCCGAAGGGCGCGGACCCAAGGCCACGACGACTGGCGATGCGTCGACGTCGGAGAACAGGGCGTCGACGCCCTTTTGTGAATCCACTTTCGAGACGGAGACTGGGACGCTTTCCAGTCAGTCAATCTTGGCATGCGACACAACACCAGAGGGACAGGGGAACGGGAAAGGGCCCCCGGGCGGAAATGCAGAGTTGGATGTACGGAGGAGCGAGAGGAGAGAGGAGCGGCGGGCGGCAGGCGGCGGGCGGCGGGCGGCGGGCGGCGGTCGGTTTTGTTCAACGGCCAGGACGCAGCCCGGAGGTCCGAGGATATGGGAAGGCACAAGCCGCCGGGCCAGGTGGGGGTACCCGTGCCTCCAGACAGACCACCAGCGCTGGAGGCGGAACTACGGACACGTAGCGACAACGCGGGCCGCGCTGGACGTTTCCAGCAACATCCAGAGAGTCATGCGTGCAGTTCGCAGCCGACGACGACGTTCGACGCAGCCCCCGGTCCAGCACTAGCCCGCCCCCGTTGGAGCCGGGGCGTTGCGCGGAGGCGTTGCGTGGTGGCGTCGCCTTTCGCAGGGGGCGTGCCCAGTCTTCGTGTCAATGGTGCGCCCTTCGTTTGACAGCCACCGCGACGCTAACGCGCAGCCAAACAAGCGACAACAAGCGGCGACGTCCAGGGCCTTCACCGCAGCCGCGGGCCTCTGTGCCCGTCCCTCCCTCAGATGCCACCGCTTCCCACATGCATGCACCAGCGGGCATCCGACGAAAGGCATTCGTCGTCTTTATCAGACGCTCCGCGACGGTGCGAGGGCCGCCTGACAAACTGTGCGGAGGCCTCGGCGCCCTCTGCATACTTGCACATTGGAGTGCGCTGTGCGTCGCTGTGCGTTTGCATCCTTGGTGCCCAGATCTCGAGGCATCTTGGCAAGCTCAGACCAGCACGCCTTGTACCTGCGCATCGTCATCTCATCGCATCTTGTCGCATTGCCTCCGTTCGGCCATCTCGGTACGAGTACGTACGCACGTCTCCCAATTCACCATCCGCGCCAATGTCCATAACACACCTCGGCAGACCGCCCCCCGCGTATCGTCCTGTACCTGCTGCCGCACATTGCCCCCACGAACTGTGCGACGAGTACTCCGTACGGAGTACTCGATCTGGCGCCCCGACACCGACACCGGCCCACCTCGGCCGGGGCGGCAGCCACCGGTTCCATGCATCTCCGCTGCCCTCACCAAAGCAACCTTGCCCGCGCAACACCCAACCAGGATCTCAATGGGAGATGGCTTTCGGTCCGGGCTACCACCACCATCGCTCTTCCGCCGTGTCTGATAGGCTGCAAACTGTCCTCTTCAACCCGATCCTCTGGCCGACTCTCCTCAGCCTCGTTGAATTAGTAAAGCACAAGACGAAAAGCCCACCATCACCWCTATCACCCTGAAGATGGGGTTTACCCGGGCCCACTGCAGGGCTGTGCACAACTCTAACGGTTCTGTGCATAATTTCTTCTGTAAATTAACTTCAAGGCGCACGTTGCGGACTGCACTAAGACGGACAGGCGTGGCAGACCGGCTGTCAGAAGTCGGCTGCATCTTGTTGCGTCCACTGCGAAAAGCAATTTGACGAGATAACGACAAGTATGAAGAGGTGTGGCGGATTCCGCTATTGGGGTGTTGTTGCTGACGCTGCAGCACAACTTCCAAGACCCTTGAACGCTACGAGCAAATTTGGGTGCGAGCAGCCACGCGCTACGGACTCTCGTTAACATGAGCCTTTCGGATTGGTAGCCGGCTTGACCGCTTAGAGCACTATCACTTAGAGATACATCACCCTCCGTTTAGGCACGTTCACAATGTCAGCTTGCTCTATGTGGGTTAATGTTCTGCGTGTCGGCCACGCCATGCCGCTATCACGGGAGGCTTAAGAAGAAAAGATCAAAACGCAACTCAAACGTCGAAGGCCAATGGATGTTATGTGGGGTCTGGTCTGATCTGGTCTGGTCAGTTTGACGTATACAGGAACAGGCGAGTGCTGTGATGTAGACCCCCCTGTTTCATTGAAAAAGGCATCTCGAAATCAAGACTGCGGCGGGCTGGCCAAACGCAGACAGAATCCCTCGAGGCACACAAGCTCCTGGTCTCCCTCTTCCAGAGGCAACGCGTTTTCCTTCTCAGGCTGACGATCGAAGCCATGCGTTCTGAACAAGCCGAATAACCTCCCAACTTCGATCGCCCGTCGATCATTATCGGAAAGATATCTAATTACATCGTACAAGAATTTATACAACTGCGTCGAGAGGAAGTCATGGCTAGGATAGAGCAGCCAGCATGACGAAGTCTGGATGCCAAGAATAGTTTCAAGGCCACCGAGGGACGTGCCGAAGGGAGCAATCTCAGCGTCGACCCGGTCAACGCTACCAGTAATAGCACCAGCAACCGTAGATATTCATCTCTAATAGTCGTCGTGGTTTAGTACTATCAGACAGCGGGGGACCCTTAGGGTAGTTACCTCATCTAGCTTTGGTCGAAAGCGCTTAGGTCGAGGATCCAGGAATAATAGGTCCGGTAGCTGGTTCAATGCTAGCCTCGTAGTCCATGCCAAAGAAGAATATAGACTTTCAACCAGCACGGTGCTCAATGTGATATGGCACGCGTCAACAGACCTCGCAAGTCCTGCGCAGCCCGAAGCAGCGGATGTTCTATCCCAAGGCGAGGGGCTGACGCCGGAAGTACGTGACGTATTTATGCCGGCGGAAAAAGTAGTAATCTGAAATGTGGACAGTGCGTCAATATGCCAATATGCTCTACGCTCGCTGGCAAAAGTGCGAGTTGCCGAGAGAGGAAAGATACCTGCCTGTGGAGGGATCGATCCGTTTTTTTGGCTTGAGTCCACATGCCAATCACCACCAATGAGCCACCGCGTCTCTGGAAGCTGACGGCTTGTTCCAAAATGTCCGACGCCGGCGCTTGCTCCGAGTCACCGACGACCGGCCTTTTGTGGGGTTCGAGGTGAGACAGGTGAGACAGCACGCTACCAATCAGCAAAACAATCGCACGTGTCGCTGGTGATCCGACGAACCACCTCCGATTCTGGGTCCGCCAAGATGCGCGTCCCAAAGTCAGGCAGGTCATCATGCCCTTGTTGGCTCTCCGACGTCCGAGGCCTTCAGCTGTACCCCGGGTGAGGCTACGAGTACGATCATCGCGAAGCTTATGCGGCCGAGCCACCTGTCTATATCAGAGAAAAGAGCTGGTATGTACTTCGCACTTCGTACACTAGTGCCGCCGCTGAATTCAGAGCAAGCCCCGCGAGGGGTTCCTTGACGTCTCCCGAAGAGATGATCGGTTGAGAAGAAAGCATGATTCGCCGGTGTGCCGCCATCCGGTCTCCATGATGCAGCACCCATAACCCAGACTGCCCGTCCCCCAGAAATTGCAGACCCCTTGCTCCGACAGAAGAGATTCGTAAAGTCATCCGCAAATCCTGCATCAATATTGCAACTTTAGACATTATTCATGCCCGAGCTCCATCAACTCTCGCTCCTTGGCCGCAAGCATCTCTCGCATCCGCTCCGCCTCCTGCTGCAGAGCCAGTCGGCGCCCCGCCTTGACTCGCGCATCATCTCCTACATCCCGCGTGCCTTGTGCGTCATTCGGCCGTGCGCCGCCAAAAGCAGATTCCATGTTCGCGGACAGCCCGGGGCTTCGAGTCGATGTGTAGCCAGGTCCAGATGATCGCATGGGAGGAAGTGTATACTCCCCCCGGTCCACGCTCCCCAGTCTCGACATCGGCCGGTCATCGTGGGACACGGAGGGATTCAGGATCGAATTTATGGATGAGAGGCGCTTTGCGCTCTCGTGGCCGCCGTCCACCACACTGCCCGCCTCGGTCTCGGTGGCCGAAAAGGACCGTTTCCGTCTCGGTGAAAGAAAGGACGCCGGAGACAACGAGGACTGCCTCTCGGACATCGCCGCCGTCATCGATGTCATTGGCGGTAACCGATTGTCATCGTTCAGCGGCTTTGGCATATTTCGCGGGAAGCCACTCGGCTGGTGGTATGCGGCGAGATCAGACGCAGCCGCCGACGGCAATGGTGAATTTTGCCCGCTAGTTCGCATGACTGGTTCAGGCTCGATGGTCAAGGGTTGGCCCGGCCGTCGTCGCATTCCCAAATTAATAGACCCATCATCGTTTTCCGTTCCCCTCTCGGGCGTCTTCTCTTGGCTGAGGGCGTCGGCCGATTCTGCCGATTCGTCCTGCTCGTCCTCGTGCGTCGCGGGGATAACTCGTTTGCGTCTCTTGATTGTCGCCTTCTTCATCGTGACTGGCCTATGCACCCCATGGAGCTTGTAATAGAGGCCTGTTCCATATGTCAGCACCATCAAGGACCCCGCACCCAGAAAGCCACTTACCACAGGCATTGCAAATCGTATGTCCGCTCTCGTCCCTTCGCCACAGCGGCGTGATGGTGGTTCCACAATTCTGGCATGCAATAACAACCGTGTTGTCCTGGTTTTGGGCCTGAAGGGCGTTGACATCGATTGGGGTGGGTTCGTCCTTTGAGGCTTCGGCGCGGCCGGAGCAGCCCTTCTGCCTCTGCATCACATTGAGCTGCGCGCTCTTGGACACCCGGTTGTTGAACGCCGGACAGCCATTACAGCCTTCAGCACCGCCAGTTCCGTTGCAGCGTCCACCGCCGGGGCAAGTTCCCGTCGGTGTTTGCTCTGCCGAGACATAGGTTGCGCCGGTCATGCTCGGTGCTAACCTGCATCCTAACGCCGAGCTCGTCTTGCTGGGGCCTGGCCGAGGCGGCCCCGTAGAAACAACAGTAGGGGGTTTCTTGAGGCTCGTTGGTCGAGACGTATTTCTCGCTTTCAGATACAGCCCACAGGCATTGCATATCGTCGCGCCCTGGGGAGATCTCCTCCACAAAGGGGTGCGAGTAGTGCCGCAGTTGCTGCACAGGAATCGGTCAGCTACGGAGGGGAGGTGCCGGGGAAAACTGGACTCGCTTCTACTGACCTGCAAACCTGCCCTCCCTGGCTGGTACTCACCTTGGCGCTCCCTTCGCCAGCCGTAGAGGCAGGGCTCGGGCCTCTGGAAGAGCCAGCGCCATCATTTACCGGGCTGTCTTTCGAGTTCGGGGAGGCGCTGCCATTGCTGCGTTCGGGGGCACGGCTATCCCTGTGGGCAGACGTCCCAGCCGATTCCTGGGCACTGTTTTCGGCGGTGTCGCGAGGTCTGGACGACATGGGTCGAGACGGGAGCGCGGTTCGCATCGAGCCGGGCTCTCGATGCTGGGCCAGAGGCGGCGACGATTGCGACACTTTGCTCATCACCATGCAAGCAAGCAGTCGGTACGAGGAGACTGGGGGATGCCTTTGATTTTTGCGGGCGGTTGGAGTGGTTGACGCGGAGCCCCAGGGTGGTTCCGTTCGCGGTCAAGTACGAGAGGTGCTGTTTCCCGCTCTCGACAAGATGGGCGCGATGGCGGCGGCAGACGCAGAGCAGACGAAGGAGTAGATACGGAGGGCTCGACGTTGATGCGCGCAGCGCTGTCAAGATGGCGTTTCCTCGACCGAGCCTCTCCAGAGGCAACCGGGCCTGCCGAGTCCAGGTCGGGATGAAGTTGGATGGATGCCTGCCAAGGGGCTGCGTTGCGTGCCGCGTGCGGATGCAGGAGACCTGAGACGGGACCGTCAGGTGTGATGCGCGGTTTCGGCGAGGACAGGAGCAGCTGCAGCGCAGGGTTGGAGGGAGTGGTGAAGGCGTCGCGGTCCCAGGAGAACAGCAGCGTCGGTGCAAAGGAGGAACGTGTTGCTCGGCGCGGGGCCACGGCAGATGATAAGTTGCGTGGTCGCTGCTGGAGCACAGATGAGGTGGGCAGGGTCTAGTAGCGGTCTAGATCCCGGCGCTCGGGGGTTTCAGTGGCCTTACGCGGCGTCAACAGGTGGCCTCCGGGCTGCTCTGCGCATGAATAAACCTCCCGAGAAGTACCCRAATTCGCCCAGCGGCGAACCTTGGAAGCGTGCCCATCGCAGCCCCCATCGTTCCTCGGCCTTTTCCTCGCCTTGGCTTCCCACGATGCCTCGACTCCCGGTTGCCGCGACCCTTCAGAGCGTCACCACAGGGGCCTTGACAACCCTTCGCGCTGTGGGGGAGCCCCCTAGCCTACCAGTGGAGAGCCCGTTGGGCGGTACTGATTACATTGGCCTCGCTGCCATTGGCTGCGCTGCGTTGGGCCGTACAGGGGTGGCCAGGCCTTCGGCCATCGGCAGGACTAGGCCCGATTGGGCCTGCTGCCTGGGCTGCAGAAGCCGGTGCCGGTGGTACAGATGCGCATCGCTATCTTATCTTTCCCATCAAATCTCCCTCGCTCCGTCGCGCACACGTCCCTTCGCACCCTCAACGCCACAGCAGCTGTAGCGCACGCTTCCTCTGCCACAGCCGCCCAGAATGTCCTCTGTCGTCGAGACTCCCAAGAGGGAGCCCACTCCCACCGCCTCGCTCGCCTCAATCCCCCCAAAACGCGCCCTAGACGAGCGTCACAGCCCCGCCGTCTCGTCGCCTCTGAACCCAGAGGTAAAGCCCTCCGAGTCCCAGCCGCCAGAGGACGCGTCACAGCTGAATCGCACCAAGCCCGCTCGCGTTAAAAAGGAGTCTTTCAAGAAGCGCGAGGCCAAGGGCGGCGACAGTGCGCCCGGGACGCCGGATCCCAAAGCGTCTGCCCGCCCAAAGCAGAGCGAGTCGGGTCCCTTGCGGTACAAGCTCGCGCCGCCCAAGGGATCCGATTTCGAGCTGCCTCGCGGCCCGATATTGACACTGCACCACGACCTGACGCTGCCTGATGGGCAGAATGTCGAGTTTTTCGAGACGTCAGAACAGTAAGTGTCCAACGCGTGCCATTGCCGCCGCAGAGTTTCTCGCTAACCTTGCAAAGCGTCTTCAACAAGAAGAATTTCCGGTACACCCACTGCATAGCCGACCCCCTATTCTCGTCCATGATATACTACCGCCAAAGCGAGCCCGAGCCCTTCGGCCCACGCATGAGCTTTGAGGATGCGGCGACGCACGTCTTCTTCGACAAGTCCGCGCAGCAGGTCACAACAGACAAGGGCTTTCGAATGGCACGAGCCAATGTGGCAGTCCGACAAGGCCGATGGTATTGGGAATGCAAGATCACACAGGGTGTGCGGGAAGCCAAGGACAGTGCTGCCAAACCAGATGGCGGTAGGCACGTGCGGCTGGGCTGGGCCCGACGGGAAGCTTCTCTGGACGCGCCCGTCGGTTTCGATGCGTACAGCTACGGCATCCGCGACGTCTCTGGAGAGAAGGTCTACATGTCGCGCCCGAAAGGGTTCTTTCCCCCGGGAGAGAGCATCCGCGAAGGCGATGTCATCGGTCTGGAGATTCAGCTTCCTTCCGAGCACCTGCACCGCAAGGTCATGTCCGGAAATTACAACCCGGCCGTGGATGCCKACGACGACGAGCCACCGCCAGCGACGGAAGCACCGAACATTGTGCGCGATCGGGTACCCATTCGATTCAAGGCCCACACCTACTTTGAGAAGATCGAGTACCACTCGACCAAGGAGCTAGAAGACTTGATGAACCCGTCTCCCGTCGGTCCAGGCTCTTCATCTTCCGAGACGCCAAGCCCACTCCATACATGTCCCGCGCTCCGCACCTTGCCGAACTCGTGCATCAGGATCTACAAGAATGGCGTGTTCATGGGAACGCCGTTCCAGAATCTCCTGGGCTTCCTCCCTCCCGCCTCCAAGCCGATGCCGCAGGTCGGCGCCCGCGAAGGCCTCGACGACGGCATGCTCGGTTATTACCCAGCCGTCAGCGTATTCCGAGGCGGCGCCGTGGAGGTCAACTTCGGGCCCGACTTTTGGTACCCACCGCCAGGATACGACTCCACAAACGGCGACACGGACACGGCCCACACGGGGGAGTCTCAGCGGGACAAGATCCGGGCGCTGTCCGAGCGCTACAAACAGCAGATTGCCGAGGACGTCGTGTACGACATCGTGGATGAGGTGGACTTCTGGATGCAGGACGGCGGGGGTGCGATGGACCAGAACGGGGTCCAGGGGAGGGCCGGTGCGGCGGTCATGGGGCTGGGCAGAGAAGAGATCAAGGAGCTGGTCCAGGATGACTGAATCGAGGCAATACAGGAGAACCATGGCCAATCGGCATTTGGATTATACGTACAGAGATACCCAACATGTTCAAAGGTGAAACTATTTCATTTAAGCGTGCGTGTCCTCGTCTTTCAATGCTGCGTTGTGTCTAGCTCTCTGGATGCCCGCATCACTCGTCGCGCCATCACAAATCCCAAGCCCTCAATAATCATAATAGACGTGTCCGCACCCGTACCCGTAACCACATTCGTATCCTCATGACAGCATTACGAGCGCCTCGATGCAGTAGCCTCCACGGGCTCGACAGCCGACTCGGCCGACGAGCCCGCAACTCTCGGCTCAGGCGCCGGCAGGGCCGGGTCATCGGGGAGCTCCTCGATGCGGTCGCTGCCGTCAATAGCCGACTCGGACTTCTCGCGTAAGAGGCGCTCCTCGCGGCCACGCTTGTAGCAGTACCACAGCACAAACAGCAACACTATCGGCAGGTTAGCATCGGCGGGTGAGTGAATTGCAAGTGAAACTCACGAGATAGGGCGACGMTCCATATGACGTTCATGCCGATGAACGCCGGCCAGCGCGTCTTGAGCACCTCGACAATGGCGCGCAGCATGCCGACAATGGCGCCGGGCTTGGTCACCAGCTCGGCCAGGTTATGCGGCATGAGGATCTTCTTGGCCGTCCCCTTGATGCCGCCGTCGGCCTCGGCCTTGATGCCCTGGGCCCCCGCTGCCGCAGCCAGGATCTCGGGCGCCAGGCTGCCGGTGATTTTGTCGGGCAGCTGCGTCACGAGCTTCTTGAGCGACGAGGGGAGCTTGTCGAAGCCCCGGGACAGCGTGCCGTCGCGGTCCTCGATGAGCTTGGCGAGGTCGTCGTACGCGGTGGGCACGCCGTTGACGAGGTCCTTGAAGACCTGCGTGAACTTCTGGAGGACCTCGGAGGAGTCGGTCGAGATGACCTTGTTGTTCTTGGCCGAGAGGTTCAGGCGGTCGAGGACGCGGCCGAGGTCCTTGGTCTCCCGCTCGCCCTCCTCAGGCGGCACGCCTTTGGGTTTGAGCCCTTCTTCGTTCTTCTTGTGCTTGGCGAAGAGAAGTGAGAACCGGCTTGGTTTCTTCTCTGCCTTGTCCACCTTGTCCACCTTGTCCGCCTTGTCCACGGCCTTCAACGCGGCCTCCTCTTTCTTCGGTTCGCTGGTCGAAGCCGCTTCGTTGTCCGACGGCCAGTCGAACTCATCCAGGTAGTGTCGCGGCGGCAGCGGCGGCGCTGGCCCGTCGTCGTCGCCAGCTAGAAGCTCCTCGAGGAAAGACTCGTCGTCTGGCTGCAGCACAGGCGGCGTGTGAGCGGCGCTCGAGCCCGAATGGGCGTCATTGTATGCGTCGGCGCGCTGTTTGCCGTGGCGCTTGTCCAGCTTGGCCGCGCGCTCGTCCAGTACGTCGTCGTCATCCCTGACCGAACCGGCCTGGTGCTTGGCCTCCTCCTTGGCCTCCCTGTGTGCCTCCTTCTGCGCCTTATGCTTCTTGACCTTCCTGTAGGTAAAGTATTCCAACATTCTGAAGCCGCTGCTGCTGTGAGGTGGTATCTAGGAAAGGGTGTTGGTTGTGCTGGATGCCTGGCGAAGCGGGTGGTTTTGCAGAGAGGAGAGACGGGGTCGAACAAAGGGTATTTGATGGAACCTCGAGCTCTATTTGCCGTCAGCTGCAAACACGGAGATCCCTCGCCCCTTGAATCACCTAGCCGCGCGGTAACTTGGCTGGCGGCCGCTTGCGCACCGCCACCGGGTGATGTTATGAGCCACGATCCCGACTCCGCCAAGGCTTCCGTCTGGTTGGGCCCCTGCATGCAGCATCTTGATTTCACATGCCGCCCCGTCGCTCAAGAACCTGCAGATCATCAGCCTCTGCGAAGCTCGTTGGTTGTACGTGGTCCGTGTGGCCATGTGGCCAGGTATTGATTGGATCTGGGGTATCTTCAATATGTACGGCCTACATGTCGTGCGCCTGCTTTTTCCAAACGTGATACAGTCATCACTCGTCACCCTGATCTTCGTCGACACTCTCTTCTTCCAAGGCCTCCTGCTGTTCGGCATCGTCCGCCTGCTGCTGTATGACCTCGTCCGCCAACGTGCTCCGCCGGCCGCCGCTCCGTCTGCGGCCTCTCCGGTACGCCTCCGTCATCGTGACGGCTCGCTCGCCAACAAAGTGCGCCCCCGTCCATTCCCGCGAGCATTTGATGCAACTCCCCGTTCTCCTGGCTCTCCAGAAGGCCTCCTGGCACATGTCATGCAGCCGCAGTGTGCAGTTTGGCTCTGAACATCTCAGCCCCATCGTCACGATGTCCTTGCAGGCCTCGCAGAACTTTATCCGCTGCCACTCGTCCGGGCCAGCATCGGGGTCGTTGTACATGTCAATCAGCCACGGCCGCAGCTCCAGCAGGGCTCGCGGCGTGACAGCGTAGAAGCCGTCCTTGCTCTTCTCGAACCATCCTCCTTCTAGGAGGCTCGCCAGAACGTTTTCCACTTCGCTGTGTTTCAGCCCCTTGTCGGTTGATGTCTGCGTCGGCGCCTCCTCATCTCCGTCCATCTGGCTCTGGCTCTGCCTCCGATTCGGCCTGGCAAATTTGATGGCCTGCATCTCCGTGATGGCGAGCGCCTCCATGCGGGGCGTGTTGTATTTGTCAAACATGCCATCCAGGACTCTCTTGATAAAGGAGAGTTCTTCAGGGTTGTATGTCGTAGCCAACTGCGTCTGGGGGTCCGACGTCGTGTTCACGAGGCTGTAAATGCGCTGCTTGGTGAGCTGGTGAACGGTGCTTCGGATCTCGTAGTCGAAGAGGGATGCCGCGTCGGACGCAATTTCGAGGTAGGCCTGGACGTCTTCCTGGGTTACTTGGTCGGGGCGGGTTTCGCCATCGCCGCCATTGGCCACATTGAAGATGGCTGCGAGGATCGACTGCAACTGCTCGAATGTGACTGTGCCGTGAGCGAGCAGAGCTTGAAGGAAGGCCCTGTGGCTGTTGTTGTAGCCGTTGCTGAGGAGGGCATCCATGGAGCCCATGCTCTCTTTGCACCAATGCACACCTTGCGGGATCTCGACAGATGTCGCTGGACAATGCAATCGGATACAGCTACCGTGCACAAGGTTGGACGTCGAGTGTGCGTTGGCAGTTGGCAGTTGGCACGCGTCCGGCACGCGTCGAGGGGCCGCAGCTATTAATTGGATTTGTGGCGGTGCTGCCCTAGAGCTCGCATCACTATATTACTTGCCCTCGTGTGGCGCCGTTCAACATGCAAGTTCAAGTGCACTGGTTGCGCCAAGCTGTGATACAATGGCTCGCCAAACAATGCCGACACCCGGTGCAAGTTTGGTTACACCAGAGCTATTCAGGTGATCTGTGGTTTCTGCGTGTACGGCTGGTTTGTAGCCAAAGCCGTGGCTCATCGACCATTCGTGCGGGTTACTCGCAAGGTACATACTGCTCCGCAGCTGAGTGAGGCAAACCAACCAGCTCGGCCAACCCATGGCCACGAGTTTCCCCAACGCGGCGCCAAGAACAAGCCTCGAGGGGGGAAAATCGAAACAAAACTCAAGGATATAAACAAAAGTACATGCCTTGCTGTTGGGTCCCGTCACCCCCATCGGCAAACACATTGTATTTGCTCACCTATGACTCTGGTGATCCTCCAGGGTAGCACCAACCAAAATCTGATGACTCATCAACAGCTGCTCACTCAAGCTACGCAAGCGCATAGATGTGCGTGCAATTGGCGCGGCCAAACCAAACATCAAACTTTCCAATGTCAACAGCACGGCCCATATTGCAAACGATCCGAGCTTCTGCGCTTTCCTTTGAGCCACCACCTTCAAACACGAGGCGCAGTAGCTGACGACGSAACTTGCGATTCCCCGCACTCAGCAAGACGCCAAGTGGCTTCCTCGACCCGTCTCAGCGACGACGTCTTGCTGGGAGTGACGGCACCTCATCCCAAACAAACCTTCACGGGACGTCTCATCACCCCAGCCTGGCTAGAGCTTAAGGGCAGAACCGGGAGACTGGGCTCGTCCCTCCTAGCTATGAGCGGGAGCTGGAGCTCGTGACTTGCTGCCGCAGTGCGTCTCTGGGCGGGCCGAGGGACCTCGACTCTCTGGGATCTCGCTGACTACCATTGCGCTCGGTATCGCGGCCAGCAGTAACTACGCGGGGACAATCCCGCACCCCGAATTTCACTGCGTTGGTGAGAGCAATTCGGCTGGCGGCAGAATCCCTCGAGGGCGAGGACAGACGGGTGGGAAATTATGGCGGAATTGAAGGAATTCGATGTCATCAGGGTCTGCCGAAGCGATGGCAGAGATACGGGCCCAGGATACTGGCCAGTAGCAGCAGTGCCGGCAGCCAGCGCGGCAAAGAAGACGGGCAAGGATGCAGCTACGACCACCAGAGCCAAGGCGCAGATGATTCGCCTGGACGAGGACGATCCAAGATTTGTGGAATGGAGGATCAAGCTGGGGATCTTGTTGAAACAAGAACTTGCTCCAAACCCCGAGGGTAGGTCTTCAACTTCAGCTACATAATCCCCTATGCCGAGTCGCTGACGCAAGGAATAAAGAGGGGAACCCCTGGTATGTTCCCTTCCCACGAGGGTACTGGCTATATGAAAAGTCCAAGCACCTCTGGGTATCTGGATACCCCATCAAGGCAAAGCTCTTCAAGTCTCCGCAAGAGTTTGGCATCCACCTGCTCTGGCTCTTCACCCCATCTATGGAATACAGAGACTGCTGCTGCATCCACTGCAACGTCCCAAGTGTGGCCAGACTGCCCTCCGTTCTGGACGGCGTGGCCATGACACCAGCGAGCGCCGCGGTCTCGAAGGCACCGATAGTACCCCACAAGGTAACGCCTGTACCTTTGCCGACGATCCCTGGACAGCCACCGCAGCAGCAGGTGGTGAGCGGACAGAGCCTTCAAGCGACGCAGCCAAGCCCAGCACCGGCTCCGGGCCCTGCGGCGGCCGGTACGGTCATGTTAACAGGCCCAGCAACGCAGGCACTGCCTCWACTTCAAGCGGGAGCCCAGGGCCAACCCCAGGCTATGCCCCCGGCTATACCCCAAACTCGGTCGCAAACCCAACCCAGGAACCAGGCCCAGCCTCAGCCTGTCCGGTGGACATTGCAAGCTCCCTTATTGTTCCGGGCTGGCGAGCTGGTCTGGTACCAGAACGGCAATTCATGGCGTCTGGGCGTGATTGCAGGCCCAGGAAGTGAAAGCTTCCAAATCATCCCTATTGGCCATATGTCGGCTCTCCAAAAGACCACGACAAAATCCTGCAAGGAGATGCGACCATTCCATGCCTTCAGTGTTCCCGCTGTGATGCTGCAAGAGCTACAGGACAAGGTGTTCGATCAGGTGGCTTGGGAAGAGCTGTTTGCCTTTGCAGGACAAGACAGGGTCAAGCGCACCAACCTCATCCTGGATGCGTCCAAGATGGCGGCGTCCAGGATTGACGCATCCTACTCTCTTTGGTGTCACTTGGCGGAGGACATCAACGCTGAGACCGTTCCCTACTATGGCTGCTTCTTCGGCGCGGAGCGGATAGAAATCGGCGACTGCTTGCGCGTTAAACCGCTGTCTGGAGAGGCCAATATTTCGAGCGACTCGTCTGTTATGGGCTTGCGCAGCATCATCGCGCGCAGGGGCAACCCTATGGTTCTCCTGTTCAGCGGCAGCATCTATCAAATCGCAAAGGCGGATGAGACGTCTGCCGACGTCGTGCCTCCCGAGAACCTGCCTGCCCCCCTAAGAGACGAGACCATGTGGCGCAGCCAGGTCAGCCCAAACAAACCCTGGCGCTGGGTGCTCTTCAAGGAGGATGTGCTGCTGGGGGAGCAGGCCATCAGGGGCCGCTTCTATCCCACGCACCGACTGATGCCCGTCCTCAATGAGGCCGGGTTCAACGCCGCCGTGGCAGAGGGCAATGTGGACAGTCAGTATCCGTACCTGAATAACAGGATGGACGGCTCGGGGGGGTACATCGGGTACCAGGTGGACAGGCAGGAGATGCTGGGCACGTCGGTGCCCAGCGATGCGGAAATCACGCTGGAGCCTCTCATCCGAGAACTCGGACGCGCCAGGGGCCATCCTCTGGGGCCCGAGTAGACGTGTGGAACGTTTACTTTGTCGCCGCAACGGCCTGGGAAGGCCTTGCTCGACCAGCACCAGCAGCACTATGATGTATCACCGGTAGGAAACGGCCCGGGGAAGGGGGGAGGAGCAGGCCACGGATGCCGCCGAGCTGGCCCAGGACTGGGGATCGCGATGCTATGTGCTGTAGAAACCGATAGATGGCACGCCTCAAAACACCAACCTGTCTCGCGGTCAGGGGTCCAAGATGGGCTCGGCATGGTTATTGCCCTGTTGGTGGTACTTGCGTGACTACGTAGCCTGCTCGCCCCCGGATGTTCACGTTGCACGGGCAATTCCACCGCCTCAGGCTCTGCAGCGGATGCCCGAGACACGAGAAAGCCCTGCATGCAGCAGCCGCCGTCAGAAGCCGACACAACGTGGCAAACTGGCATTGAATCAGACCGTTTCTGGCAGCGTGACGGACAGGGACAAGCCGGTGAGGTGAGGCGACCATAGATGTACGAAGCAACATGGCAGAGCTTTGATTTTGAGAACGGCCATGCGGCCAATGGCTGTGCTACGGATTGGAGCTGGCACAATGTGCCTGAGCATTATTCACGTCCGTCAACCCAAGAAGCCAAATGAGGCGGCGTTTGCTTGCTCGCTAACGACGCTTTTGTATAGACATAGGAGTAGAGAAACACCAATCGCCCCATGTGTCAATCTCCCGCCCCGGTACCCTGCGGCCACATCCCTCTCCGTGCCCTACGTCTCGCTCTCCCTGACCGTCCCTCCTTGTAAACCTCGTTGCGACGATCAACTCTTGCATTATGCGTCCTCAGCAAGTTGAAAACTCCCAACACCTCGTGCCGGCTCTCGGATAGCGTTAAACAGGGTCGTCATCTTCGTCGTCGTCGTCGTCGTCGTCGTCGTCGTCGTTGTCGCTCTTCATGCTAGAAGACGGATCCGGTCCAAACAAAACCACTAACAAGAAAACACGAAAGCCAATACATTCGCCGCTGTATAATGAGACAAAGAGCTGCTTTAGCCGTAGACCAGAGGCGATGATGAGGCGCAAGCTCCCCGTGGGTTTGTTGGAGCTCATCGCGCCCGCCCGAGATGCTGTTCAATCGTCGCCATCACGCCACTCCATGAAGATCGTATGGTAATTCGCTGACAGCCACATCCTTTCTCCCTCGCTCATACCATCCATACCCTTCCATTGGGCCCAGTTGTCCAATTACCCTGTATCTTTACGATAATGAATGGAACCGGGTCAGGCTCTCCCTTGCCGTCCCTGCATCTTGACGGGCTCTACGCGACTTTCAAGCGGTCTAGCTTGGATTGTAGCGCCTTCAGAACGTTGGGGTCCGGCTCAGGTTCCACTTTGCGCGGCAAGGCTCGAGGAGAATCGTCCGACTTCTCGCGGCCACACTTCTTGCAGGCAGTGCCGGGCTCAGCGCCCGCGGGGAAGAGGGTTTCGCAGCGTCCGCATTCGTAGCGAGGAATGCTGCTGGGGCCAAAGACATCGCCGGGATAGCCGAGCGGATACTTGTTCTTCTTGGGTCTTTTGACGGACGAGTTAGCTTGCGACACGGGTATTCGATTTGCAATTGTGTCAACTTACGGATCTCTGGGGCAGTCGGTGCAGCGGATGTGGCCGCAGTCCTCGCACTTCTTGCTGCTCGCCGTGAATAGTGTCTGACACTCATGGCTGTTTCTCCTGACACGCTGGCGGGGCTTCTTATGAACCAGGTCTTGGCCACCAGTCTTGCTCGGCCGGGTGAGGACGATGCCCTTGTCATTGTAAGAGTAGTCGGCAACGATGGGCGGGTTCTCCTTGTTGGCTTTGATGATGGCTTCTCTCCTTCTATGGCTGGCGAGGCGCTCGGCCTCGGTGCGCTGCGGCGGGTAGCGGGTACACTTGATGCAGCGGATATGCTGGCAGTTGGGGCACTCCTTGGCTGCGGCAAAGGTGGCATTGCACTTGTGGCATGTCCGTCGGACGCGGATGCGGATTGCCTTGTCCATGCGCAGAACGGTGWCGTCGTCGTCGGCGACGGATTGCAAATCCGAGGCCTTGATCTCCAAGCCGTATCGCTCAGCCAGCTTGTTGGCTCGTTGCTCAAACAGCTGCGATCTGGCCAGCTTTGTGACGCCTTCCATGCCTTCGTAACGGGCTCGAGCCGCGGCGGCAGGTGGCAAGGTCGTCGTCGCCATGCTGTATGCGGGTCAGTTAGGATCAACAATACAGATGACGCTACCGCAAATAGGACGAATGGGGAAGTGAAATCGAAGCTTGACGAATTGGGAACACAAGGACGGATTCCATGTCTCGACCGTACCTTGCAGCAGGTGGGTTCTTTTTACCAGCGGTTGACGACGAAGATCCCCCTTTTTTCCATGCGATCCTGACCTTGGACAGCACCTTGCTGAGACCCTTCTTCTCCTTGTCGTCCCTGGGCGCTGACGGCCCTTGTCGTGCCGGTGAGCTCATGGTATGTGAGAGGTACTGCTCTTGCCGGTGACGGATTGTGGTGACACGGATTGGATGTGCAAGTCCAAAGGGCCAGGTGATAATAAGGCGTGGGAGAGAAGCGAAAGGTCGTACAGATTGGTGGCACGAGAAGGCTTGGATACACGGTTCGTGTGACGGCAATGTGACAAATCCTGCAGGTGGAGGCAAAAGCAATTAATCAATTGCTGGGGCTTGCGGCTCTGAACGACAGATGCCACCGGGGGGGAGCTTTGACGGCGAGGGTTTGGCCGACGGTCCGTCGGTGTGTTTGTTGTTGCTGTGTTTGTTGTTGCTGTGGTGTGCGGCGCTGGGGGGGAAGCCGAGCAGCAGGAGGAGGGGAGTGAGCGACGTCGATTCAGCAGAGCAATACTAAGCGGCGGACTGTTGTAAACATGAAGAAAGGAGCACAAACGCCCGGCAGCGGGTGAGGCCGAGGGTGTGTCCCGACAGGTGCACGGCGGAGCAGTTATAATAGGTCGGCAAGGCGTCAAGAAGGGGACCAGAAGCGGGCAAGATCTCGAGGCGAGAGTCGAGGATGCCAGAAGAAGAGGCAATCAATCAGTGCGGTGACGAGACCCTGGCGCCGGTGGTGTGGAGGCATTCCACGCAGGACCGGCCGCGCCTCGTACCCGGGACGGGCTAGGGTGCTCCAGGCCGGTACTGGCAGCGACCGTGGCAGCGCAGGTGGACTTGGAGCAGCGCGACGGCGCGGTAGCGAGTACCTTGCCGAAGCGACCCTGCCATGGAACAGCACTAGCACCGAGCGTCGACGGCATACCGAGTGACAGGCTCGCTCCCGGGGAGGACCACGAACCCACTATCCACCCGCAGCGGAGGCGAGAGAACGAACGCGCGAGCGGGCATGGAATCCGGCTTGGGCAAGGCAGGTCTGCGCTACAGCAGGCTTTGGGTTCCATCATGGATGGATGGATGGATGGACGTGGATGGGTGGACGGCTGGAAGACAGCGGACGGCTGTTAGCGCACCCCCCCTGGCACGGGCCCCACTGCTGGGGGCTGCGACGGGGCGCGTCCACAGCATCGGCGCACCTCCAGTGCTCGACGCAGCCGAACCGGAGCCGCTGGCCGTCGGTGACGAAGGGTGGATGAATGCCTCCATAAATAACTGGCTTCCACCAACAGAAAGCCGGGCTGGTGCTGTCGGAACGTCGTCCGTGAGGTGTCTGCCGTCGTTCCTTTTGGGCGGTGGGTCCGGCGCGCGGCAACTCGTGCGTGATGCTTCCCAAGTACGTACGAGGGCTCGTCGCCAGTGGTGGCCGGGAACGCCATGGACGCCATGGACCGGGCCCAGGGCTCTGGGAGGGTGGTGTGGTCAGGTGCAAGGACCTGGCCTGTTCGCCATCGACACACGCCGTCGTTCGTTGGCCAGAGTCCGCGTCCGCGTCCGCATCCGACAGAGCGGTGCCAATGGGCGTTGCAGGCTGCTCCGACACGGCGGGTGGACGGGGAGCGGCGGGCGTGCCACTGGGCATGGGCCTGCGTGAGGTCGACGAGGTGTCGCCAGCTCGCCGGTGATTTGCTGGTGTTTGCAAGTTGCTGGCACCAGCCGCAGCAGACGACGGGCGTGGCAGCGAGACGTCGTCTCCCCGGAGCAGAGGTGCAGGCGATTCCTGCAACTGCAAGCGACCTGTCCTCAATGTTGCGAGCCGCAGCCGCACATCGCTGGCATGACCCTGACGAGAGTCGCGGAGGGTCGCGGAGGGTCGCGGAGAGTCGCGGAGAGTCGCGGAGTGATGTCGGCAAAGCAAACACGAGGGCGCATGGTCGTTGCGCACCTGTTGCAGGAGGCAAATGGGACAGTTCCAGGCAGCCAGTTCCAGGCCGCCAGGCTCTAGCCTGCCACCGACCTGCAACTTGCAGACGCACAGCAGGCCGCCATGGATCCATCGGAAGGAACCAAAGGGGCATCGACTGCAACTGCCTCTTCCTGCGGCCAATGCGGCTGCCTCAGGCTGACAAACACCGTCGACCGTGTCGTCGCCTTCACCCTATCCCACACCTTGCACGCACGACCCTTCTCCAATGTGCGCGTAGCCACAACGGCTCTGATACGAGCATCGTGCATGCTCGTCCGCGCGCTTCCCACGCATCACGCTCCCACGGCGCACGGGGACTCCGTACGACCAGACGACCTGGTGGTGCCCAGGACCCGGCAACGTGGGCCGCTAACCCATGGATGAGGGCTTGGCTTCGGTCCCCGCACGTCCGGTCTCCGAGGGATCGAATGGATGAATGGTTCCATGCTTCCGCCGTCGGCTTTCTGATGTGTCAGATCGGCGCAGCAAAGCTGGCCACGGGGTGCATTACGGCTTGTGTGCTCGTCCGTCGTGGCTCCTCCGTGACGAGGGACGGATGAATTAATTAATTCACACGAGTTTCGTTCACATCCGGTTCCCAGCCCGCCCCGCCGCCGCTATCTAACGACCCGACGCCGCAGACGACGGGCAGACGACGGGCAGACGACGGCCGTCCGTCCATGATACCCATCGCCGTTGCATCCCGTTGCATCCCGTTGCATCCCGTTGCGTCTCCTTTCAGGGATGTTTCAGGCTGCCTCTCCGTTCCGCCACTTTCCCACTCAATCAACCATCATAATAGGTACCATTGGCACCAAGTACCAGTCCCGTTGTTCTCGCTCAACCTTATTCGGGCTGTGCTCCAGGATCCTTGCCTCCTGAGGCTGACGACTGCCGTCAGGCACCAAGTAGACAGGCGCGCATTAAGCGAGGCAGTTCAGGCTGCTGATGGATGGCCTTCGTCCTCTGGTTCCTTGGGTTCGCCCTCCGCACTGGTTCGCCCGTTGACCAGGTGAGGAGCCCAGGCAGCGTGCTGGCCAACCCAATCAAGACATGTCATCCAACGAAGCTCGTTGGGGGAAGCCCGACGCCCCCTCCCAGCTGACGGGAAGGATCTGGCAGGGGTGTCCATGCATGCGCACTGAATGGGAGCGACATCAATTTCGAATGCTGTGTTCCACCGACCCGGAACGCCGGACAGCGCGACATGTGTCCTGCATGTCCTCGCCCTCCTGCGTCCTACAACCGCCGCAATGCCGCCGTCGTTCGAGGGGAGTCCAACCAATCTCGCATCTTGGTAACAGGCCATGGCTGAAAGGCTTAGCTCCTCAACCCATGTGTCACCACGTCGATATGACCATCTCATGCGTAACACTGCCCAGTCAGGTTTATGCAATGGTTCATGGCGGGAGATTCAGCAGACGGGGGAATGAACTGTCCACCAAGGAGGGAGCAAAAGCCTCAGATCAAGATCTAGCCTTTCGCGGGACAACACAACCCTCCGCAGCATTAAGCCCGGCTGCAGCAGCGCCACCCTTGATACGTAACCGTCCTGACGGACAGGCTTTTCGGGATATCGGTGCTGCGTCCACAAACGTAAACCTCGACCCCCGCAAGAAGCACTTGATGCAACCCTGCCGTCGCGCCAGCGCATCCACCGCAAGGGATCGTTGTGCTTGGACCAGTCTTCAACCCGTCAGCGCCTTTTTGTTGCAAGAAGAGTGCGGGAGCGAAGGGTCTGAGCCAACAACATGTCGTCAACTTGTGGACACCAGCACCAGCTTGTCGGTGCGGGAGGTGTTGGCCCTATCACGCTCCCAACAGCCAGCGTTGACTTCGACTACTCGTAGTCTCATGGCGAGGGCCTCGTATATGGTGGACGGCAAGTGCTCACCTCGTCTCGATGGTTATCCGTCCCAAGCATGTCCAGCGTCCAGCAGCTCCGCTGGCATGCCCGTACCAGGCCGGTGGACCATCAGACGGGTCGTGGTGTGGATGTCTCGCGCTGCAGAGCACGGATATGACACCCAAGTTGCTCTCTTATCGACGATTGTCTTCGTGCCGCCAAGGAGTCGCTGGACTGGGGTCTCTCCTCCCTGGCGGCAAAGGTTTCATCTCATGATGGCGGCAATAGGAATGCCACTGGCGCCTCTGCTACACAATCCCGGCGCCTCGTACGACGCTTTGTCTGGGCCTGACGCCTTGCCTGGTCAGATTGTCCCGCGTGGTCGATCACCAAGTGCCGGCTGTGCAACTGACTGTTTAATAAGCTGTTCGGTCCCAACGGAGCGGTTACACATGATTACTCGCCCCGCTGATGGGAGGACGGTGTGGTTTGATAAGAGCCCACACCGCTTCGTTGGTGCAACGGCTTGTTCGCAGGCACCAAATCTCAACCGGACGTGCTTCCACGGTCCTCTGTGGAGTGCTTCGTACTTCGTACATCTGCTCAGAATAGAATACGGGCCCATTCCGACACCATGGGTATCTGACTTGGAGAGACCCCGAGGCACATGCAGGATTGGCACTCGGCCATTCGGCTCTTCCATTGGTTGCCAACACCAAACAGACCGGCTCACAGGTGAACATCCCGTGCCCCAGATACTGTATCYCGACGGGGAACTGTCGGTCGTGTCCAGTTTGGCCAACGATTCGCTGATGCAGATGGCTGCAGGTGTTTGCTCTACGCCCCCCCCCCCTCATCAGCAAATCACTTGAGCCCTGGCGGTGGAACAACAACGGCACACGTCCAGCACACGAAAGCTGGTCGAGATATTACAAGCAAGTGCGAGCCTTGTTCCTATCGCTTCTGCAATCTCGACAGACGTGGTTGGGTTGTCATTGGTTCCATGTGACTGCCCATCGGCTGCCATGGCGTGTCAGCCTTGGACAAACACTGAATGCAAAAGGAACTGGTCGGGCTCAATGAAATTCGACCCATGTCAGGGCATTGCCATGTCGGGGCATTGAGCAAGTGCCAATGCCCCTTGGACTTTTGGTCTGCTCCTGAACGTCGCATTCCAGCTATGACATTGAGGGGATACGAGGGCAATGAACTCAAGCCGGGAAAACAAGGCGTTGAGCTGTTGCATCAGGATCAGGTCATGCAGCACGAGACGCGATTCCCCAAGGTCTGTTGTTCGGCTGGGTAGCGACACCGCATATGCATTGCACTTTGTTCTCCCCTCAACGGGGGACAACAACGGTCCCAGGGCCGTCAATCAGGGTCACCCGGGAACTGCTCACATTGCCTTGGGGCCTGCAACTGTTGGCAAGCCTTTGGGCCCGGACAGGCCTGGGCTTGTCGTTGATGCCCTCTCGACTCGCGACATACAGGGCTTGTCGAATCGCCTCTCGCCGCGCAGACGGGGCTGCCCTTCACTGGCGACCTTGTACTTCTATGGGCTGCTCCTGTTCCTTGGGCCTTCCGCGTCCCCGATCCCAGCAGCGTGGGGCGAAAGCAGACGGGGCATGGAAGCTCTGATGGTTTTGCAAGTGGCCCGACCCAGCAGATGCGGGTTCCTCTGCCCAACAAGTGGCAATGCAGATGCAGCTGGTGCGTCTGCGGGCCGCGAGGAGAGAAGAGGTGGGCAGGCATTCTTGGCGTCTTCATCATCGTATCATCGTGGCCCATGCTTCGACGGGTCTTCCACTGATGCAACTCTACTAGTAATGGGTGCAGATAGTGGCAGAGGCCGCCACCCGCACGCCCGAGAGGTTGACAGGCAACGGCGGCCTTGCCACCCGCGTTTCTTAACGCCTCGGATACAAACTGCCTCGGGTATGTTTTGTCTCGTGTGTATCTGTCTTGAGTCTTGTGGCTCTAGGTGCAGCAACCGACCCGTTCTCGTCACTGGGGGGATATCCGCGGCTTGGACAGGATTGGCGGATCCCTCCGGATGGTGGATTGGTAATAGTCTCTCGGAACGGGGCCTGACACTGGGTGATCTCCATACGTACGCCTAATGTGCGTTTGCATACACCATCCCGACGGGGGGGGACTTTTGCCTTCCCGAGTGGATGGAAATTGCGCGGACATGAGTGCCGCCCGTGGCTGAGGACCTGGGGCCAAGAATATATCGCCAGAAGTCACAGGAGGCGGCGGGGAAGCAGGTTCAACACGGCGGGCCCAGAAGACGCCGGCCCTTGTGCGTCAATTCCAAAACCCCTTTGGCTTTTTGGGTTGTGACAGCAACGCGTTCGGGTCGAGCCGTGCAAGACCTTTGCGGCTACCCTAGATGGCGTCTCGGCTGTGACGGTGTCTGGACAGAGACGCGAGACAGCTAGGCCAAGCGAAGAGGAGAATCATCAATAAAGGAAGGATGATTATGCTCTCGCCGGAATAGCCCTGTACTTCGTATTGAACAGGCCGGATTGCAGAGCGAATGCCCAAGGGGGTGCGCATCACCTGCCTTCTAAAGCCAAGACGACGACACCGGCCGAGAGAACAGGGACACGTATTGATGAAGCGTCGCGGAGCAGGGCCAAGAGGTCCATGGAGGCCGTCCGAGGCGTTGACGAATAAAGCGACACCGCAAAAGCCCCCCCCGCACACACGACACAACGAGGCACAACAAGGCACAACCAGGCACAACAAGGCACAACAAGGCATTCAGTTTGAAGTTATTTACACTATTAAAATCTAGTTATTTCCCCCTCAGCTTCTAGAACAGCTTTAAAGCGATCAGGCATCGAGCCAACCCAAGCGTTAATTGAGTCTTGGCTTAGCCAATCCCAGGTGTCGAGAGTCAATTACTTCCTGACGGATCCGGCAGGACAGCGCCCTCGGCGTTACGAGGAGACTGCCACGCGTTTTCAACTGGTGAGAGGTCCGGGCTTGGTGTTGTAATAGCGTATGCCATGACGATTTTGCTGATGTCAGGGCGTTTGCGGTGCCGCTTTATTTGTCAACCCTTGCCGTCGTCAGTGGTTGTCTGGCTGCCACGCTAATGACGAATCTGGCGTCGGGTCTCTTGGTGTCGTCGCTTCGGCTCATCGCCGGCAAAGCTCCCCAGGGGCAACTTCATTTCGCGATTCTGCCGACCACCGACGAGAAACGCGCTCTGCCTCGAAAGCCAAACCTCCACCATTGACCCTCACGCGCCCAGCTCACGCAGCACAAACACGCTCCTCGCACGCTACACCTTGTCACCTCCGACGCCCTCGCTCTTCTCAGCGCCCTCGGACTGTGCAACTCCCTCGCGCACAGTCGATACCCGTTGTCCCTCAAATTCCGCGACAAGCTATATGCAACCTGAGCCTTCAGAGACTCCAGAACAGCGTCCTCGGTCTACCAACTCCCCGATCCCCTCCCCCCCCGTTCAAGATGGCTACCTTCACCGCGAACCGAGCGGCCTCCACCGTGTCCGTTCCGCCGGCTCCGCCGGCTCTCGCAGCGCCTCGCCACGCTCCGTGTCCGAGGGTCGACGCGATTCTCTCGACGGAGTCGATGCCGATCGACTCGACGAGAAACTACGCGGATTGAGTCTCCGCGGGAGCAGCGGTAGTCGCCGCCGCCCTGCTGCTGGCCAGAGGGTTTTGGACCACGAGAATGCCCTGACTCCGCCCACGCCGAGGCAGGCCATGGGCTTCAAGGTCATCAAGCGCTCTGACTCATCCAATGGCGTGCAGCTCACAGGCTTCCCCAATGGTCAGTGCTGCCGAGCCTTGTGGCGTTGCGAAAGGTACTCGCTAATATCGAGTGACAGAGATTCTGACCCATGTCTTGTCGCATCTCCACCCTGACTCGCTTGCCTCCGTCGCCCTGGTGTCGAAGCGCTTCTACGCGCTCGTGACAACTCCGCACGCATGGCGGATGGCGTTTATGCGGTACTTTCCGGGACACACTGTCCTCGAGGGCAAAGCTGCAAAGCCAGTTGCAGATGTTTGGGCCGAGACGACGTCGGATCTCGTGCGCTTCGAGACTCGATACTTCGGCCGACTCACTCCCCTTGCCACGTGGAGAAGCGAGTACCTGTTCAGGACTCGCCTGATGAGAAGTTTGGCACGAGGCAAGCCGGGCACTAGTGCCGGAGGCATCGGCTCCTCAGGACGCACCAGCTCGTCTGGAAAGAAGAAGAGTGCAGTCCTGACGTACAACTCCAAGCTTCCATGGCTGGTTACAAACATCCACGCCGTCTTCTCCAATGGAAAGAAACCGCCTCGAGCTATACAGGGAACCGCTGATCTCGGCGTGGCTACCATGAGCGATCCCACGTGCGGCAAAATTGAAAAATGGGGCCTTGAAGACCCCTTCACTGCTGCTCAGCTCGACGAGGTGGCTCCGAACGTCGTGCCATACGGCTTAGGAGATGGCCCCGCCGCTACCTCCAATGTCATGGATGTCAGCCAACCGTATGGAATCCTATCAGGCGAAGGATTTCCAGGCGGCCGCGCCTTCATCAGAGGAGTCAACGAGATGTGTGGTCGGTATTTGGGTGCGGAGAGTGGTGTCGTCGACACCTATCCTGACATACCGAAAATCCCTGAGATGTCAGACGCTATTTGCAGCGTTTGGATAGCCAAGGCCTCAGCAGTACCGGCTGCCACTAAGTCCATGTGCGGTATGCTGACGGGCTCCGCGCTGGGAGTGGTCACGGCCTATTCCCTCGGCTGGGACCCCAGCGGGCCGAGGCACGCCAACGGCGACATGACAGCCCGATGGGTCCTCAGCCCTGGCGTCCCCATCATATCTCTCAAAGTCGATGACAACTACAGCGTGAAGCGCAAGTCGTCGGGCCGGGTATGGGCCGTTGCTCTGAACGCACTTGGAGAAGTGTTCTACTTGACGGAGACACCCGTCACCACTCTTAACCGTGCAAATGGCGACGACGTCACCAAGCATGCCTGGCATGCTGGCCGATCGGTATACTGGCATCTCCTGGAGGCCACTCGTCGGGTTGCACGTCCGGACGAGCTGGACAAGAATGTTGTTCGCGGCGGCTACTCGCCACGATCTCCGGCGGACTCTATGAAGCTTAGCAAGGAGCAGCTCGCCGCCGAGGCTCGTGAGATTGAGAAGTTCCTGCGGCACAGGCCTGCTCACTTCCGCAAAGTCTGCGAGGGCTGGGACATGCAGCGCAGACTGGAAGTGGATTTCGCGGCCGACGACGGCAAAGGCGCTGGCGAGGGCATCTTTGTGATTGACTGTGGGCTGGCAGAGAACCAGCCAGCCCGCGTTAATCGATTCTCGCGGTCGCTGATGGTGGCTCAGCCTCCCGAAGTCAAGGCGGATGCGCCCTCATCAACAACGGCGCAACCCGCAACGTCCCTCTTTGGATCCGTCGAGACTAAACCGGCTCTCGATT
This sequence comes from Tolypocladium ophioglossoides CBS 100239, assembly GCA_001189435.1. NCBI lineage: Eukaryota > Fungi > Ascomycota > Sordariomycetes > Hypocreales > Ophiocordycipitaceae > Tolypocladium > Tolypocladium ophioglossoides. The sequence goes on from LFRF01000031.1 coordinate 245,456, forward strand.
ATCAGACTCTTGAGCCGCAGTCACCAAGGCCGCCGCCTCCAACTCCGCAGTCAACGTCTGGCTCGGCAGCAAGCCTCCACGATTGGCGCTGCTCGACATTGCTACTCAAGTGTCACTGCCAAGCTACTATTTCTGCTAGCGGCATGGACTCTTCTTCTCAATCTCTACTCACGTTGGGTGAGGATCCTCTCCAAGCTGCGCGAGAGGCGGCTACCGCATCAGCTACTCCAAGCAGGGCAGACCACGTATCAGGAGAGATACCTGGCCGCAGAGCACGTCTCCTGGCAGTGGGGACGAAGAGCGGAGCGATGCTTGTGTGGAATGCCCGGGCGGATGATCAAGCGGAGGGTGTTGCTCCGCTGCGTATCATTCAGACGGACTCCCCTGAGATTTCATGCCTTGCTGCCTCTGCACTGTACCTCGTTCACGGGGGCAGCGATGGTCTTGTTCAAGCCTGGGACCCTGTGGCATCGACCATGGACCCCATCAGGACCCTCAACGCTAGATCAAATGGTCGCGTTCCTCGCCATATGATGGTCATGAATCCTGCGCTGCGGGACGGCAACTACTCAGCAGTGGGAGCCATCTACCTTGATCCCGATCCTACGGTCCTCCGTGGTGTCCTGTCTTTTGGGGCGTTCTTGCGGTACTGGACTTACAGTTCGGCAAACCACCCAACGGGTCGTAAGCGGCGACTAAGACACTCGGACATCCACGGTCGCCTCGCCAGCCGCCGACTTGGCGGTGCCGTATCTGGCTACATCGCGGCTGAGGAAGCCGAGCTTCGACGAGAAAATGAACAGCGAGCTCGGGAGCAGGCGCGCCTTCGCAAGCGGTTTGGACTTGGAGCCCTGGGAGACTTGACAGAAGAAGAGGCGATGCGCTATGCGCAACTGGTCTCCGAGGAAGCCTATCGTCAGGATGAGCAGCGACGAGCCAGCGACTCGGCAGCTGACGCTAGCCTGGACACGGCGTCGTCGTTTAGCGAGACGACGACAGATGTTGTCACGCCGGAGCCCAGCGTCACCGATGCTAGCCCGCAGCCAAACACTATTGTGACTGATGACGAGAGCGAATTCGAGCAGCAAATTCAGCAAGCGATCCGCCTGTCACTGCTCCAAGGGGTGAACGACCTGGGCCAATCTCCACGGGGAAACAGCTCTGGCGAGTTTGAACACTCCATCAACTACAAGTCCAGGGGAGGCAAGAGAGGCAAGCAGTCCGGGTCAGCGCCGTCTTCGCCGTCGGTCAGTCATACACCCATGAACGGGCCGTTGCGGGGTGGTGATGGGCCGTCGCAACGGGCTGCAGTAGAGGACGAGGACTTGGCACTCGCCCTTAGCCTCAGCATGCAAGACCAGCACGAGACATCGTCGCCGCTGCCATCAGATACGGGGCTCGGCGTCCAGTACGAGGAGTTTCCGCCACTGGACAGTGAAGGAACTGGAAAGGGCAAGGGGGTCCAGAGGTTGTAGGAGACGGACAAGCCGTATTTGCGCCACTGTTAGAAGACAGCAGGTGTATGTGTGTGTGTGTGTGTGTGTATTTGTGTTTGACGCGTTCGATTCTGGAGAGTAGCTTCTAGCTGCTTTCAATTATTGAAGATGAGATTTGGTTTTTGACGAGCAGAGAGCGATTGAGGGTGGATTCACTTCAAAGAAGACGGCAGTTTATTATTAGTTTCAACAGCTTTAGCCCACCTCGTCGTTCAACACCGCGGCTTAGATTAGTATGGAAGATGTTATTACTTTTTACCCCGAGTCTGTTGTGATCCGTATGCTTCTTACCTGCGACGATGTAGACGTGGTGCCTAATGGCGGTAGATGGGAGGCCCAACTATTACCTGCGACCAGCAACAGCGAGCAGGTAGGCCCGTGTATGTATCTTTCTCTGCCCATTTTGCTGAATCCATAAGCTACGCTCAAGGTTGGTCTTTTCACAAAGGGAGGGCACAGCATTGAACTATATGGCTTCCGGATTCACCCACTCTCCCTSCCTCCATCCTCGTCTTCCTCTCCCGGCACGGGCCGGATTAAAATTACACGAAAAGAAGAGCAAGACCCCTCCCATCTTCTCGCTATATATGGTACAGCCACTGCAGGGCAGAGATAAACTCGACTAGAGTCTCCGTCCCTCCGAAATGCCACGCAGTAAAGATAGTCCCAAGTCCCCCTAAACCCCAGCAAACCGTGGGTATCGTCCATTGTGAAAAGAAGCAAAAAAACCCTTCGAAAAGAAGCCAAAAACACCACAAGGCCCAAACCTATCCATACATAAATCGCACAATAACATCCTGCCCGCCATGCCGGGATCTTCCAACGTTCTGGTTCATGGACCGGATGCTGTCCCACCGCGGAGAGAAGTCTTGACTCAGCCCCCCGTTTTACGTTTTTGTTTATCCCAAAGCCAAAACGCCGATCGCTATGCAAAGAGCTATCCATCTGACGCATATGTCGGGCCTCAGAAAAGTCCCCCCATTGTCGTCATCAGTGTCATGATGCGCAGCCGTCTCCACGGGGAAGTCGTTAAGCCACGTGCCCGTAGGGGCAATTGTCGCTGTGACCGCTGAGCCAAAGGGATACCCGAGGGTCGTAGTCGAGACTATAACGCCCGCGGGCCCGATGGTGAAAGTCTCCCCCGCAATCGCCGTCGTCGTCCACCGCGTTCCGGGCCCGACGGTAAACGTCACGCCGTTAATGACAGCTACGGAGGGCGCGATTCTCGAAATTGTCACTCCGCCCACGATCTCGTAGCTCGTCGCTGAGGTGTCGGCCGACGGCCCACCCATGACCATTCCGTGAACCATGACGCCCGAGGGCCCGATGGAGATTGTCTCGCCGTTGACAACTTCTGTCATGCCCGGAATGCCAGGACCATAGGTGAAGGTTGTCGAGTGTATGACGACCACACTTGACCCAATGGCAGTGAGCAGCTCTCCGCCACTAACCAAGACATCAGTCTCACGCGACGGCATGACAGGGTCGAAGGATAGGGTTTCTTCAGCGACCACAAGAGTCCCTGGCCCGATGGACACGCGCTGGCCGCTTACGACGGCGGTCGTGCCCCCTTCTGGAATGGCCACCGTGGTACCACCGACGATGGCCTCGGATCCCGTGAGAGTCACAGGCAGGCCTCCCACTATGCCGGTCGTTGGCGTCGCTATCGAGACGACAGTTCCGACTGGCGCGGGCTTTTGGACTGTTGCCCCCTCTCCCACGATGGCGGTGGGATAAATGGTAAATGTGCCACCGCCAACGGTGACGACAGAAGTCTGGCCGAGCCCCAGGCCTGGAAACGTCTTGTCGTTGATGATGACTTGGGTTCCCCGAGCGGTGACTTTGAATATGGGCTGAGGTCCTTTGCCGATGCTCTCTGCGTCGGGAGTAGGAGAGCCTCCTGGGTCTCCAGAGCTGCCCTCCCCGGAGCTGCCCCTTCCGGGATTTCCTCCTGGACTCCCACTGCTGTCGGCAGTCTTGTGGTTCCCGTTGTCGGGGTCTCCTCCGGGTCCGTCTAGACCCCCGGCAGGGGTGTAGGCAGGCACAGGCGCTGACGGAAACACGACAGACGGGTTCTTGTCCGTCGTGATGAACGTGATGACAGGGCGGAAGGGTAATGCAAGCCTGTATTTGGATTTTCGGCTACTAGGGGCCAGGAGAAGGTCGGAGGTAAAGATCTTGGGAGTCACATCTGTGAGGACTGACGGAATGACGGTTGGCGTGCAATAATTGGGCGTAACCAGAGTCTCGAACGGTGGAGTATAGTCGCCCCTGTTACCGTAAAAGGTCACTGTCGAGGTGTACACGATGGAGAATTCCGTGATGAGCTTGGTGCCATCGTTGTGTAGGCTGGTGCAGTCGCACGTCGACGCCGCGATGAGTCCAGTATAGTTGATGGTCATGTTTCCACCTCTCGCAGGGGGCGCGGTGCACACGGAAGCATTGGCATTGCTCGGGCATTCGATCGTAGTAGACGCGGGCGCATGAGGCGAAGAGGTAGTGATGGTGGCGTTGGCTGGCCTCATCGATGGTTGGGAGGAAGTTGACGGCAGCCGGGCGGAGGTCCCACTGGTTAGGGATGTCGAATTCAGAGCGCTGGAGGGAAGGGAGGACGACGTCGTCGGCCGCGACGAACTTGTGCTAATGGAGCCATGGCCTGCCGCGAGCACGCTTGACGAAGAGGTGGATGAAGTCGGCGCTGCATCGGAGCTTATGGGGTCGGCTGGCGTCGACGGCGAGAGTTGGGGGGAGGATTCTTGCAGGGCTGACGTTGTGGAGGAGGCCGTCGTTGGCGAAGATGTTGATAGAGTGCTGTTTGACGGTGGATAGAAGGGTGGACTGCGAAAGTTGAGAATGTCTGCACGAGTGGTCAGCCACAACGGTTCGTCAACGGGCCAGCCGACGATCCCCACGCAACTCAACACGACTCCACACGACTCAACGCAACTCAACACAACTCGACGCAACTCGACGCAACGCAACACAACTCGACGCAACGCAGCTCGACGCAACTCGACGCAACTCGACGCAACTCGACGCAACGCAACGCAACGCAACGCAACGCAACGCAACGCAATGCAACGCAACGCAACGCAACGCACCACGGCTTCCCGCTGCCGATGCAGACCGGGTGAAGATGGCCGCGCAGAGCAGCAGGGCCGTGTCGACTCTCATCGTCGGCGGTTTTCGGCGTCGTCGTCGGGGGCGGCGGCGCGCCGGGCGGGCGAGGTGGAACACGAGAGACGGGTGGGCGCAGGACGGGGCGATGCGACATCAGCCATGGAGCGGCCACAGAAGGCGACGATGCGAGCCCAACATGATCGATCAGGCGCCGGGAGGGGGGACGGCGGCGAGACCAGCGCTGGGGTCGGCGCATTCGAGTCGAGAGTCAGAGTCGAGAGCCGTGAGCCTGCGAGAGCCTGCGAGAGACTGCGAGAGACTGCGAGAGACTGCGAGAGAGAGCGCGAGGTTCTGCGGAGAGAGGCGGCCATGTTACATAGCAGCGAGCACCTCGACCTCTGTGCTGCACTCGGGCGCTGGCGGTGGAGCGGCCCTCTGCCGTTGTTGGCCTTGGCCCGCGTTAGTGCGCTGTGGCTGCGTGGCTGCTCAGCCGGGCTGGCCCTGGCGGCGACCAAGCCCGCTTCGGTGCCTCCACAGGCGGCAGCTTGCGCTGCGCGGGCATGTGCGAGTACGATACCTGCGGTAGGTACCCGTAGCAAATCGGACAAGGGTTGGGCCCGGCTGTTGCAACGGCCCTCGCAAAGCCCAAGGGAAGCCGTCAGGGCCCCGCCGAAGTCCGGGGACCAGCCCGGTTCTTGGGCCGTTGGTCGCCTGGTCGTTCTCGAATCTCGAGCCCAGGGCCCTCGGCGTCCAGTCCGCGAGTCAGAACCGGCTCTCACTCGCTCGCCCTGTCGTGCAGCATTTATGGTGCCGTCGCCCCCGCCTTGGCCCCGTTGGCCCTGACCCTGGTGGCCCTGGTGGCCCTGGTGGCCCTGGTGGCGTCCACGGGAGCTGAGGCAAGACGCCACCAAAACAGCCAAATTGTGACCGAGGCGCTGCCCTTCGTTTGGAGTCGACTCTCTCGCCCGACTCTCTCGCCCGCATACCTAGCATTCGTACCAACGCGCACTGGCCGGGGCGTTTGTGCTGCTTCTTTGCCCACGAGAGCCGCGTCCTGCAGGGGCCTTCCAGCTTTCTTCTACTTAGCACATCCGTACATACGAGTATGAATCAAGTACTTCGTACTCCGTAGTCCGTACGGGCGGCAGCACAAGCAATGCCGTGCCCACATGGGACGGTAGATCTCATGTGCAGCGCCGCCGTTGGAATGCCGAGAGTCTGGCTTCATCCCAAACGAGCTCGCGGCCAGGCTGACGTCCTCCGATTGGCCACCTCTTCGCGCTGCTGCAAGGCTTCATTCCAGAATGTCTCACCAGCTCTCTTCCGGAACCACCAACCGCTGTCATGATTGGCTTCATGGCCAAAGAAGGGCGACATGTGTCAAACCGAATGGGGGTTCTGCGTCCGAGACCTGCGTGGCTTGCTGCACCCAAGTCTGATGCGACGGCTGTGCTCACTCGCGAGCAAGCCAACGGGCAGCAGCCGCCTCACGCCGAGCCAGGGACCATGATGGACATCTTTGCATCCAACACCTCGTCCAAATACGTGTATCCGGTCCGCGCCGCGCACACAACCATGAATAGAGGCCTCCGTTGAACGTGTGTTGTACGGATTACTTCGTACGTCGTATTATTATACGAGTAGCCGTATGTGGTCGAAGCCGTCGTCGTAGAGCGGCCCGGGCGCCCGGCATGGAATGCCCTGTCGAGCCCCCCCCCGACGTGTCGACCTGCTGAGCACGGAGCAGCACAGATTCCCCTGTTCCCTCATTCTGCCCCTTGTCTATGTTAATGTACGGCTCTGCCCTGCCATGTGGGGAAGCACCCGGGACAGAAACGGGCGCGGGGGGGGCCACTGCGAGCGGCACTTCATACTGCGAGAGGTGATCGCGAACTAGGCCGGGGTCGACGATCCCAAATGGCACCTTGTGAAAGCAACGGCGGTGCATATCTCGGCTCAACGCGATGCGATAGCTCGAAAACGCCCATGTCGCCATCTCTTTACGTCGCCATTGGTGGAGGCTGACGACTGGTTGAACCAAAGGCTCACAGGCATTGGAAGCCAATCGAGCTTCCAAGTCTTACTCCTTCACATCTTGACGAGATCGCGGCCTTTCCGGGCCCTGTTGTCATCGTCGGCGGCACCCGTCACAGCAAGGACCCTTTCCAATCCGTTCAAGAGGCGAGACGGCGGCCGCTGCGGTGGGCCGTGCTCTCCTGCCCCCTGGGCATAAGTCTGGTCTTGAAGTCTGATTGGGCGTCCTGTGTCCAGCAACTCCCAAATGACGGCCAAGACTCCGCTTCATCGATACGTATCCATGCCGCTGCAGGCCACTGTACGAAGTAGAGGAAGCCATTGAATGGCAAGGTAGCCCAGATTGGCAAGTCCACTAACGGTAGGTCGCCTCGTGTGTGCAGCCATCGCAGCAGCATTCACATCGTACCAAAATCTTGGCGAGAAGCTGAAGGGGCTGAGCTGATGTCGCACACAATACCCCTCTTTTCCGGCGTATGCCGCTTTCTTCATTGCGCTTATGCAGTACGTAGGTAGGGTGACGTGCGTCGAGGCGTTTCGCAGACTCCTTCCCATTACCGGACATCGCTCTGCCCCCCACGCATACCCACTCACCTGGCATACTCATAGCGCCGATGTCGTAGCTGTACGAAGTACGTGTACTTGTACTTGGCATCCGACGTCGTTTGCCAGAGTCTTCGGCTCACGCCCCTCCAAGCAAGCTGATAGACCGACCAGTATTGAAATCCTTCAATGTCCCGGTTCGCGGGACGTTGATGGGCATAGCAACGCCGTAGCATGGCAAGGCTCGGCGTGAGTGGTCTAGAGGCTCTGTTTGTATATTACCCACCACGGCCGCCTCCTAGCCGACTGGCGTGGCGGCCCAGCATGCTGGTATCATTCTTGAGTGTACGAGTACCTGGTACGTACTAGGTATGATGCAGGCTGCTGTGCTTTGGCGTCGACCTCTGCCGACGGCTGTCAACCTGCCATTAGTTGTGCTGAGACTCTGCAGCAGCATTGTGCAGTACTGACGGGCCCTCGAACGCCATTTCGCAGCCAGCATTCGTCCATGCTGCGGCACATACTTTGCCCAGGGGGCCGGTCGAAGTCGACTGGCGATATCCCTGAGCGAATGTGAAAGTGCCGTCGTAGCCGTGCTGATCTCCTCGCTTGAGTGGAGAGCAGTGCCGCGAGAACACACAGTTGGCGACTGGAGCGCTCACAACGCCGCGCGTTTACGACGTACTCGTAGCACACGCCGGTGCGACCAATAAGCGACTTTGCTATCAATGGTCAGCGCCAGGTCGTGATTGTGTGACTAAAGAGATAGCTATCGAGTAGTCTGTACTCCGTACGAGTACGCGAGCACGGAGTATTCGTACCTGATGTTCAACAGTACAGAGGTTGGGAAGCTAGGTATTGCCCTGAGATCTCATCTAACAATCCTTCCTTGGCCTGTCGCGGCAGATTCCTGGACAGCCAACCAGCCTTCCAGCGAGCAGGCGCACCGTAACGAACGGGATGGAAAGGCACCGCCCTCAGCTGCATCTGCATGTAAGTCAATGTGACGGGCATAGAAGACCCAACGGCCTCGTCATGTGTCACTCATTCTTACCTCGCCGCCGCCGCCACCAACATGGCCCTTGCCGCCGCGGATCCGCGGATGATGCACATGCACTCGCCATGTCGCGGCCGCCTTGACTCGAGAATTCCTCGGAAATTGCTCCGACGGGCCGATGCTGTCTGTCCCGAAGTCGACACGGATGGATGGAATGGATGGATTGGATGTGCCGTGTGAAGACGGGAGTCGAATACCAACTCCTAGGTAATTAAGGGACTTCGCAATAGCGCGGGGTAAGCCAAAGCGGCTCCTGCGCTGCGGCGCCTTCAGCAGTTGCCTCTAGCGCACAGTGGACGCTAGGATCGCTCCCGCGTCACTGGCCAGCGACGCGAGGTGAAGTCGTCTCTACCCATCATCATGGGACTAGCTGGCTCTGTCAGCGCACCACGCTGCTGGTGCGAGTTTGATGCTACGAGTGCTCCGTATGCTCCGTATGTATAGCCAGTACGGCTCAAGTCTCGTCGGAGATTTTGCATCGAGCGGCGTCGTCGATGGCGGGCGCGGGGCATCAGCCTTCCAAATTCCAACGCCCGGCCGTGATGTAACAGGTCGCCCACCGCCTCCTCTTCTGCTCTCCTCCTCTCTTCGCCGAGATTGTCACCACTTTAATTATCCCTCGCCTGCCGTCAAAAGCATGCTCCAGCACCAAGGTGCCATGCTGCGCTGGCTGTGGAACCGGCGTGGTGGCCGTTGGTCACGTCCAAGACTGTCGTCAATTATTACACGGGCCGTACCAAGGAATCCTGGCAAGGTGCCTCAGCATCGATAACCTCGCCTCGTGGTCCGTGGCCTGAAACCGCGGAGATTGGTAGCCCTGGGAACTTGCGCGGTTTTGATTCAGGTCGGTGATCCAACCGCATCCCTTCTCAGTGTTCAGTCCAGCTGCGCAAAAGGGAGCGTCGTCGTGTTCACAATCACCCACCCCCACACTGGGGAGCGGGACCTAGCCAGGCTGCTGGCGTCTAGCGTCCCTGGTGTCCAGAMCTACCTACCTCCTCGGGTAGGTACCTGGTAGGTACCTTACCTTATGCTGCTCCGGGTGCTCTGCCGCTACCTAAAAGCGCTGAGGTGGGTGGGCACACAGGCCGCCCGCTGTGGAAGGCCCCCCCAGCCGCATCGGGGCCCATCTGATCTGCATTCTCCGGACTCCCTGCCACTCAGCCGTCGCCTCACTCACTCGTCGCCTCACTCCCGTCTCCATTCTCTATTCTGCGTTCTCCATTCTCCAGTCGCTTCCGTCCGTGCTCCGCTCGCCCTCCTCGTGCCGTTCCTCGCGCGCGCCGTCCGTCCATCCATCCATCCCGCATCCATTCGTTCAATCCGCCCGCGGCCTGCCTCGTGCGACGTAAACTTTGCTCCGTCATCCCCCAGGTGCTATCCTTCGTCCCGCGTTGCGACGAGCGTCTCTGCTCTTGCCCTGCCTTCCACGGGATACACACCGAAGCAGAGGCCAGGCCCGGGGGCATGAGCTGCGTCGCAGCCGGGGCACACACACGGACGGCTGCGAGCGCGCAAATGGACTTTGCCTCTCGCCGACTCGGACGTTTCTGGACCGATCGCCCCATGAGCCCGCCGAGGAGCTCGACGCCTTGGTAGTTTTGGGCGGACTTCCCGCGTCCAAGACACCAGCGCTGCTGGTTGGGAAGCGACGCCATGCGGCTCACCAACTCGGCCACGGCTGCTTCTGCCACTGTCATCGCCCTCGCTGGCGTAGCTCGAGCTTTGGATCCTGTACCCGTCGCCTTGCAGGCCGGCGACTGGTTCGTCTTGCCCTTGCTGCCTCGCCCGTCTGGTGCTAAGCTTGATCGCTGACTATTGCTCGCAGGCTGGGCATAGACGGCAATTGGTCGACAGTTTCGTTCCTCCTGGGTTCCAACTCTGATTTTGTCAATGTCTTGGTCAGCACATCGCTCTCCGAGTTCTGGGCGATAGGACCGGGAGGATGTCTTGAGAGTAGGTGTCTGCCCCTTCGCTCGCTTATTCACGCCGGCGGTGCATGGTCGGTGATCTTTAGCTGGCCTGGCCCCGAGACCTGGACTGACTTGAGAATACAGAGGAGCCTTATTGCGCCGCTGCTCGTGGAGGCATTTATAGTCCAACCAAGTCGAAGCACTGGTCTCCAATGGGACTGTGGCAGCTGGGGCTCCAATACTTGGGCTACAGGGCCAATGGAGAATACGGCCTTGACACCATCAACGCGTACAGCCCAATCACCGACATTGGCTTCGGCATGTCCAATGTCCTCATGGCAGCCATCAACACGACCAGTCCTTACCTCGGCTTCTTTGGCCTAGGCATTGAACCGGGTCGATTTGGAAACATGGTGGCCGATTCTCCCCTGACCCAGGCAGTCAAGACGTTCGGGTGGATCCCCAGTTATAGCTATGGCTTCACAGCCGGCGCACATTACCGTACCTCTCCAGCTTGTTCCTGAGTTGGCTTTCCCGCGCTGACACCCTGCAGGCAATACCATTGTGTCAGCAACGCTTGGCGGATATGATACCGCTAGATTTGTCTCGCACGACACTACATTCGCCATGACCTCGGGAGAGACTATTACTCGTACGCTCGTTCGAGGAATTCAGGTGGCCGCCAACAAAGGCAACGATAAGCCTGATGTGTGGAGCTCCCGGACGGAGATACTCTCGGACTGGAACAGCTCCTTTACTGCCATGATTGACAGCTCGACCGCATACCTCTGGCTTCCCGAAGCTGTCTGCGACCGTTTTGCCCGAGCACTGAACCTGACATACAACAGCACTTTTGATCTGTACACACTCACCAACCAGCAGTACCGTGACTATACCTCCAAAGATGCCCTCACCTTTACCTTCAGCCTGACGAGCTTCGATAACAACGACAATTTCGGCCTGCCCCTAGAAGTAGCTGGAGTCGTCAACATCACGTTGCCGCTGCAGGCCTTTGTCAGCTTGTTGCAGTACCCTTTCAGGGACGCCATCAAGTATGCTGATCCTGCTGTTCCGTATTTTACGCTGAGGAAGTCCCGCGGCAATTCCTTCGTCATCGGGCGCGCCTTCCTGCAGGAGTCGTACATTATTACCAAGTTCGATGAAGCCCGCTACTCTATCCACCAAGCCCTGTTTCCTGCGAACCCCGAGCACGATGCCAGCCTCCAAAAGATCAAGCAGTCGCCCAATAGTCCCTTCCCACCGCCTCCGACGCCCGCCCACAGTGACCCCCTTTCCACGGGGCAGATGGTCGGCATCGCAGTTGGGGCAGTGCTGATGTGCGCAACTATGCTGCTTGGGTGGTGCTGCTGGCGCCGGCGAAGACGATCGCGGCGCGTCAAGGATTCGGACGAGGCTGATGACAACAAGGACTCCACCTCGACCCTGACTCCCGATTCGCCGAGAACGCCAGTGTCGAGGATCTTGTCCAAGCTTGCACGCCGGAAACAGTTGCGGCGGACCAGGCGCGATACTGGCGACGGAGTCCAGTTCCCGTCGGAAGCACCTGATTGTCAAATTTACGAGTTGCCAGCTCCCGCCCCTCCGGCCGAACTTGACGGAGGAAGCGACGACAACTCCATCATTGGGGAAACAGAGCCGGGTACGGACAACACGCGCAACCTCGGTGCCTACGAGTTGGCGCGAAGGAAGTTGGACAGGCAGCTACAGGGACCAGTTCCGGCGTACGTACCGCCAGCCGACGCCACCCTGCCGCCAGAAAAGGCGATTCCGGATCTCCGCCCAGCTCAAGTCAATCAGCTACCCGACCAGCCGTCGCCCATCTCCCCGACGAGGTCACGCGGCGGAGACTCAAACTCCTTCCCTGCGTCGGAGCCCTCGCCCATCTCTCCCCGCACAGAGTGGAATACCCACTCCACAGACCTGCCATCTCCCCTCACCCCCTCCGAGCCTCCGAGATCAATCTCCTCCAGTACTGGAAGCCGAGGTGGGCAAATCAGCTCATGTACGGGAGACCCTGGTCGATCCCATTCGGTGACTTCAACGGCCCCCGTGTCGCCGACAGCCGACACCCTGCCATCGATACCAGCCGCGTCATTTCAGAGGACACCAATAGACCCGTCCAAAATCGTCTGCCTCGGGCCGCTACCTGAAAATGTCCAGATTCGCCGGCAAAATATGATGCCACGCGCAGCTGGTACCGATGGGCGAAGCATTCCGACGCCAATGTTTAGCGCGATTTCTCTGCCCTCCGAAGGAAGCTTGGGCAGCAACTACACTGAAGAGGAGGAGAGGATCGTGAAGGAAATGACGCGGCAGGCCAGTCTTTCTTATGTCAGGTCGAGCCAGTCTTACCAACGCTCATCATCGCACCGAGGCGGACAAGACCGGGCGGTGCTGCCTTTTCACACAGAAGAGTCGGCACTATCGAGCCGAATATTGGAGTCCGAGACTTTGTCCCGGCGTGGACGAATTGACCCCGGTAGAGATCTAATTCATGTGCCCCAAATGGCGGCGAAGCGATATAGCTGGGAAGAAGAGCGATGACGACGGTGACTGCACAACCGATAAGTGCTGTCTTAATGCTCTGAACGCCGGACATACACCAACGCTGCGCTTTTATACGACCGCGATTCTCCTATTTATCTTTTTTGTTTGTCTGTTTTGGAAATAAAAATAGCGAAGGTGTTCCGGTACCGTGAGGATTTCCGGCAGGGAGGATTGCATGGAATCTCGAGCTGATTGGTTTCATGGCGAACAAACCGGGGTAGTGTCTCAATCTGGCATCGGAGTTTCTATATGTTGGCGTATTTGGATCGAAAATGAGCACCGAATGTGCTCCGGAATCTGGTGTTGGATATGGGGTAGTTCTCTTGTTATTCTTCCCTGCGCGTCTACGAGTATTGAGGCCATTGGCCAAGCATGGGGTTTACGGCATGGGACTGGGACTGGGTATCTGAGGAACGGGAACTATTTCGCGGATGCAAGGTGACAAACATTTCACGGCTGGTACTGTAGGATGGATGGGAGGGTGTATCAATCAGCTCAGGGGCCCATCGCGAACATGACACGTTCACACATATATCTCATTAAACATTAGACTGGCTTAGCCACGCATGTTTCAATAAAGCAGTAGTCTACGAGACCTGAGTCCTTGCTGATTTTAAATTCATTCATTGGTTTTTGTCTAATCAGGACCGTGGCCAACCAGGGGTTTGTATTACATGTACTCCGTAGAGCATTCTGGATGAAGTCTACCAGATCTCCTGCCACCAGGTCACTGCATCGAGCGTCTTCTTGCGCTCCTGCTCGTCACCGGCCTCGACGAACGGGTCGAAGACGGCGTTCTTGCACGCATCGGCCATCTTGGTCGATCCGCCGCAGACGGCGAAAATGGGCAGCTGGGGGATCAGGTCGGCCAGGCGCGGCGACTCTCGGCGGATCAGATCCTGGACGTAGATCTTCTCTCGCTGGTCGCGCGAAAAGGCTGGGAAGACGAGCAGCCGGTCCCGCGCGAGGGCCTCCCACTCCTCAGTGAAGAAGAAGTCGGCGGCGCGGTTGCGGTTCCCGAAGAAGAGGAGGGCCGGGGCCGGCGAGGGGTGCGTGAGGCGCTCGTGGATGAGGCACCGAACGGGGGCGATGCCCGTGCCCGTGGCCATGGCGATGAGCGGGCGCTGGGCGTTGGCAGGGCCGTGGATGGGAGAGAGCACGGACTTGTGGGAGACGCGGATGACGGTGCCGGCGGGGAGGTCGGCGAGGTACCGCGAGCAGAGGCCCTGGCGGGGCTTGCGCAGGATGGTGCGGTACTTGACCATGGCAACGAGGAGCTCGACGCGGGTCATGTCCTCGCGCGTTGGGTGGATGAGCTTGGCGCCGCCGTTGGCGATGCTGAAGTCGCGGCCGCGGATGAGGGGGAAGACGTCGAGCAGGCGCCCGGGGGGGACGCGGACCGAGGAGAACTCCTCGAGGACCTCGATGATGGAGCGGCGGGAGCGCGTGGCGTAGTCAAAGTACTCGTCGATGAACTCGGTCGTGGTGAACTCGAGGAGCCGCTCCCTGTGGTCCTGGTCGGAGGAGAAGTACGAGATGCTCTTGAGGAACGAGCGCCGCGGCACGGCCGTGAAGTCGATGTTGTGGAGGAGCAGGCCGCGGAGGGTGCACGGCGAGGGGGCATAGAGGGCGGGAGGCAGGGGCCCGCACAGGGACAGGTCGAGGGGCTGGTCGGCGACGGACTCCCAGCCCATAAGAGCGACGAGTCGCTGGGCGTCTTCGGGGAAGTTCTTTGGGTAGAGGGTGAGGCAGTCGCCCGGGTTGCAGTGGAGTTTGTGACCGGCGCCTCGGCGGGCGATGTCGAAGGACACGAGGCGGACGTCTTGCCAGTGTGTGTCTGGGGTCATTTTCTTGTTGTCCGCGATGGTTGCCGTCCAGCTGTCTGGAATAGGGAGGAGGTCCGACGGCGGCAAATTGGACGTTGACGGCCCGGCGTGTCCATTCGCAAGCAGTTCCGGCCTGGCGTCTCGAGAGCCGGAGCCAGCGTTGCGAAGAGCCGGCTCCAGGGACCACCGAGGAGGGAGGTTTACTTCCTCTGGGATGGGCTGGCGGCCGTGCGGATGAGGGTACTGCTCGAGGAGATGCTTCCTCAGATCATCTGCCCAGCGCACGAAGCTCCCGTCAATGCTGCAGAGAGAGACAAAATGTCAACACGACCCTGCCCAAACGGCATTGAGTGGGCATGGTTTACCCTTCAGGAAACTGCTCGTCCGCTTCGCAAGGCTCCATGAACGTGCTGGCACCGAGCTGCTCCAGCCGCCGGACGAGCTTCCGGGCGGCCCAGTTAAACCTAGATGGTAGATGTCAGTCTATGCTGCCATGAGCTGAGGTCGGTGGCACGGCGTACTTGAGATACGTGCTGTCCCCGAGGCCGAAGCACGTGTACCGCAACTGGGCGAGACACCCGGGCGGCAATCTCTTGCGCAGCAGCTTTTTCCAGAAGTGCAGAGCATTGTGCGGCATGTCTCCCTGCCCCGTCGTGGAGACGACGAAGATGACGAGCTGGAACTGAAGAAGCGCACCCTTCGCAGCGAACGGTGGTCGTGTGAGCGAGATGCGACAGGAGTCATCGACATATTGGAGGGGCACGTACAAGGTCGACGGCATCGAGCTCCTCGACGCGGCTCTTGAAATGCAGCCGCTGGCACAGCTTCCCCAGCTCCTCGGCCGTGTTCTGCGCGTTGCCCGTCTCGGACCCGTACAGGACCAGGACGGTCCTGTCGGATGCGGCCATGGCGATGCGGCCGCGGCCAGGCAGGAAGGGAAGACACGGCGGCGCCAGTGAGGCGGTAGCGCTTATCCGCAGGATCCAGCCGGTGGTTTCCGAGGCGAGAATCCCATATAGGCACCGGTTGGCCCTTGTTTCGTCCGGGGGATGAGGCGTTGGCGTGTAAGATGCAAGTCGCGTGGTTGAAAAGAGAGGTAAATCTCGGCACAAAAAGTCCGATGCCGGGGCTGTCTAAGAACCTGCGCCGAAATCTTATCAATCAAACCGATCGGGCGGGTCGGTCTCCGTGGCGGAGGTGCCTGTTTGACGTGCCTTGGATTATCCCAGATATGCTTACGAAGTGCTCGCTTCCCTCTACATCGCCCTTGGGGCTGTTTAATGCGATGCATGTCCCGTAGTTGAGCATTTCCTGGGGTTGTGGTGAAGCCCCGACGGCAAAAGCTTCCGTTTGAGGCGAGGTGCAGCTGCGAGTCATCTTCTCCATTGGCCTGGCGGCATCGAGACCCCGCAAGCAGCAGGGACCCGCCAGCCGCCGGCGCCCAGCGGGCGCCAGGAGCGGACCTGAATCTTCATGAACGGCGCGTCCAAGCGCCGTTGCAAGTAGACGTTACTTCGTATGGACGAGACAAGGCAAACTCTAGTCCGTAGATACCTACGGTATCACTGCTGGTCCCGGAGGCCGCTCGACTTGCCGAAATTGGTTCCCGTGAGCATAGGTACAAGTAAGACCTTGTGTCCGGCCCGTGTTAGCAAGGTTGTGCCCTAGATGTAGTAAGCCGAAGCCAGGGCCGACAGCGCGCACCTGTCTGTCAACATGGGGCCAGAAAATCTGAACAAGGAGAGTCTCAAACGCGACTGCCAGGGCCCGTTAAACAGCCGACTTTGGCGATACGGGACTTGAAGCCGTGGTGACGTGCCGCTATGTGCATGAAACAGGACGAACAGCGGGCGCAGCAATGCAGCTGCGAAGGCCGACAGAGCGGGAATATTCCAACGCCGTATCCTGTAATGGCTTGACAGAGCTGCCATGCCGGGCGCGGCTCCCATTATCGGCATGTTATTGTACACAACATTCGCCTGCCACGCAGCCTCCGCAGCTGTGGCCCTGGGGCTCTGTAGGCTGAGGCATAAGCGCGGCGCATTGGCCGTAGAGGCTTGACATAACTACCTAGTTACGCAGCGGAGCTGGAGGAACCCGTCCGCTTTTGAGGCTTCCTTTCTGCTGACAGCAGCAGGCTGCGTGTTGATGTAAAGCTTGGAGGCATGTACTTCGTACTCCAGGCCTTGGCTGAAGACAAGCTTCTCTTGGCTGAGGTCCCTGCACGCACGCCGAGTGATTCACCGGCAGGTCCCTCCCAGGCCAGGTAACTGAGGTGAGAAAGTACACGTTCCATCAGACGAAGTACAAAGGTACTCGCACGCACGGAGTAACACCGCGTACTCAAACGCGGCAAGTGCACATGCGGTGAGGAGATGCCACCTGGCTCATCCGGCCACCTGACAGAAGACAATGGAAGGCACGCGCAAGGCAGCAGTGCCTTGTGGAGGTTGTCGGTGAGCCGCTGCGGCGAGAAGCTGCTGTCGGTATTGTCCAAGGTGGTGTGCATACCTACCTAGGTACAGTGTATATTACCTGAGGTACTCCGTAATTTTGGGAATGGACCCGCCCCCCCCCCGCGGCGCACTTGCTTCCCCCCTGTCGTTTCCGGCGCCGCCGCTGTTTGCTTCCGCCACAGGGCGCTGCGCCTGCTCAGAGCCTGCTCGCCACCACCAATGCGCAGCACCACACCCCTGCACGGCCACCAGCAGGAGCGCTGCGAGGCCAGAAAATATTTCAGATTCGCGACTCCAACTGGCGTTTCCCCTTTTCTCTCCTTCACATATCACCAGTCAAACTTGTGTCTCCGCGCAACGCATCGCCGTCTGTCTACCTTCAACGTTATCTAGGGCACGAAGCTACCCTGACCAATCTCCTCCCTCATTGCCCCAGAGTTCAACTCCCGAGTTTCTCCATCGAACGTTGCTGCCCGCACTCGCCAGCCTACGTTCGACCGTCATCCACCGACTCACCAGTCAAAACCTCCATCCATCAGCCCATCAACATGTCTGCCCACGTGGAGAAGGCCTCCGAGGCCACCGTCAATGACATTGCAAACACTCTGAGCAATATCTCAATCAGCCAGCCTGCCGATGACAAGGCCGCCGCCAATGAGGCTGCTTCGGCCAGCGCTGCCGAGGGCCGCCGCCTGTACATTGGCAACCTGGCCTACGCGACAACCGAGGGGGAGTTGAAGGACTTCTTCAAGAGTTATCTTGTGTAGGTGCCCTGCTCACCTGCCCAAGCCTTGTCTCTGTCGCGCTCTGCGATTAGCCATCTCGCCTACTATCAACCCCAGTGCTGTTCTCTTCCCTACCATGCCCTCCCGCTGCCTCTGACTGCCCAGTCGCGGGCTGCTTGCAGGCTGCCTTGTGCGATTGGCCAAGCCGGCCCCTACAACTTTATTACATCCCTTTTCTTGTCGGAACGTCCGGCTGGCTTCATCTGGGTCGTCCAGCTTGTCCACGTGTCCAGCCCGTCACACCGTCTCTGAATCTCTCACTAACTAAACATTCTACCACAGGGAGTCTGTCTCCATCCCGAAGAACCCTCGCACCGACCGCCCTGTCGGCTACGCCTTCGTTGACCTTTCCACTCCTACCGAGGCCGAGCGTGCTATTGTGGAGCTCTCGGGCAAGGAGATCCTTGAGCGAAAGGTGTCCGTCCAGCTTGCCCGCAAGCCCGAGGCTGCTGGTGAAAAGGCTGACGGTGCCAACGGCGAGGGTTCTGGCGCTGAGGGTTCCCGCCGTCGCGCCTCTGGCCGTGGACGTGGACGTGGACGTGGCCGTGGCGGCCGCACGGGCCGTGGTGGTCGCGCTGGCGTACGTCTACCCAACCATGACAGCTTTCGAAGTTCACACAGCTAACGGAACCACAGGACGTCGGCGAGGAGAAGATAGAAGGCGAAACCACCGCACCTGCCGCTATTGATGCTGTAGACGTCCCTGCCGATGCCGAGGGCACTACTGAGGTGCAGCCATTGACGGATATCACAAACAAGTACAAGACTGACGGCGACGCCAAGGCTTCCAAGACCCAGATTCGCCCTCAGCGTGAGCGCCGAGAGCGCGGACCCCCTGCGGATGGCATTCCGTCCAAGACCAAGGTCATGGTTGCTAACTTGCCCTATGATCTGACCGAGGATAAGGTGAGCAATTGATATTGTGACGGACACCAACGCTCTCGGAATAAAATGTTAACATCTGCAACAGCTCCTTGAGCTTTTCCAGGCATACGAGCCTTCCTCAGCCAAGATCGCGCTCCGACCTATCCCACGATTCATGATCAAGAAGCTCCAGTCCCGTGGCGAGGCCCGCAAGGGACGTGGCTTCGGATTTGTTACGCTGGCCTCGGAGGAGCTGCAGCAGAAGGCCGTTGCGGAGATGAACGGCAAGGAGATTGAGGGCCGTGAGATCGCCGTCAAGGTGGCCATTGACAGCCCCGACAAGACTGACGAGGAGGCAAACGCCCCTCATGGCGAGGAGGGCACCGGTGCTGAGGCTGCCGCCGAGGCGCCTGCTGCCACCACCGCCGCCTAATCGCTAGGCAAAGTTATCTCGACATGTTGGGACGTGTCCCAGCTTGATGAGCATAGTTACGATATGGCACGCGATTTTCGACGATATCTCTTACGGTAGATGCTTGCTACACTGTCGATGCAAGTGGCGTCGGGGACCGCAACCTGGCCTGGCTCAGGAAGGACGACACACCAGCTGTCTGGACTCTTGGGCCTTGGGGCGGCTCCTGACTACCCTCTTTATTTTTGGCAACTTCTTATCTCCGACCAGCACAGGAGGACACAAACGACCCCTTTCAGTGTATTTGTACTTTCCCCTTTTCCGTCACGATTCTGCTGGGTTGTAACATAGCTTAAGTGGGAAACCGGCTGGAAGAGGAATAGCTCGGTGCAATACTTGAAAAGGGAAGCTTTTGACACGACTAAACGTGATGTGCTTCGCCAGCGCGATGGTGAGATGATGTTGGTGGACGGCAAGCTTCGACCGTCGTGTACTTGCGCATAGTACAACGCTTGTGGCGCACCTAGTGAAAGGCACCTCCATTGCAGCAACGAGGCCGCATTGTAATGCCTCAGGTCTACGGACTACCCCATACTCCGTGCAGACTACTCCGTACAGTGTAGACAATTGGTGCTTGGTCAGTGGCAGAGTGAGGCCGAACAGGAACCTGAAGGGGCTGAAGCGGGTGGGTGGGCGCAGACATGGTTCTTTGTACTTTGGTACTCCGTGCCCGCAGCTAATTATGGGGGCTGCCCTGGCCCGCCCAGCTGGGCTGCTGTCAAGGCTGTCGAGCGGGTCGTGCGACGTCCCTGCAAGCGCAAGCACGCGCATCCCTTTGAGGAGCCAACGAAGCATCATCTTCTAATTCGCGCCCGTAGCCCACCGGTTGCACCAGGCGCACCCCAATCTACCTCTAGGGCCTGGGACGATAGGATGGCTTCCAAGGCCATGTGGGAGGTCGACCCCGAGACGCGGTCCAAGGTCAGTCTGCCTGGCGTCGTGCAGTCAGTCCGTTTTGCCCGTGGCCACTGGTCCCGCTGACCGACAACGACAGCTGGCCGCCCTCCAAAAGGAGTCCAAGAATAACCTCTGCTGCGACTGCAACGCACCATCTCCGCAATGGGCATCCCCGAAGTTCGGCATCTTCATCTGCCTGTCGTGCGCCGGTGTACACCGTGGACTGGGCGTGCACATCTCGTTTGTGCGGAGCATCTCGATGGATGCGTTCAAGGCGAGCGAGATTGAGCGCATGCGCTTGGGAGGCAACGAGGGTTGGAGGAAGTTCTTCGAGGAGCACGAGGATACGCAGATGACAGGAATCAGCTGGGAAGACGCTACGATTGCCGAACGATACAGTGGCGAGGTCGGCGAGGAGTGGAAGGAGAGGCTGGCCTGCAAGGTGGAGGGGCGCGAGTACGTCCCTGGAGAGAAGAAGCCGGCGGCAGTGCCGTCTCCGTCGGCGGCCGCGAAATCCTCAGCGGTGCAAAAGTCGACATCGCGAACGGGGACGCCGCTCAGCGGGTCCACGAGCCGCAGCCAGAGCCCAGGCAGAGGCGGCAAGGCCAAGGTCGACGACAAATACTTTGCCAAGCTGGGTGCGGACAACGCATCGCGGCCGGATGGC
The DNA here is from genome assembly GCA_001189435.1 of Tolypocladium ophioglossoides CBS 100239. NCBI lineage: Eukaryota > Fungi > Ascomycota > Sordariomycetes > Hypocreales > Ophiocordycipitaceae > Tolypocladium > Tolypocladium ophioglossoides. The sequence goes on from LFRF01000031.1 coordinate 266,154, forward strand.
TTGCCGCCTAGCCAGGGAGGAAAGTATGGCGGATTCGGAAACATGCCGGCTCCATCCCAGACGAACCAAGGAGCGCTGCCCAACTTTGAAGAGGTACAGAAGGATCCCACGGCGGCTTTGACCAAAGGCTTCGGCTGGTTCACGTCTACGGTTTCGAAGACGGCAAAGACTGTCAACGATGGGTACATTCAGCCCACGGCAAAGAGTGTATGTTCGGACATGGCACGTTGACCGAGACGGACGAGACTGACATGGAGACTTTGTAGTTGGCCGAGGGAGAATTTGCCAAGCAAGCACAGCTCACCGCTGCCCAACTCGCTAGACAGGCTCAACTGGCCGGCAAGAATGCTCAAGACGGCTTCACCAAGTTCGTCGAGGGCAACGACCACCGCCGAGACGCACCGCTGGACGAGAGCCGGAAGGACTTCTGGGATGACTTCTCAACCCTGGCGGACCAGAGGAAGCAGAATAGCAACTCCATCGGCACCAACGCAATGGTAATGGGGAAGAGCAGAGGAGCGACGGCGGCGCCGCAAAAGCCGAAGAAGTCGGATGAGTGGGATGACTGGTAAACAGCGGGCGGATTCGGTGCGTTGTTCAAGATGGGGTGGCGCGGCGGGAGTCTAGGAGTGTACGCATACGGAATTTGAGCATTGGCATAAGTTGGGAACTGAGTTTTGGTAGCATTGACGATTGCATCATGACGTGGGATGTCTCTGATTCACAGTGAGAGCGCACAACCCCAGGAGAAACAAAGACTTACAAACCATGTCCGCACGTTTTGACAGAGCTTACCTCGAGGTTGTTTGCATATATAATTCAACCGCCTTGCTACGGAATTGCTCTCTACAAGCGACATCTCGTCATTCATTCGCTCCTTGGTGGTAAGTCGTCGGTCGCCGGGAGCCGACTCTACATGGTCACGTGAGTCGGGTGGCCGAGGTTGGAGCCGGTCTTAGCCGGGACGTTTCGGCGGAGCCCCGATGATGTTCCCTCCTCCTCCAACAATTCAGTGCCATTGACTCGCAACAGTGACCATGTCTGCACTACGGATCCTCGTCCCCGTCAAGCGGGTCATTGACTATGCCGTACGTACACGTTCCAGAGCATACGCGCCCGAGGAAGAGTAATTGACGCAGTGTCGGCGCAGGTCAAGCCTCGGGTCAACAAGGCGCAGACGGCGGTGGAGACGGCGGGTGTCAAGCACTCGATGAACCCCTTCGACGAGCTCTCGGTCGAGGAGTCGGTCCGCATTCGCGACAAGAAGCGAGCGCCGGGTGGCGTCGAGGACATCTGCGCCATCTCGGTCGGGCCACCGAAGGCGCAGGATATCCTGCGGACGGCGATGGCGATGGGGGCGGACCGGGGCATCCACGTGGAGATGAAGGAGGGCGAGGAGATGGAGCCGCTGATGGTGGCCAAGCTGCTCAAGAAGGCGGCGGAGCAGCAGAAGAGCAACCTGGTGATCTTGGGCAAGCAGAGCATCGACGACGACTCGGCGCAGACGGGCCAGATGCTGGCGGGCCTGCTGGGGTGGCCGCAGGCGACGCAGGCGAGCAAGGTCGAGTTTGGCGAGGGCGACAGCGTAACGGTGACTAAGGAGGTGGACGGCGGCGTGGAGACGGTGCGGGCGAAGCTGCCGATGGTGGTGACGACGGACCTGCGGCTCAACGAGCCGCGCTACGCAAGCCTGCCCAACATTATGAAAGCGAAGAAGAAGAMGCTGGACAAGATGACGCTGCAGGACTTTGGGCTGGACAACGAGAAGCGGCTCAGGGTGGTCAAGGTGACGGGTAGGTTACAGCATGCAGACCGAGGCGATGGACCTGGCGGCGACGATGGCGGTGCTAACCATGGGAAACAGAACCGGCGGCGAGACAGGGCGGCGGCAAGGTCGAGGATGTGGATGGCCTGGTCAGCAAGCTCAAGGAGCTGGGGGCTCTGTAGGGACGGGCAGCTGCATCATCCGCGTGAGGTCATCTGCGCGAGCGCGAGGAGGCGGCCGGGGGCCCCCGGCGTGTACCGATGCGATCGATGTACGGATTGGTGTGAATACGGCTACTCGTAGACGCACGCTCGCGGCACAAGGCACGGAGCACATGGAGATGGCGGTGCCCATCCGGGCGTTGAGTTGACAGCATATAAGAAGCACAGCCAGTCCTGCCAGTCCTGCCAGTCGTCCCCCTCGCCCTCGCGCTGTGCGTCGCCCTCGGCCCCCAGCTGGACAGCGCCGGAAGCTGCCCGGGGCGGGCTGGTCGCGCGAGCCGTGCGCAGCTTGGCAGCCCCGAGGAACGAGTTGGGACGACGTCGGATGTGCGCCATGCACCTGGCTGCCGGCGTGCCGTCCTTTGCCGTGTGGGCACGCACGCTGTCCGTACGATGCACGGAGCAGATATACATGGCTCGATCTCATTGCACCCGCCGCGGCGACGGGAGGGCATGGCGATGGCTCGCTCGGGCCGACTGCAGGGACAATACCGGTTCTCCGCGCGGCGTCCTCGGTGCGTCGTGCTTCGTGCAACTGGCGTCGCATGCAGCGATCGGGGCAAGCAAGTTTTGGATCCCGGCAGATGAATCCAATCCGGCCTGCAGCGCGGCGGCACATGACGGTCGCGACGGACAGTGCGACGCTGCGCTGCCAGCACGGCGCCGCGACTGGCTGTGCCGTCCAGGTGCAGCCTCCTGGCCTCTGCAGCCTGTCGCAGCGGGACGATATCGGCGGCGCACGCGCAGCCCGAATGCGGTCAAGCGCGGGGCTTCGCCATTGCGGGATAATTGCAGGCGGTAAAGAGCCTGGAGGGGAGAAAAAACAGGCGGTGGGGGCGCCCAATGGACCATCCGCGTATCCGTACTCCGTGCTTCGTGCGAAGTAAGTCGTCCAACAAAAAAAGGCGAGCGAAATTGACGCCGATGGTGACTCGCCTGCTCCGCCAGGCCCGCTCTTCGTTCCTCCTCGTCCCTTTCTTCGCGCTGCCTCTCCTATTCCCCTACTCCTCCTCCTCCTCCTCCTCCTCCTCCTCCTCCTCCTCTGGTCGCACCAAAGACATCGCCATCATATCGCCATCATCGCATCCACCCCGCCGTCTCCTCGCCCCAACCCAATCAACCCAACCCGCCAGCCCAGACCAGCCCAGCCAAGAGTACTCATCGCCTGGAAGCCCTCGCTCCTCCCGCCGAGTGCCCCTGCTGCCTCGACTACCCGCTCCGTTGCACTGCATCCCGCAGCAATCCGCCCTTATGAACGGGCGCCCGTCGGTCTTCACCTCTCAAGTAAGTCGTACTCGTACCTAATTGTGCTTCACAACATAAGCCGCATGCCTTGCCTTCCTTGCTTCATGTCGTCGCACGGCATCGACAACCCCCATCCGGGCTCCTCTCGCCTCTGCCACGGGGCTTGTTGGCGTTGCCATTAACGTTGACGTCCTCGTGGACGGCCTCGTTGTGCAAGCCATTGTCGCCTCGCTCCCCTTCCGCCGCTCGCCCTGCTTCTCAACCGCCGTGCCCGCTGGCTGGCGACTTCTCATGTGGCTTGCATGCTGATGCGTCTCACCGCAGGATTATCTCTCTGGTACGTCGACTCTCGCGGCTTTGACTCGCCGCCCACCGTTGCCTCGTTCCGCCTATCTCCCCAACTAACCCTTTCTCCCTCTCACACAGACCACTTGTGGAGGTCCCTGTCATCTTAGGTGTCAGTCCCTATCTCTCGACCGTCTTCTTATCTCGCATCAACCTACCTCGACCTTGACCAACGATTTGCCATGCTCTCCCGACTGGTAATCAGCTTCGCCAAACCGGCGGCCAAGCCTGCCGCCGCCGCCGGCCGCGCCGTGTTCCAGGTCCGATTCCTGTCTCAGCAGTCCGCCGCTGCCGGGAGCACGGGCAGGAAATTGCCCTTCCAGGGTGCTGTCCGAGCCACTGCTCCCGTAGCCTCGCTGCCAGCCACCTTTACCATCCGAGTAAGTACCCCATGGGCTGCGCAGCTTCGCCTCTCTACCTCTGGAGCAGTCAAATTGACCAGCCATCTTTCCTCCTAGGATGGCCCTGTCTTCCAGGGCAAGGCCTTTGGAGCCAATTCCAACATCTCGGGCGAGGCCGTCTTCACCACCTCGCTTGTCGGATATCCCGAGTCCATGACCGACCCCTCCTACCGCGGTCAGATCCTCGTCTTCACCCAGCCGCTCATCGGCAACTACGGTGTCCCCTCCAACGAGCGAGACAGCTACAACCTCCTCAAGTACTTCGAGTCCCCTCACATTCAGTGTGCCGGTGTCGTCGTCTCCGACGTTGCCCTCAACTACAGCCACTGGACCGCGGTTGAGAGCCTGGGCGAGTGGTGTGCTCGCGAGGGCGTCCCCGCCATCTCGGGCGTCGATACTCGTGCCATTGTCACCCACCTCCGAGAGCAGGGTTCTTCCCTCGCTAGGATCTCCATTGGTGACGAGTACGACGCCGATGAGGACGAGAGCTTTGTCGACCCCGGCCAGATCAACCTCGTCAAGCGAGTGACCACCAAAGCTCCCTTCGTCGTCGAGTCGCCCGGTGCTGCTTACCACGTCGCTCTCCTCGACTGCGGTGTCAAGGAGAACATCCTCCGCAGCCTGGTCAGCCGAGGCGCCTCGGTCACCGTCTTCCCCTACAACTACCCCATCCACAAGGTCTCTCAGCACTTCGACGGCGTCTTCATCTCCAATGGCCCCGGTGACCCGACCCACTGCCAGGAGACTGTCTACAGCCTCGCTCGCCTGATGGAGACGTCTTCCATCCCCATCATGGGCATTTGCCTCGGCCACCAGCTCCTCGCCTTGGCGGTTGGTGCCCGCACCATCAAGCTCAAGTACGGGAACCGCGCGCATAACATCCCTGCCCTGGACCTGACGACTGGCCAATGCCACATCACCAGCCAGAACCACGGCTACGCCGTCGACGCCAGCACTCTTCCCAACGAGTTCAAGGAGTACTTTGTCAACCTCAACGACGGCAGCAATGAGGGTAGGTCCAAGTCTATTCCTTCTGTTGAAACCTGTGTGACTAACACGACATGTTGCAGGAATGCTGCACAAGACTCGCCCCATCTTCTCGACCCAGTTCCACCCCGAGGCCAAAGGCGGTCCCATGGACAGCGCGTACCTCTTCGACAAGTACTTGCAGAATGTCCAGCTCGCCAAGAACGCCCAGAAGGTCTACAAGGACAACCGCCCCAGCCAGTTTGTGCTCGATATCCTCAGCAAGGAGCGCGTCGGCGTCGAGCCTGCCCCTCT
>LFRF01000031.1:271436-287026 GCA_001189435.1 Tolypocladium ophioglossoides CBS 100239
GGGGGGGGGGGGGGGGTTTGTCGGATGGGTTTGATTTCTTCGTGTCGAAAGGCGTCTACGATTGGGGTTTGGATTTGCGGGAGAAAAGTGCAAAAAGCCGGCGGACATTCGTTTTGAAAAGTCGTGCTAGAGTAGTGGTCCTTAGGTTCAATCTGCAAATACGATCACCTTGAGTATGTGTGCATATTTTCATGTCTGTAGCTCGCCCCCACGTCAACTAACCTGGGTTTGTACAAGGCCCAACTTGGAATAAGACGGTCAAGATTCTATCATATCTACAAGACGGCTCTCTGTCATCGACTTTGTTTATATCCTACAAGGAGTCATACATACATCAAGTAAAGCAAGAGCTTGTCAGTATACATGGCGGCGTCCATCTAAAGCCAACGCAGCCCGTACATCCAGTCAGCCCCTCTTACATGACCAACTCCCAACTGAACCAACTTTTTGTTGATCGCAATGGGCCTGCCGCGTCCATGGTCGAGCCTAGTGAAGAGCATCCATACTGGACAGCTCAGTGAAGAGCCCCCTTTTTTGTTTTTTGGTCGAAATTCCACAAGTTTATCCCCCCCCATCACAGCTCCGCTCGGAACGGTTGCTGGTACATGACCTCGAAACGCCAGGCGGGATCTTCCCAACGCCAAATCAAAGGTCCAGGATATTATACGCGGCGTGCCTTCGCGCGTGTGGTACAATGGCGTCCTTCATGTCCGTCGTGTACCGAATCGCACAGTCGTTGAGATTAAGAAAAGGAAAATCCGTACAAGGTGCTCGAACATATTCTTCATGCGTCTTCTCGTAACTGCGACGAGGAAATTGCGTTCATCCGTTTGGACCCTATCGTCGAGGGCATCCTTCAGTCATCAAAAGGGTACCTGATACCAAATTCACAGCCTAGTAACGCGGACGGCGGTCATCGTCACCATGTCGTGGAGGACGGTCCTCGACGGGCCCTCCTTGTCCAGGGATATAGCGGTCGCCACGAGGCCGGAACGGGGCTGGTCCTCGGCGAGGGGTTCTCCCTGCGCGGCCACCGCGTCCGCGGCCGTTACCAAGTCCACGCTGGCGGTCCAGGGCCTGCTGGCGATGAGGTGGTCGGATGCCTTCAAACACCTCTCTGCCGCGGTCCACAAACTTGTCCTCCTCCTGGAAGGAATATCTGTTGATCTCGCGGCCAAGCTGCCGGGCAGTGTCACCGGTGTAGAAGCCACGCATGCTCTGAAGTCGTCGATCAGCCTTTGCTGGAGGCACTGCCTGGAAATGGATCCCAGGCTGTGCATTTGTTCGCTCATATCCGTCGTCAGCATGATCCGAAGATCGCTGTGGTCCAAGAACCGACGCGCCATGCCGGCCTTCTCTCGTGCCGGTTGGATCGGGGGGTGGGCGATTAGGGGAATCAAACTGCGCCGCGGAAGGGTGGTAGCCACGAGGGCCGGTGGGAGCTCCTTCAACGCCAAGAGCAGGTATTGCGGGCCTGCCGGCGGGATGTGCGGCAGCCGATGAGGATGTAACAGAGGTGGACCTCAGTATCGCCTCAACATTGTTGCCATCCCCATCTGCTTCATAGACAACCTCCCATCGATTTCCGGGCTTGTTCTTGCCGGACTGGCTCTCCTCCAAGCGAACCCAGTCGTCGACTTTGTCCACAGGGACGAAGTCGACAAAGAGAGCCTTTCTATTGCTCTCTTGAGGCCACACGCGGCCGTGCAGGCGGTTTCGCACACGCGCAGCGGCCGGGGCGGAAGCAAAGACGATGAACGCGTGCGTGCGAATCGAGTCCACATAAAACTTGATTATAACATCGTCGTTACGTTCGTTACCCGGCGGAGTCGCAAGGTTGACGAGATGGTTCCGAAGCTCGACTTCCCTTATCGGCCGCATCAGGTTGTTCACATAGATGGCCGGCGTGTTCCCGTGACGGGCCGGTCCTACGTCTTCAGGGGGCTCCTCCGCATCTTCCTGAGTGTCGTCGGTGGGCACAACAGGTGTTGCCTGCGAGTCTTTGCCGTCAGGCTCAGGCGCGACATTCTCGGAAGTAGCAAGATGACCATTGGCGGTGCTGCCGGGTGCTGGTCCAACTGGTGCGATGACTTCGTTTGCGGCATCTTCGGCACCTCCTTCAGCACGTCTGCGTTTGACCGCGTCCTCCTTCGGGGTCGGACTTGCAGAGCGTCGCTTGCGCTTGAGGGCATCGAGAGTGGTTTCTATCGCCATCTCATCTCCAGAGTCTCCGTTGTTCGGATCGTCCATGACAGACGACCTGTCGGTCTGCGTGGCAACAGGTTCCTGCGCAACCGATTCAGTTGCGGCTGCGTCTTGCGACTCGCGGCGCTCTTCGGGGCGCTGCTGCACATCATCAAGGATTCCATGGCCATGGTCGGCGTCGGAACGTACGGCAGAGGGAGCTTCAAAGCTGTTGTGGGCCGTTGTGCGAGCCTCGTCGGCATGCTCCACCGAAGAGGGTTTCGATTCTGTCTCGGCGAGCTCGGTGACGGCGTCGCCCGCTGGTTCGGCAATGTTTGCCCCATCTGCGTCGGGGATATCCCCATGGGTGCCTCGGGTGGCTTGCTCAGGTCTCTCCTCATCGCCGGCTTGAGCCTCTGGGGGCTTCGCTTCCTGGTCGGCAGGCTCTGGTTGTGCTTCGGGGGCCTCCTCGTCAGCCTCTTCGAGTCGCGCAACCAGTTCAGCTTTCAAGCCGGTGTGGGCAAGGCCGCGACGCCTAAGCTCCGCCTTGAGCTCGACGACCTTGAGGTTGGCCCAGTCCGCCATGGTGGATGATGGTTAGCTAGACAGGCTTGCGCATTGATGGCGAAAGGGCCTGGGCGGGGCGGTTGTGGGGCGGGCGGGCAGCACCAAACAAACAGAGGGTTGCGATGGCAAGCGGATGAAGACGGTGCTTGATGATGCTGATTGAAGTGATAATGGACGTCGCAAAGTGGTAGGAAGGAGTGATGGGCGAAGGGCACGATGAGGCACGAGGAGGTAGCCGGGTGCAGGGTGCAGGGGAGAAGAAACAAAGTCGCGTCGCGAACAGCTCGAAACCCCGAAAGGTCCAGAAGTGACGGCAACACCTGCCGCATCTGGGCCGCGGCAAGCTCCGGAGTCACTCGCACGGCGGTGGGGCACGGAGTACGGAGTACGAGTACGTACCGCGTACCGCGTACTCCGTACCACGAAACGGGCCACGGGTCACGGCACCCCGCCAGCTGGCCCGAGCCTCAGCGCACGGCACTTGCCAGCAATGCCAGCCGTCGCTTTCACAGGGTGCCGAGGCCGTGATGACTGTTTACTTTCGCCTCGCTAGTCGCTGGTGCAAGCGGGGACGGGCCATCGCTGCAGTCCAACGGCCTCAACACACAGCCCCTGCTTCCTCCCATACGAGCTACATGCATGGCCGTAAACTTCATCCGAGTCGCGTGCTGCCGCATCGCAGCCCATCGCAGCCCATCGCAGCCCATCGGAGGGGAGGGGCAGGTTGGCGGGCCCGGGCACTTGACAAGCCCCCCTTGCCCCGCAATGCGCTCATGAGCGGCCCAGCTGAACAACCACACGTCCACAGCGTCTCGTGCTTCACTTCACGTAGGTCAAAGGCGCAGCCAATCTTGTCACGGCCATGTTGCTATTTCAACATAGTACATTGGATTGGGGCTTTGATATAATTCCGTCGTTAATCGCACATGGGTCCTGCGTCGCTCGTCGTACGCAGCCCCGGTCATTCGCCGGCACCTTCTGCCAGGCATGAGCTCTTTAGACGTCGAGACCGTCGACGACAACGCCCTTGTTCCAGGTCCACTGAATGAGCCTGGCAACCTCTGCCGCACACTCATCGTCAACCAGAGCGCTGACGAGATACAATGCTGCATCTACGCCAGCGCTCACTCCACCCGCTGTGATGACCCGGAGCCCACCAAGACGCATGGCAGCGCGGCGGGCAATGGAGTCGCGACGCGAGTTGGACCCCTTCCAGGACATGCTTCCCTTGCTGTTGTTAGTTGCCCACGTTAGCTTTGTTCTCTTGTGGCTGGGTGCCGTGGCAAGGGCATCTCGTCTCACCGAGCGTTGGAGGGGCGGCGTCCCGAGTCGGACTTGCGGCGGATGTATGGGTTGTCATCCTCGTCGCCGAGGTCAAAACGGAGGTTGTTGACGACGTATCGGGCCTCCTCGATCACGTCGGTGCGCTCAGTGAGGTTCCGGGTCGCTGCCTCGCTGCAGAGATTCTCAAACGTGGTCATGTAGTCGGGGTGGGTGGTGGCCGAGAGGCCAGAGAGGATGCCCTCCTTGGCAAGGAAGAGCGAGCCCGTGCAGATGGACAAGATGGTCCGCTCCCGGGCTGGGTCCTTCTTCTGGAGCTCCGCAAAGTCGTTGATGAGGCCCAGAGGCTCCATCTCCTTGTCGAGAATTTCTTGCGAGTTGCCGCCGACGACGACGAGCACGTCAAAGTCCTCGAGACGGTCGTGGGCTTCCTTGAAGGAGATCTGAGAGCCAATCAGGACGCCCTGGGAGGAGAGGACTTTGGGCTCGGCACCCGCAATGGTTGCTTCGAATGCCTTGGAGGCTTTAGGCGAGACGTGTCAGTAATGCTTGCGGGGACGGCCAAAGCAATGGGCACCATACAGTCGTCCTTGAAGTTGTGTGCGGCCTGGGTGATCACCTCCAATGGGCCTGCAAAGTCGAGCAGGTCAAACTTGGGGTGCAGGGCGAAGAGGACGTCAATGGGTTCCTGGTCCGCAACAGCGGACGACTTGTTCGCAGCCATCTTGCCGACGTGGGCGGGGTTGGAAACTGGGGAGCGTGGTGGGAGGGAGGATGTATGTATCACAGGTCCAAGTCCAGAGATAGGAGCCTTGGAGGATTGGTATTGCGATTGGGCTGGTTGGAGCTTCAACGGAGCTGTGCAGCAGTGATGAGAGATGGATGGAGGAAGAAGGAAAGAGGAGAAGCAGCGAGGGGGATGGAAGGGGAGAGGAGGGAGAGGAGGAACGGCAGACGAGTCAAGTCACGAGATGAGGGGACCAAGGAGGGGTTGGACTGGTTCGTTCACTGGTTCAATGCTCACGCGATGACGAGGGGCGCCCCAGTCCTCGATGCTTTCAGGGGCCTCAGGCCCATCCATACCATTCCAGAGCGTAATTCGGTTGACTCCGGCGGCGCTGGGTGCTGTGACGCCGCCGTGCTGCATGGGCGCAGCTGCGGTGGAGCCACCAAGGCCGTGAGGCCACCGAAGCTTTCGTGGGGTCATGCGGGCGGGCTGGATTTGCGGGGTTTTAGGGGCCAGCAGGGGACAGGAAAGTATACGCTACCCACGGTTTGCGTGCGGCCGCCGGCTGCCAGGGCTGTACCGGGCGACTTGCACGCCCCCGTCCGTCACCCAGAATCAGCCGTTCTAGTGGCCAGTTGTCGGGGTCCACATCCGCCAGACCTCCACTTCCAGACTACCAGGACGCCAGAGCTCGACCTACACACCACTGCAGCTCGAGCTGTGGCATCATCGCTCGACCGTCGACAACCTCGCCACGCTGCCCGCCCAGCCCTGCAACGCGACACTATCCCTCCCTGCTCCCAGAGGCCCCGATGAGGTCGCCAAGAGGCCCACGATGGCTTCCTCAGCGTGAGTCCTGCCCCTGAAAACTGCCTCCGTGCCCCCTGCCTTCCTTGCCATCACCTCGCGTGCCTCCGACGCCCCAGTCGGTCCTGTCTGCTCTATGCCAACAACCTACTGACAGACTCCCCCCGACAGGTCCCTAAAGGAGCTCTCCAGGGCAATCCATGCGTTCATCCTCCAGCCGACCCTACCGCTGCCCGATCACCTCGTCGATACCATTGCGGCCTACCGGCGGCGACACGAGAAGTATGACGATGCTGCGTCGGACCGCCTCCAAGAGGAGCTGCTGGGTACGTTTGAAAAGCACGTCAAAGGCAACCCCGCCGCCTCGGGACCATGGGTAGGCCTCCTGCGGCGGCTTCTGCCCGTGCTGAAGACGCCGGAGCGGGTGCTGCCCTGGTTCGATGCGTGCAAAGGCCTCCTGGATAGGACAGGCCTTGACAAGCTCGTCATCGACGAGACGGTGACGGCCCTCATGGACCTGGTGACGTTGATGGACGAATATCACATTACCTCTGGAGGGGACTGGGCTACCAATCCCATCATCGACCGACTCTTTTCGATATGGATGAATCGATTCTATCCGGCCTTGGTCGAGGGGAACAACGGTCACGAGTACAATGAGGGAATGGTCCGGCAAGCCTTGAAGACTTTTGGCAAGAAGAGGCCCAAGGCACGTTGCTGGTAGCCGCTGAAGCGTGACAAAGCAATGCTAACTTTTCTCAATAGGAGTTCTTCACATCCATAGATGGTTGCTTCGTCAAGAAGCAGTACCGCAAAGCGACCTTGCGGTTCCTCTGCGACTTTGTCCAGGACCAGCCGCCCCATCTGCACCAGATACTACAAACCTCCATCTTCAGCAATCTGTTGACGTGCCTGCAGCACGACACGTCCACAACAGTCATCTCGTCGGCCCTGACCGCCCTCATTATGCTCCTGCCTCACATGCCTAGCTCTCTTGTCCCTCATTTGCCGACCCTGTTCAATATCTACGCGCGGTTGCTCTTTTGGGACCGGGAGAAGTCCGGGGCCGTCGAGGCATCTCCAAGCGACCCCGATCAGTCCCGAGGCTGGGAGACTTGCAACTACGATCCCGAAGTTGACGACTTTGTCATCGCACAGCTGTCCAACTACTACACCATCTTGTACGGCCTATATCCCATCAACTTCATGGACTACATTCGTAAGCCACAAAGGTACTTGCGCCACGCGAACATGTCCAACCCGGATGAAATCGAGGCACAGCCAACGGAGATCAGGCATCGCTCGGAGCGCTTCAGACGTTGCCACCTGCTGCATCCCAACTTCTACACATTGACAATCGACTCGGAAAAGACGGATTTTGGCCGCTGGATCAAGAGCGAGGCCGCCGAGGCCGTGGTTGAATGTATGAGCCTCTGTCGGCCTGCTGACTTCCACGACTCTGCCGATCAAGATGCTCCGCCGCCCATGCCTTGCTCTGCCCCAACTGTGGTCCACGATGGATCCGATAAGGACAGGTCCGACTCAGCACTATTGAGCGGCTCGGTGGGCAGGATGGAAAACTGGCGGAACTCCCAAATAACTAGCACAGACTCGGAGTCGAGCAATCGGACGCCGTCAATGATGCTGCGGCGGATCTCGCAGTCGAGTCAACCTTCGAGCCGATATATCGGGGAAGAAACCCAGGCGAGGGGGCCGAGCACAGACAGCCCGACGATTCCAGCACAGTTAACCCTATCACCCTCCCACAGCCAGTTGCAGGACATGATTTACTCGAACAAGGTGATCAAGTCTGGGCTCCACCAGTCGTTGGCAAACGACAGCGTTCCATCGCTATCCCTGAGCCATCAAGAGTCTGCAGCCGACAGACCAGTGGCTGCATCTTCAGCCGTGGCGGTCCCACTGTCGTCAGTGACCTCGCCCTTGTCTGGCATGGACCTGAGCACGCAAGTCACTCGACTACAGCGGAGGGTGCTCGTGTTGGAAAATGACCTCAGTTTCGAGAGATATGTCAAGCAGCAGCACATGGGCCACATTGGCGAACTGCGGCGCCGGCTGGTGGTGGATGCCGCTACCGAGGCCGAAACCCAGAACTTGATCATGATGAACCGCAATCTCAAGAGCCGGTTTGAAGAGGCAAAGAAGGACGAGATGCGGGTCCGAAAGGAGTCGGAAAAGAGCCGTGCCTTGGCCAAGAAGTGGGAGTCGGACCTGGCCAGCAAGCTCAAGAATCTACGGGACGAATCAAAGCGGGCCGCGGCTGAGCTTGGCGCCCTTCGGCGAGAGCTGGACGAGTCCAAGCAGGAATGCGAAAAGCTACGCAAGCTCGTCTGTGATACAGAGGTCAAGGAACTCCACTGGAAGCAGAAGATGCAGTCGATCGAGGTACAGGAAGACGAAATTGACGGGCTAAGGGCCCAAGTTGAGGAGCTTTCCAAGTCGGAGCGTGACCACCAGGCCAGGGAACTGGAGCGGCAGGCCGCGGCGAGCTCAGCAACAGAGGCCGAGGCGCAAGTGGAGATGATGAGGATGAGGCTGGCGGCGCGGGAACACGACACTCGGCGAGCCAGAGATCTCTTCGAGGGGCAGGTGAAGGAGCTCCAGAGACAGCTCGCCGAGGTTCGCGAGGAACGGGAGCGTCCCGGGGCTAACTCGAATCTGGTGATTGAAAGTGCGCTTGCGGCGAGCAGGGCGAAGCAAGCGGAGCTGCAGAAGCAGTACAACCTGCTCATGCGTAAGTACACGGCTCTGCAGTCGTCACTGCTGGACATGCAGGCGGAGGTGGTGACGGAGCCACGGCAGGCGCAAGAGTGGCACGCACCCGGGGGTGAGTACCTGTCCGCGTCGGCCAGTCCGGTGATTATCAAGGACCGACCGCACCTGTCAGCGTCCAACTCGGAGGCAACGGCATACAACGTGACGGCTCCGCTGGGCTCTCCTTACTCGGGCACACCCACCTCGGCGGAACTTGAACGGAGAGCGACCGCGTCGCAAGGCGGGGATGATTCCGGGACGGGACCTCTGTCCATCAGTCCCGGTGACCAACGACACTTTGGCAGTAAGTCGCGACCGGAGGCGAGCCGGCGACAGAGCCGCATCACTGACTGGATGACAGGCAGCTTCCAGAGCCGGATCCGCAAAGAGGGTCGGGACAAGTCAAAGGAGGACGGAGGCAGCGGCTCAGGCAAGCCCAAGAAGGAAAAGAAGAAGTCGGGCCTGCGTGGCATCAGGGGATTCGTGTAAGTTGTGATACGTAAGGCGCGTACACGTGGCCTTGTGTGGCGGCGCGCCTTTTTACTTGGCTTGGAGGGACGCATGAAAGCATTCAACGAAGCATGCTTGCCTGGTAGTTAGGATAGAACGGCTGGGAATATGCACGACTAATGAATGTGATGGGCTCGGTCTGTATGCCGCCACGGCAGGTTCAGAAAGAACCGGAAGGCTGCGAGGGTAGCAAGCGCATATGCAATGCAATTCGAGCTTCGACTTCAGATGCAACCGATTGTTTCTTCATTACTCCGTACTTTTGAGTGCCAAGGGTGGTGGTGAGACATGGGGAAGTGTTTCTAATTATTAGACGTTTCGGCGTCAGTTGGGAGCCTCGCTGACGCCGCCAGTAGCTCGGGGGTTCCTTGTATGCTGTTGGATTGAATGCTTTGGGCTAAGTGGCCTCTGAGCAGCAAGCAACGTGGTGGCGGAAGCTGCAAAGGCGACAGTGTCTCGAGGACATGACAGCAGTGACCCCTGTGAGGCTGCATTACGGGCTTCAATGCGAGCGGCCCATGCAGGTACGGAATACCGCCACGCCAGCCGGCCGAGTCAGGCACTGACAGCCCAGACCGGAGGATCCACAGGGGGAGGCTGTTGGCACCGTCCCCTGCATTCCTTGCGCTGGTGGTGGGTGGTGGTTGCTCTGCGCAAGGGGGACGGGCCTTGACGCTTGTTCTGGCAATCCGCGGCTGCACTACAACACAACGCAACAGCGCGAGCTGGTGGCAGTGGTGGTGGTGGWCAATACGAGGTGAGCCATGACTGGCTGGGCAGGTGGGAGCAGATGGATCAGTCGCGGGAAGGTCGGCTTTCAGGATTGACTTTGGGCTTGCAGGTCGCAGCCGGTTGAGACAAACGGCCCTAAAACGCCCACTGGCTCAGGGGCACGCCAGCGGTGGATGTGCCTGAAAACTCTTCTGCCACCCAACTCTGCGAGCACTTCGTATCCGTCCCAACTCCGTGCTCTCTGGCGTGGGCATCCGACGAAGGGCAGCGGATGAGACCGAATCGAATCAAGCACCCCATGGCCATGGCCATGACCATACGAGAATGACCCACGCGCCTCCGGATTCTTGCAAGAAAAGGCCCGCCGTCGGTGGAATCTGCGGCCGCACAGCGCTGGACTGGCACGCGAGATCCACTGTTCGGGGGGGACCCTGGGTGCCTCGGTGGGTCCCTGATGTGGGCTCGTACAGTGGGCGATCCGGTGCATTGACGGACGGATGCTGATGCTCGTAAGGATGCCATGGTCCATCACAAGCGTCGTGGCTCTGGCGCCTACGAGGACGAGTAAAGACGAAAGACGCCGCTGCTCGGGTCGAGGAGGCGCCACTCTGTTGTGCCAACGTCGCCAGGCCGCCTCTTTCTTCCTCCTCGCTGCCCTCTCTCCTTCTCGTCTTCCTCTCCCTCTCTCCTACATCCACCTACTTTGCACCCTCTTTCTGTTCCTCCAAGTCTTTTCAAGACACGCCCTTCGTTCCACCTTGTCCGAGTCTGTATAATAATACCACATCGTCGAGTGTGACGAGCCCTCGTTAGATCACCCACACACACGATGCCTTCCTCGGCCTATCTCCTCACCCTGGCCGCGGCCGTCTCCTCGGCCAGCGCCGCCTTCCAGGGCTTCAACTACGGCTCTACCTTCACCAACGGCCAGGCCAAGGTCCAGTCCGACTTTGAGGCCGAGTTCAAGACGGCTGCCGGCCTCGACGGCACCAACGGCGGCTTCCGCAGCGCCCGTCTCTACACCATGGTGGTACGTCATGTGCATCGACGGCGACTTACACCGTCGCGTGAAGCTGACAGCTCCCCAACAACAGCAAGGCGGCTCTGCCAACGACCCCATCTCGGCCATTCCTGCCGCCATCAGCACCAAGACGAGCCTGCTCTTCGGTCTCTGGGCCTCTGCCGGCGACGCCTCGTTCAAGAACGAGATCACCGCGCTCCAGAAGACCATTGACCAGTACTGCAGCCAGCTCGACGGCCTAGTCGCTGGCATCTCCGTCGGCAGCGAGGATCTCTACCGCATCTCGCCCATCGGCCAGGCCGCCAGCCCGGACCCCGGCGCCGCCCCCGACACCCTCGTCGGCTACATCAAGCAGGTCCGCGACACCATCAAGGGAACCTGCCTCAAGGATGCCCCCATCGGCCACGTCGACACCTGGACCGTCTACGTCAACCAGACCAACAAGCCTGTCATCGACGCCGTCGACTGGGTCGGCATGGACGCCTACCCCTACTACGAAAACACCAAGCCCAACGGCCTCGACCAAGCCAAGAGCCTCTTCCAAGCCGCCCTCGCGAACACGCAGGGCGCTTCTGGCGGCAAGCCCGTCTGGATCACCGAGACCGGCTGGCCTGTTAGCGGCAAGATCTCTGGCGCTGCTGTTCCTTCGACCCAGAACGCAGAGGTCTTCTGGAAGGACGTCGGCTGCCCCTTGTTTGGCCAAACCAACGTCTGGTGGTTCACTCTTCAGGACGGCGCCCCTACCACTCCCAACCCCTCGTTCGGCGTCATTGGCTCGCAACTCACCACCACGCCTGTCTACGATCTCTCCTGCAACAAGGCCGTGGCCTCTTCCTCTGCGACCTCGAGCGCCTCTTCCTCGGGCGCGCCCGCCAAGATTGTCGTGCCCTCTGCCGGCACCAGTTCCGGGTCCCAGCCCGCCTCCACCACTGGCTCAGGCTCTAGCTCCGGCTCTGGCTCCGGCTCCGGCTCCGGCTCTGCCTCGAACAGCGCCCCGGCCGCCTCCGGCACGGCCTTGAGCTCTGCTGCTGTTCCCCCTCCCGTCGGCGGTTCTAACTATACCTCCGCCGGCGGCTACCCCAGCTATAGCACTGGTGCCCAACCCACCAAGACTGGTGGTTCCAGCACCCAGCCCGGAGTGACCAACATTTCCAAGGGCAGCGCTGGCCAGCTCAACTCCTTCGGCGCTGCCGCTGTCGCCCTTGTCATGGCCGCGGCTGTCCTGTAAACGGATCTCGGCCTGGTTTGAATCGAATCTGCTGTCGGTGACAGCTCTGGCATACCGGTGTTATCTTAATCAAGCCCGCCATCGGAGAAGGGATCCCTGGCGGTCGGTCTGTTTCTCGGGGTCGTGTACATTTGGGGGAAATTTGGGACGAATTTCTTGGAGTCGCCGCGCAAGGGAAACGGATCTTGACGATTGCTTCCTGCTTGAGTTGTCTCGTTTTAGATTTGCATCACGGCGATACGGAATAGGACCACACGCTCATTCACACCATAGAATAGACGGCTGTATAAAGATGCCAAAATTGGAATACAAGTTTGATCAATCATCCCGCGCCTAAAGAAACCATGACCATCTATCGGATAAATAGCATCCATCTCAACGGGGAAAGCTGTCGTGTGCCCCGGACGGCGATCCTTGCTCTGCTTGGCGTCAGGTGACAGGGGTGTTGAGCCTTGGGCAGGTCCAGCGTAAGGCGGTGGAGCTACACGCAGGTTAGGGGCCGCACTCGTACTCCGTAGCTTCGACGCGCCGAGCCGAAGCTGACTATCGCCGCACACTAATCCGTAGCCCTCGTGCCCATTCCGACAGCTTCTTCGCTTGCTTCTCCCGTCGACAGCGCAGCCATTGACTGACAAGCGACAATGGCGAACACAATGCGATGCAGGACCTTGCTGCTGGCGCTGGCGCTGCTGGCCGCCTACGCCTACGCGGCTGCGACGCCGCAGAATGCCACGACGGCGAGTATGGTCGAGAGCTTGAGTCTGGACGAGCTGGACGAACAGCTGCGGGTAAGGCACACGACGCCGCCTCTCCCATCATCTACGGGTACAGACTATACGGCGTAGAACCAGCTGGCTAACCATGCTGCCTCCAGACGTGCCCCATCATCCAGGAGCTCAACGCCGCCAAGCACGCCCACCACGCCGCCCAGCCGTCCTCGCTGACGACGCGCCTCTTCGCCCTCCTCTTCCCCAGCTCGCGGCCCGCCATCAACGCCCTCCTCGCGACGCTCTACATCTCGGGCCCGCCCAACTTTTTGCTGGCGCTGTGCCCGACCAACATCGACCCCTCGTCGCTGAGCGTCATGGTGGCCTTTGCGGTCGGCGGCCTGCTGGGTGACACGCTCTTCCACCTGCTGCCGGAGATCTTCCTGGGCGAGGACGAGGCTGAGCGGGCACGCTTCGTGCTCGTGGAGCCGAACCGGAACCTGATGCTGGGACTGGGCATCCTGGTTGGGTTCATGACGTTTGTGGCCATGGACAAGGGGCTGAGGATTGCGACGGGCGGTGCGGGCCACGATCACGGCCATGGACACGACCATGCGCATGAAAAGAAGGAGGACTCTGCCACGGCGAAGACGACTGGTGCGGACGCTA
Organism: Tolypocladium ophioglossoides CBS 100239; assembly: GCA_001189435.1. Lineage (NCBI taxonomy): Eukaryota > Fungi > Ascomycota > Sordariomycetes > Hypocreales > Ophiocordycipitaceae > Tolypocladium > Tolypocladium ophioglossoides. Next base: position 284,642 of record LFRF01000031.1, read on the forward strand.
CGAATGGGGAGGCCCGGTCTAGGAAGAAGAAGGGCGGCAAGAAGAGCGATGCCGTCGACGAGCTCGCGGAGGTGAACCCGAGCGTGAAGCTTGGCGGCTATCTCAACCTCATGCAAGTCCATGCTCACGCGATCACATCGCAGTCGATGTACGTACTAACTTGTTCCCTCAGCGCCGACTTTACCCACAACATCACCGACGGACTCGCCATGTCAGCCAGCTTCTACGCCTCGCCGACCATCGGCGCCACCACCACCGTGGCCGTCTTCTTCCACGAGATCCCTCACGAGGTTGGTGACTTTGCGCTGCTCGTGCAGTCGGGCTTCTCCAAGCGCGCGGCCATGGCGTCGCAGTTTGTGACGGCCATCGGAGCCCTGCTGGGAACGCTCATCGGCATCGCGGTGCAGGAGTTTGGCGGCGGCAACGTCAACAGCGAGGACCCTGCGATGGCGCGCAACGCTGGGCTTTGGGGGACCAGCTTGGTGAGTTCTTTCCCCATCTTCACGTTCTGTATGCATATAGTATATAACGGAGCCTTGAGGCTAACTTGCGCGACAAGACCTGGGGCGACATGCTGCTGCCCTTTACGGCCGGCACGTTCCTGTACGTGGGCACCGTGGCGGTGATCCCAGAGCTGCTGGAGACGGGGTCCAACAAGATGCAGGAGCTACGCAAGACGCTGGTGCAGTTCACGGCGGACGCAGTGGGGGCCGGGATAATGCTGTACATTTCGTGGCATGATTGAAGCAGACGCGTCCGGGTTGCGTCTCGCTCAGCGAGTCGACTCGCATTTGCGTACCGGCAAGAGAAGGCGATGTTCGGGAGGCACACTGGAGGGAGGGAGGGCGGTGCGCGAACATGTATCAGGATGGAGAAGGCGGACGCTAATGCCGGAGGGTGCTCAGAAGAGAGCATCATGGACGGCGTGGAGTGGAGGGAACATGTCGTGTTGTTGGGGCTTTGCGCTTCAAACCTTATTGCTCGGCTTTTATAAACTTCAAGAAATCACCGAGATGCAGCACCAGATCCTCACCTCCGTCGCTGTCCTCGCCGCGGCCGCTTCTGCGCTGCCCACGGCCACAATTAAGGAGTCGGAAGCATCGCAAGCCGCCCTCGTATCCCGGGCCGAGCTCGAATCCGCCGCGACCGGGGTCTGCACTGAAGACGCAACCGACACGCTCGCCTTCGAGGCCCCCATGGTCAGCTTCCTCGCGCAGCGCGCGGCCAAGGACCCAGCCGGCTGCGACTGGTCGACCGACAACTGCTCGTACTCGCCCGACCGGCCGTACGGCTACGACTTCGTGCCCAGCTGCCAACGGCACGACTTTGCGTACCGCAACGCCAAGGCGCAGGGCCGCTTCACGCGCGCCATCAAGGAGCGCGCCGACGACATGTTCCGCAAGGATCTGCACGAGCACTGCCTAACGCTGGCCGAGGACTCCTCCAAGAGGCACTGCCGCAGGACGGCGGACTTGTACGTCTGGGTGGCCAAGACACTGGGCAAGCGAGACGACGGCGAAGCGCTTGAGGAGGACGACGAGGACGGGGACACGCCCCCTGGGACCTTGAGGGACATTTACGGCTTCGAGCTTGATCCCGATATCCCTGGACAAGTGATTCCCGAGGTTCATCTTCGAGGACGGGGACGCGGAGGACGCGGAGGACAAGGAGGACCTGGGTAAGCTCTTTGCCATGCAAGTTTTGCCGGAGGGCAAATGTGTGCCGCCCAACGAGAGACAAGGAGGGGGATAGCTGGGGATGACTTCACTGAAGCCATGGACGGCGGGATGGCGGGATGGCGGGATGGCGGGATTTAGCGGCCGGGTCAGAACAGAGGACAATTGGCCAGCGCGCTGGGAATAAGTCCTAGGGCCCTACGAGTACAACCCATGTACTCCGTACACCAGCAATCGAGGGGTGTCTCCACCAATCGACGGTGAGCTCTCGTGAGCCCAGAATCAATGGTGAGCTCCAGCAATCGACGGTGAGCTCCAGCAATCGACGGTGAGCTCCAGCAATCGAGGGCATCTCCAGCAATCAACGGTGAGCTCTGGCGAGCCCGGAAATACGAGTAGTGCTCCTGACCGCCCGCCAAAATGGTTGAGCGGGTCTCGTCCGTCTCGTCCCTGCGTCTCCAACTTTCACCACCCAACTTCACCACCCAAAGACCAACACAATGGCCTCGCCATCACCGTCCCTCGAGGGCGTTATGGATTTGTCTATGGAGGCACCCTCGGGGTCAGAACAGCGAACCAACGCCGAGCGCAAATTCTATCGCATTGTTAGGCATTTTGAGGACTCCAAGACCAGCGAAAATAGGTCTTCTTACAGTCGCCCCAGACTCATCCGACTGACCTACCAATTTGCACTTTCCGATGAATCCCG
>LFRF01000031.1:287877-317149 GCA_001189435.1 Tolypocladium ophioglossoides CBS 100239
CCTCCTTCCCCTCGGCTTCTCGCAGTTCATCGAGCTATTGCTCATATTCTTCACCTTTCAGCAGCAGGGGATTACATCGATACCTTGCTCAGGGATATGGAGGAGAAGACTGTACACGCGGACGGGTCTACCGAGCTGGTCCGCTTTGTGAAGCTCAAGTTGGGAGGGTGGCTGGAGGGCACTGTCTGTAGACAGCAGACAGTATATTAAATAAGCAGGGCAGATTGGGTGAATCCMGAAAGTCAGGGTCCAAGACTTCATAATTAGCGCCAAACTTTTTGGGGAAAGGAAACAACAGCCTTGGCCACGATGAAGCCGTCGCGGGAGCGCACGAGGGTGATTCAAACGAGATCCAATTAGGGCATTGCACTAGCCCGTAGAAGGAGATGGGCTGGCACATCGTGCAGCAAAGAGGGGCGCGGAAGAGCCAGCGGCAAGCAGGGGAGACGGGCCCTTGAAAAGCAGGATTGGTTCTCGCGTCTGTGCATCGGTCATGCATGAGACGTCGTTCTTCCGCTGAGCGAGACCTTGGAACGGACGAAGCGAGGAGGCAGGCAGGCAGGGAGGCAGGCAGGCAGGGGGCGTGTCCTGTCATTCGAGTGCCATGTGAGTGCTTGGTTGGGTGGGAAGCCGAGTTGCAAGTGCGTGGCCCGTGGGCCATTCATTGCTCGTCCAAACCCAACTCGGGGGAGTGCAACAAGTACCGGTACTGGGCTGGGTGGTGTGCATTCTTTCTCCGTGGAGCTTCAGTAGCACCACTCTTCGGTGCTCCAGTTTTCGTCATGACATCTCCAAGTCCAAAACCTCTGCCCCGTCTGGCGTCGTGACGCCTGCGGACATTTTGATGGTCAACGAAAGAAAACAGGACAAGTATGGAGGCCTGCGAAGGGCAGTTGGGCTTATCAAGCTGCTCACCCAGGGAAGCAGGTCATTGTGCCGGCTCGTGCACGGCCACATTTGCCGACCCGTGTTCGAGCCACAGGCCAAGCCTTTCACTGCATTCAGTATTAGTACGGAGTACTCCGTCCTCCGTACGTCCGTAGTAATAATTCTGTAAGTAATTTATTCACGATATTTTGGAGGGACGGCTCAAGGTTTGCCACTCGGATCGCGGCAAACTTTTTTCTTCCCTGGTCCACTCTGGCCATCGAAATAGCCGTTATCGGACGTGCGCGGTGCCACCACGAGAATAACAACCACCAACAGAGAAGACTCATTTTTAACGACACTTGCTCCGAGGCAGAGGAGTTGGCCGGTCCCTCTGCATGCAAACTGCGTGTGGTATGATGGCAAGGCAGCGAAGCGAACTGCAGATGCTGCACGTCGCCATGTTTTCATCAGAGATGAGTGTGTGTTCCTTGTGTTCCGTATGTTCCGTCCGGGCTTCCAAAAAGTCAATCCACAATCCACAGCTTCTCTGGATGTGACTGACAAAAGATGGAAGCGAGCTATCCGCCAGAGCTCCCCACAATCTGGACCAAGCCGACCAAGTGCAGATGTTGTTACGTATGGAGCACAGATCCCCGGATTCTGCAGGCTCTGGCTGAAGGCGCTCTATGAAGCGAAAGGAGGCAGTATCTCCGTTTTTCGGGGTCCTCACTCAAGGTTTCGTGGTGTGGTGTTTCGTAATTGGGCCGCCAGACGGAATGGGAACCCGACCCAACAACTGCTCACGCACACGCCCCCGGTTTGCACTGCAACTCGCCGTAACAGCGGCAAAGACGGAAGCATTCCCAGTCAACATCCGATTCATCGCCGAAGCTGCTTCCCGGCCAGGTCTGGACCGCAAGTCAGTGCCTCGGATGGGGGTTTGGGGAAAGGCAAAGGAGCATGATGCCTTTTCGGGGAATGGCATGGAGCGCGTGCTCCCGGCGCCGGGACCACGAGAATAATTTGCTGCACACTAGGTAGGTAATGCTCACGTACTCGTAATGCGAACCCCGGCGTGGTGGAGGTCGTACATGGGAGTGTTTGGGAGCTTGGGAGCCCAGGGCGTGGTCCTCGACGGTCGAGGCCGAGATCAGGCCGTTCGGTGCATCGGCTGGCAAACCAACCAGGGGGGACCGTGTCAGTCGCGGTGCGCCGGGTGCGGCTTGGCGACACCGCTCCACCCCTTCAGCACTTGCGCGATGGTGCAGCTGTGCTTCGATGGACGCGATGGAGAACAGGCTCATGGCCTCTTGGATTGAATTCTGTGCCGGGGGGTGCGACGGGGGGGATCTCGATTTAGAGCCATCTTGCAGCACCAGGCCGTCAGACAAGTTTTGCGGCAGTTGTGGCTGCTGCGCTTTGTTGGGGGCGCTCCGGTGGCTGGAGACATGCACCTATGCGGACACCTCGTGACTGACACAGCACGCCCCCATGCGAGCCACAGGCATCACAGGGGGCAAGGAACAGCTGATGGCTGCCTGTGGTGGCGCCTGCCACTGGAGCTTGTACCGGTACTCCGTCCAGCACCCGAACGCKTGCGTGCGTGCACGGGTCACCGCCACCAGAGCTTGCTGAGCACGGTGGAAGAAGCTCTGGTCCCCTCCAACCCTCGGCCCTCCAACCCTCGTCGCCGTCGGCTAGAAGCATCGAAAGCCGCACTATCGTGAGGTGTCCATCTCCGTCGACCACGGCGTGGCTCAAGTGACTCAAGCCATAAAGGAGCTTGCTGCCCGCCCGTTCGCACGGGGCCGGCACAGCCATCATGTCGTCGAAATCTGGTCCATCACCACCACCCTCCTTGTCATCCTCCCCTGGCAGGGCCTGATTCATAGCCAATCCTCCCATTTCTAATATTACGAGTACGGAGTGCTGCCGGTCTGGCTTGCCGTCATCGCTTCACCTGCGCGCCCTACCTAGCCTTGGCGTTGTCGTTGCATTTGCCTTTGCCTTTGCGCAGATTGCCTCCCCTTCCAGAAGCACATCTTCTGTACACGGAAGAATGCCTCGCACGGGCGCTCAAACCAAGCCCGCTGCCCAGCAGAAGCCGACCATCGATATCCAAATAGAGCGGCACTTCAACTCCAAGGTCTACACCTCCGGGTCGTCCATCGCCGGCCAGGCCATTGTCCGCACCCAGCGAGACACGCCCTTCGATGGGTTTGACATCATCTTCACGGGCATCGCCGCCACCCGGCTCGACTTTGTCCAGCAGTACCCTTCGCACTCCTTCCGCCCCTTCATGAAGCTGCGGATGCCGCTTCGGCCGTCTGCCTTTCCTGAGTCGGGGGTGTTTGAGGGTGGAAAGACGTACACCATCCCCTTCAACTTTGTCGTCCCTCACCAGCTCACCCTGGCAGCCTGCGACCACCGCTGCAGCACCCCCGTCGTTCGGGAACAGCACTTGCGGCTGCCTCCTACCGTCGGCTTTTGGGAGGCTGACGACCAGGCGCCTGAGATGGCTCAGATCGAGTACTCCATCAAGGCGAGGGCGTATCGGGGGGCCAGCCCTGGCAGCCCGCCAGCCAAGTTGATGGAGGGATATCGCATGGTCAAGGTGCTGCCCGCGCTCCCCGAGGACGCGCCCCTCGACATCACCTTCAGGGACAAGCGATACAACTTGTCTAAGTCTAAGACGATCCGCAAGAACCTGTTCTCCGCCAAGGCGGGCAAGCTGACGGCCACGGCCACTCAGCCCACCGCGGTGATGCTGGCGGCAGATGGATGCGGCGCCTCGACCTCGACGGCGAGGATCACCCTCAGGTTTGCGTCGACCTCGGCTGAGACGGTGCCTCCCAAGATCAACTCGGTGTCGGGCAAGATCACGGCCTCCACCTTCTTCGGTGCTGCCCCCACGGATCTGCTGCCGAACCTGGGAAGCCGATCGGCTTACACGGCAAACCCGTCGCTGAGCTACACGACGACCACCGCGCTCTTCTCCAAATCCATCGACAAGCTGGCATGGCAGCAGCGCAACGTTTCCAGTCGACGAGATTCTGGATACTCGAGCTTGGGCGTCGAGGAGGATGCCTCGGAGACGGACTGTTCCGAGGGCCGCGGCCGTACCGGCGGCAAGGGCAAGAGCTCCAAGGCGTACCCCATGGAGCACACGACGGTGCTGAAGATTCCCTTCAGCATCCCGACGTCGAGCCGCAAGCTCTTCCTGCCGACCTTCCATTCGTGCCTCATCTCTCGGACTTACACGCTCCACCTCAGCCTCTCATTTGGGCCGACCAACACGGCCATGTCGCTGGCGATTCCCCTGCAGATTGGGGTTGAGACGACCCACCAGCCGCACTTTGACGATGGCCTGCCGAGCTTTGAGAGCGCCATGGCCGCGGATGAAGAGGCCGAGATAAACGCGCACCTGCAGCCGCGCATCTTGCGGGTCCTTGAGATGGAGGATCAGAGCAACAGCCTGCCCCCCGGATACGACGAGCTGGCCCGACAAATGATTAGCGTCGCATAAGAGAACTCGACGCGACTCGATTGTTTTCTGTCTCTATCTCTATTTCTATTTCTATTGGTGTTTTTATTTTGCTGCTGGGATGAGTCGATCGATTCGGGCTATTTCGAAAGCGGAGGTAATACTTGTCACTGGGCGGCTTGCTGCGATTATCAGCACTCATCTTAACATGTTAATCTTTGTCGGGTTTGCTTAGGGTTGGAAGCATGTCTTGGGGATTTTGTTTTTGTGTTTCTTAGGAGGGCACGCCTATTTCATGTTGGGTTGCTATGCTAGCCTTGCTTGAGAAAACGGGGACGGAACGGATTTGCTTTGAGCGCGGAGTTTCGGATTCGCTTCGGCGGTGGGTGCATGGTGCGCGCGCGTGACACGGATGCATTGGGGTGATTGCTTGCTGCGGATGGTGACGATGACATGAGAGATGACGGACGGTTTATGTTGTTTCAGACGGACACGACGTCAACACAAGTCCGTGCAAGATGGTGCGAATGGCAGTCTTGCGATGATGAATCAATATGACTTTCAACCCCCCAGCCAGAGGATGCTGAGTTGCGATTCGGGGTGGAGGGGAACACTATTAACAAGAAACCAAGAGACGGCAGCAGTGCAGACGTACTCGTATGTCGAGACATGCAGGAGAGGATGCTCGGCCAGCACACCACCAACGCATTGAATGCGATGCGGGTGAAGCTGACGTTACCTCGCCTCGTACTGGCGGCGACGCGCAGGGGGGGGCGGAACGGCGGCCGCCGCCATTGGCCACGGGCGCTGCTCGTTCGCTGCCAACTCCGAACCCCCCGTGGAAATGCTTGTTTAACGGGCCAGCGCCCAGCACGGACCACGAACCACGGGCGACGGGCCCACGGGCCATGGGCCCCCAACCGCCCCAACTTCCAACTGCCCCCAACTGTGCATCGAATCGAATGCAGGTCCCCCTTGCCCCCTCTGAGTGCGAGCTGCAACGGGCCGCGACGGCGCCGGCTGATTGGCGGACTGGCCCTGCAAGCGGCGCCGCGACTTGGCAGCTCCGCTCCGTCGGCAAAACCGGGGCTAACGGCGGCTGCTGGGTGCGCGCTGCCATCTTCAGTAGTGCGTATTCGCACAAGCCAAGTGGCGTCCTGGGAATGCTGCACTAGCTGCACTGAAAATATTCACATCCATGATCCATCCATGCCGCCGCAAGCGTCCCGTTCCCCCATTCGTTCCGCTGCCGCACCAAAGTCCTCCGTGCGAAGTACCTTATCTCGCTCAACACCTGGCCCCTTGCCTTGCCAGCATCCATCCCAACCCAACCCATCTCTTCCTCATCTGCCCCATTTTCTGTTCTCCTCCCAAGTCCGCAGGCCGATATCGACTCTCGCCCCCCCCCTCCTCGCTTCTCTCTACTCCGGCTTGCCGCAGGCTCCGATTCAGCACTGCGCATCCTCCGTCTCCCGCCCTCCGAAGCTCGCTCTACGCCTGTGCTGCCCGAGACCTGCTTGGCGCACGCGCTCTGTTTCGTAAAACGTGGCGCAGCGTCACATTCGAGCTCGCTAGCTTCCGCTACGGTACTCGGTGCCGATTACACTCGTTTGATTTTTTGCTCCGTCGATACAGCGCTGCGCCTGTGCGAGTCTCAGCTCCCTTGGCAAGGAGCCGTGACGACCGGGTTGGCCGAGACCTCCCGACGACGAAGCCTCTCTGCTCTCGACAAAATATACATAGCCTTCGGTCGAGAGGAACCCGACCGGACTCATCCGACTCGCAGTCGGCGTCGACCAAGCTTCTTCGATCGGTGATAAGACGAGTCAGGCAGCTGCCATGGTTCGCACGACGTTGCGTGCCGGACTAGGCGGCTTGCTCTCCCTCTTGCTGCTGTCTCCTGTTCAGGCCTTTTATATTCCAGGTATGATGCCGCGGGCCATCAGTTTACTATTGTTGCCGGTGTCGCCCTTTACTAATGGGATTGCTGCAGGTTGGTCCATCAAGAGCTACAAGGAGGGCGATCTGGTGCCTCTGCTTGTCAACAAGGTCTACTCGGACAACACGCAATTACAGTATGCCTACTACGACCTCCCGTTCGTTTGCCATCCCACGGGCCAGCACAAGGCCGGCGGCGGCCTGCTCAGCGGACAGAGCATCCCCCTGAACCTCGGCGAGGTGCTGCGGGGCGATCGAATCATTGCCTCGGACATGGAGCTCGCCATGGGCAGGGACAAGGCGTGCAACCTTCTCTGCAGCAAGGAGGTGTCGCGCAGGGATCTCAGGCGCACGAAGGAGATGGTTCGCGACGGATACGTGACCGAATAGATCGTCGACAACCTCCCCGGCGCGACGAGCTTCGTGACGAGCGACAAGACGAAGAAGTACTACGCGGCCGGCTTCAAGCTGGGCCACACGGAGATATCCCACAGCACAGGCAGGGCGCATTACTTCCTGTACAACCACCACACCATTGTGATCCGCTACCGCAAGGCCCCTGGCCGTGCCGGCGACAGGGGTGAGAAGGTCATCGTTGGGTTCGAGGTTTACCCCAAGAGCATCGGCCACGAGAACCGTAGGGACAGCACGGGCTGTCCTACAGACCTGCAGCATGTGGACGGTGGATTCGAGCTTTACGTGGCGCCGAACAGGACTAGCGACCTCGCCGCCCGGTATCCCGACCCGTCGTACTTCCCGGACGCCCTGGACGACGACGATGACGGCGCCGGCGGCTCGATTACCATCCCCTACACTTACTCGGTCTACTTCCGCGAGGACGACAGCATCGAGTGGTCCCATCGATGGGACCTGTACTTTGTCAACCAGGAGGAGGGGTCGCGCATTCACTGGCTGGCAATCGTCAACTCGCTCATCATCTGCGGCCTCCTGACGGGCATTGTCATGATCATCCTGGCCAAGACGATTCGCACAGACATTAAGGGCTACAGGGAGGCTGCGGCAGAGGACGGGAAGCTCAGGAAGAGGAAGCTCCGCTCCGGAGCGCGTACGCCCAAGGAAAAGGCTGCCGGGCTGCTCGATCAAGGCGCGGACGTTGAGAACGATGCTGATGTGTCCGACGACGACGAGGCGCTCGACGACGTGACGGGCTGGAAGCTGCTCCACGCCGACGTGTTCCGCACGCCGCGCTCTGGCAACCTCCTGGCGCCGCTCGTCGGGTCCGGTATGCAGTTGCTGTTCATGGCAGTCGGGCTGGTATTCTTGAGCGCCCTGGGAGTGCTGAACCCCAGCTTCCGCGGCGGCTTCATCAGCGTCGGCGTCGGCCTGTTCATCTTCGCCGGTCTCTTCTCGGGCTACTTCTCGGCGCGCGTCTTCAAGAGCTTCGACGGCAAGGACTACAAGAGCAACGCGCTCGTGACGGCCCTGCTCTTCCCCGGCCTGACGTTTGGTCTCGTCTTCATGCTCAACCTGTTCGTGTGGGCCCAGGCGTCGAGCACGGCCATTCCGTTTGGCACCCTGATTGCGATTCTGTTGCTTTGGCTGTGCATCCAGGTCCCGTTGGTACTCGCCGGATCGTACTATGGCTACCTGAAGGCCGGGGCCTGGGAGCATCCAACGAGGACGGCGGCGCTGCCGCGCCAGGTGCCGCACCAGGCGTGGTACATCAAGTCTCTGCAATCGATTTTGCTGGCGGGCCTGATACCGTTTGCCGTCATCTTCATCGAGCTGCTGTTTGTGTTCCAGTCGGTCTGGCAGGACAAGAGCGGCTACTACTACGTCTTCGGCTTCCTGGCGGTGGTGTCGGTCATCTTGGTGGTGACGATTGCCGAGGTGACGGTGGTGACCGTCTACATCCAGCTCTGCTCCGAGAACTACCACTGGTGGTGGCAGTCGTTCCTGGTGGGCGGCGGCAGCGCGGTGTGGGTGTTTGGCTACTGTGCGTGGTACTACCTGTTCAAGCTGCACATTAGCGGGTTCGTGAGCAGCTTGCTGTTCTTCACCTACAGCTTCATAGCGTGCTGCGTCTACGGGCTGCTGACGGGCACGGTGGGCTTCTTGAGCGCATATGCGTTTGTGCGACGGATATACGGGTAGGCATTTTCCTCGGCCCTCGAGAGTCCAGCAACGACAAGGCTAATTCGTGACATGCAGTGCCATCAAGGTCGATTAGAGAGCTCCGACACGAGGAGCGGTAATCAAGCGTTTCATCACTCCTTTGGAATAGAACTGTTTTTGCCTTGTCTTCATGGTTGATTTTATTTTTGGGAACCATTTCGCACTGGTCCCGTCCGGCGTCGACGAGCTGGCATGCATATATATCCGGGGAGATATGAGAATGGCGCCCAACATTTTCTCCTCGAGAGAGGATGGTACATAGGAGGAGATGAGAGCGAATAGCATGGGGGAGTTGTGGCTACTACGGCAAGCAGGCAATGCACACAGGACGTGGGGGTTTGCTTTTCGAGGACCAGAGAGGAGAGGAAAGCGGCTCTGGCTCGGTGGAGCGAATAGTAATATAATGAGAGGGATGTTTCTTTCGAGGGCTCGTGCCACACGAAATGTGCTCGAGGTTGTTGAAGACGTTGGCGTTTGCGGCGTACCCGAAGAGTCATTGTTCCGTGTTGTGTCGTATGAGCAGCGGGCCAACCATGCAGACATGGAGTCGCTCGAGTTGCTCATGTCGAGCAGAGCGCAGGAAGGTTGACATGTATGACAGGTGGGCCAGTGGCCGACCTGCCTCTTGAGAAACGGGCGATCCCGCGGCATGGCCGAATCCAGCGGAGCCGGCTGCGCTAGGGACAAGCCCTGGTATATAAGTATGCGACGGCATGGACGTGACAACTGAAGCATGGTTCCCTTCTCGAGGGAGCGAGGCTGGGCATCTCAGGAAGAACGGGAGAACTCGAGACAGCCGCCGCCATGGATACAAACGAGTTTCGGGAGGCGGCCAAGGCGGCCATCGATCAGAGTAAGTGCAGCCCAGTGAGGTATTGCCTTGTGCCGTGTCCCCCTCCTCCCCCGCATTGTCGCTGCGGTTGTCGACCACAACTCCAACCCTAGCTTCACCCAGCCATCACCCAACTTCACCCAACTTCACCCCCACGCGATGCACTCGTCTGCTCTGATCTTGGACGTGCTGTGTTGCCGTCTCGTCTAGAGATTCGCAATGGCGTTGAAACCGCCGCCATTGGCGCTGCCGGCCCCGAGCAAGCGGCGAGGCCCCTCCATGCGTCCTTTCCAACCACCATCCTCGACACCATGAAGGCTGCACCGCTGACGCTCCTCTTCAGTCGCCGACTATCATGAGTCCATACCCTCTAGGCGCGTCGTCTCCGACGTCCAGCCCGGCTACCTGCGCCCCCTGCTGCCCGCCTCGCCGCCGCTCGACCCGGAGCCCTTTGCCGACATCCAGGCCGACATCCACTCCAAGATCATGCCCGGCATCACCCACTGGGCCAGCCCCGGCTTCATGGCCTTCTTCCCCTGCTCCAGCAGCTACCCGGCCGCCATTGCCGAGATGTGGTCCGGCGCCTTCAACGGCGCCCACTTCAACTGGATCTGCAGCCCCGCCGTCACAGAGCTCGAGACGGTCGTCCTGGACTGGCTGGCGCAAGCCCTGGGACTCCCCGAGTGCTTCCTCAGTGGCGGGGAGACGCACGGCGGCGGCGTCATCCACGGCAGCGCGAGCGAGGCCGTCTTGACCGTCATGGTGGCGGCGCGGGACAAGTTCCTGGCCGCCAAAACGGCGCACATGCCCGACGGCGAGGCCAAGGAGGACGAGACGTGGCGTCTGCGAAGCCGCCTCGTCGCCCTGGGCAGTGCCGGCGCGCACTCGAGCACCAAAAAGGCCGCCCAGGTCCTCGGCGTGCGCTTCGCCACCGTCCCCGTCTCCGAGGAGCACGGCTTCGCCATGCAGGGCGCCGCCCTGGCCAAGACACTCGACGAGCTCGCCGCCAAGGGCCTCGAGCCTTTCTACCTGACCGCCACCCTCGGTAGCACCGACGTCTGCGCCGTTGACGACTTCCCCGGCATCGTTGAGGCCCTGTCTCGGCGCGCCGGCACCCCTGACGACGTCTGGGTGCACGTCGACGCCGCCTACGCCGGATCCGCCCTCCTCCTCGACGAGAACAAGCCCCTCGCGAAGCCCGTCGCTCACTTCCACTCCTTCAACTTCAACCCGCATAAGTGGATGTTAACCACGTTCGACTGCTCCGCCGTCTGGGTCCGCAGCCGTGCCCACCTCATCACCGCCCTGAGCATCAAGCCCCCCTACCTGCGCAACCAGTTCTCCGACAGCGAGCTCGTCACCGACTACCGCGACTGGCAGATCCCGCTGGGCCGCCGCTTCCGCTCCCTCAAGCTGTGGGTCGTGTTACGCGCCTACGGCGTGCGCGGCCTGCAGGCGCACGTCCACGAGGGCGTCGAGCTCGGCGAGAAGCTCGAGGCCAAGATTCGCGAGCGCGAGGACCTGTTCACCGTGTTTACGCCGGCACGGTTCGCGCTCGTGACGCTGCGCGTTGGCGGCGTCGGTGAGGAGCAGATCAATGCCCGAACCGAGGAGCTGTACGAGGCCATCAACGCCGGCGGCCAGTTCTACCTGACGAGCACCGTCGTCGATGGCAAGTTTGCCATTCGCGTGTGCACGGGTGTGGCGGCGCTGCGGGAGGAGCATGTGCAGAAACTATTTGACCTGCTGGTTGAGGGAGCGCAGAAGATGGTCAAGGGACAGGCAGGCATAAAAGGGGCAAGGGGGCAACTCAGTGACTACGCACAGGCAACGTAGAGGTGCGCGATGATGTAGACGCATGAGATGTCAGCTGGAAGCGTATTCATTTGCTAGAAATAAAAGCACAGCATACTTAGATTCACCTTGTGTATCACAATTGGCCAACACAAGGCGAGATCTCGGGTCATTCGGCGTGGCTTTGATGCTGGTTCGTATTCATGCACTTCGTACTTTACAACCGCTCTGGCACTCCGCTATCTATGTCCACGCTGTGGAATGCTGTTGACAGCATCACTGATGTGCTCGTTTGCCTAGATGCTGGCCCGTCGAGGCGCCGTGGTGCGTCGCATCGACCCCTTGGCCCCTGTCTCTTCCATCAGGGGAAGGCCGCCCTGCTCCCGCAGCTTCTGCAGAAACTGTTGTCCATACTTATATCCCATCTGGTACAGCTCGTCAAACTTGTGGAAGTCTAACGTCCCGTACTCGTCAACAGGAGGTCGCATGTAGATACAGCCTGCCATCGTCTTGGCTCGCTCCAGAGCGTCCACGCTCGACACGTACGCGAGGCGGCCTTGGATCTCTGCTAGCGTCGGCGGATTGGGATGCGACGAAAGCGGATTCCACCGATTAAAAAACGCCCACATTCCTGAGAGCGAGTCCCCGTACGTCTGCGGCGTGTCGTCGTCCAACGCGCCAACGTCGACGGCAAAAATGGTGTTGACCCCAAGTCCCTTCATGTGCGACACGGTCAGGTTGTCCACGTAACCTCCATCCAGGAGCATACTGCCTTCGTCACACAACGGCGGCAGCAAGCCTGCAAGAGACATTGACGCTCGAATGTACCGCCAGGCATATCCGCTCGTGTGGAACTCTGCCCGGCTCTTGCTGATGTTGGTCGTGTTGCAGTAGAATTCCAGCCAAAAGTCCTCAATCTGCGTGTTGCCAAAAGTCTTGAAAATGCCCCGGTTGAACTCGTGCCCCGTCGTGTAAGACGCCGATGGGTACGTCAGATCCAGGGCGAACCGCCACAGGCTTGCCATGCGCCCCGCGAACTTCTTCGCAAAGCCGAACATGGGCACCACATCGGCGTGTCGAGCGTAGAGCGCACCGACAAAGGCGCCGATCGACGTGCCCCCGATCAGGTCAATCGGGATGCCTGCTTCTTCCAAGGCTCTGATAATGCCAATCTGGCTCATGCCTCGCGCTCCGCCTCCACCCAGTACCAGGCCGATCGATTTGCCGCACAGCCTACGGGCTAGGCGATGAAAGTCACCCTTGTACGGGCTGTCGGGTGAATAGTACGGCGTGTGGTGGACCTTTCTCGATGTGTACTTTTGTATTTCGGCCTGCWGAACTTGCACTCGCTCCTTAAGAGCTTGCCCCAGTTTCTTGGACGGAGGGTGGACGGGCATGGCGTTCGTTCTGAATGCCATTTGGATGTGGTAGTGGCCGCCGTTGATCCACACGCGGTTACGCAGCCAGGATCTAGCGAGGCCAGGCCCCGAGAACCTTTCGGTATGCAGCAGGACCAGCATCTTGCGCGCTGTCGATTTCATCCCGAGCATGAATCGCTCGTATTCTCCGATGGCTGGCGATCCTTCGGCCACACCCACCAGCAAGATGCTATCGGCTTGTGTGATGCACGTCTGTGTCCATGGCGAGTTGACGTTTGTATCTGCGCAACGACGCTTTCCGTTAGTGCTTGACTAAGCGATCCAAGATGCAGCAAAATAGCAGGGTGAAAACAAGTTTTTATCAGGAAAAAATTAGAGTTAAGAAAACCATCAGCGGCATTGCCTTTGGGCAAAAGTTTCTCATCATGAAAACGAAGCAACTAAACAAAGTAAAGATGGGCGGCGTACCTGCAATGTAAACCACGAGGCCGTATTTTTCCTCCAAGTCGGCGAGATACTGAGAAAGCCTCAACTTCCCCATCTTATTGAAGGCGTGTTTGCCTAAGTGGTTGAGGATGGCCGCTTGATTCAAGGATGTGGCACCGTTCGGGGGTCCGACTTGGGCAAGCGCATTCATAAGGCGATTGCCAAACTCGACAACAGGGACGCCGGCAGTGACTGGAAGAATGGCAACTGTCCGAAGGTTCATCGTGGACTTCCTCTGGTTGTTGATCGCACCAGAGCCGGCCTCCTTTCCGGTGTTCTTGGTAGGGTCGTCGACCGCAGCTCGCATCCGGGACGCGATGATCTTGGAGATCTTGATCGTGATGTTGGGGTGTTCCTGAGCCAGGCTGTTGAACAGGGTGCGCGGAAACTTCACCAACTCGGTGTCACGAATGGCATGCAACGTCCCAGAGCGGGCAGTCTCCGTGAGCACCTCCAGTTCTCCAACGCTCTCTCCCTGGCCATACTGGGCGAGGGCGCTCATGCCGCCATCCTTCCTATCTTCCACGAGCCTCAGCCGGCCATTCAGCACAATGTAAATGGCTTCGCTTTCATCGCCATTGTGGTAGATGACCTGTCCCGCATTGACCTGGACCCATTCCAGGGCAAAGTCGATGTGCAGGATAAGACGAGGCAAGATGCTCGTCAACCGCTTCGCCATGGTAAGCAAGACGATTGGGTACCTGTCAACGATTCTTTCGAGGGACGCCCGAGGCAGGAACCCAACATAGACATCGGTCTTTGCCACCACGTCGATGAAGGATCTGTAGGAAGACACACTGCCAATGTATCCGGCCAAGCCGCCGGGTTTGACCAACGCGACACTCCGGCGACCGCTGCTTCGCAGTTGGGGTTCTGGGCGATGGCTAGTCCCGTTCGTCTCCTTGCTCTGGTCCCCGGAGGTGAACGGATCTGAGCCGAAGGGTTCTGAGCTGGACGTTTGAAAAWTGTTTTGCGAGCCTTCATTGCTGGTCGTACCAATGTCCAGGAACCCATCCACCACGTAGTACAAGCCGGGATTCCTCTCACCCTGCTCGACGAGAACGGAACCCTTGGGGAAGAAGACGATCTCGACTTCATCCCTCATCTCGTGCGACAGGGCTTGGGCGGCGGGAGGCGTGTGATTCGCCATTCCGCCAGACGTCAGCGACTCGGTGTCTCCATCAGCCGAGCTGTCGAAGGGGCCCATGAATCCAAAAGCATTGTTCGTGTAGAAGGCTCTGGAGCGCCTTTGGTCGATCGAAACAAGTCTAGGCGATCCTTCTATAGACTCTGGCTCCCTCGAAGCAGTACCACCACCGTCCAGCCCGAGAGACTTGAACATGCACTCCAAGATTGAGGCTCTGAAAAGGTTGTCTTCGTCAACTGACTCTCGCGGGTCCATGGAAATTCGCGCGTGCCTTTGGGAGTCGAAGGGATGGAACGACCTTGGATCCAGAGGGCTCGGCACATCCCTTCTCGGGGGGTCCAATGATGAATCTATCGTTGCCCCGGCCGTAGCTACACGGCCGAGGGCGCGACTCATGTGGGTGTTAGCCAGCAGATCGCCAGAGTTCGACTGATGTGGCGACGCGCGCTCTCGCGGCGGAGAAACTGGGCTGGCGGCCGATGAAGTAGGCCGTTGCTTTGCCATGGCCAAGAGCACAGCTTCCTTGCGCAGAGTCGTGCTACTAGATCGACGCCGACGAGTAGCGCCCGCGTTGTGCAATGCAATTCCCTTGGTTTCTTGATCTTCCCCAATCTTCTCGCGTTCCCGATTGAACTTTTCTTTCAACCGCGTCAACGCATCCCCCCGCAACATGTTTGGGAGGTGGCACACGGTGTACTTGATCATGCTCTTCTCGGTTTGCAGGACCTCGTTGGTCAGGCCAAGGTAGTTGAATGCGTGCGACAGGGTCACTCTCTGAAAGCGGGAAAGAATGACGTGCACAATGTGCGCCGTGGCCTTGGGATAGATCCTGATGAGGCGGCGAAATGCACTCGCGGGTATGATTGCAATCGTCGTATCGACTGKAGCACGGGCGAGGATGTCCGGATGTGCGGAGCTCGAGGTCATCCGATGTGGCATACCTGGCCTCTGTGGCGGATGCGCCGCTGATAGACCAGATGCATCGAGAGACATTGGAGGGATCCTGGATGTCGCTCCATTGAGACCGGCCTGTAAATGCGCAGCATCCTCTGGCCTCATGCTGGGATGACCCGAGGCTCCGTCGAGATGGGGCGTGTTTGGCATGGAAATCGGAACTTGAGCTGGTCTTCGCACACCAGGCTCTCCGAGAGAGCCGTGCTGTTGTTGATAGTCGTGATGGTTCTCGGATGGCACGCGCGGCGACTCGTCATCGTTGAGTCGTAGCTTGACGTCCTCGGTGAACAGCGACATGATGGAGAACAAAGACGACATGGGCGCGCCATTCCGTACTTCAGTCAAAAGCTGATACCTCTGTTGCCCAGGGGCAATGTCCTCCTCGTCCGACGAGTCCATGCCATGGTGCTGACGTCGCACCGGGGCCCGGGGATCGCGGCCGGATTTGACGAAGATTTCGACCAAACCGTCCACCACGATGCAAAAGCCTTTCTCCTCCTCCAGGTTGATTGTTTCTCCAGCAATCAGTTTTCTGGTCTGCATGCTCCGCGTGAGCTCGTGGAAGACTGGCCGCTCAAGGTAGCCGAAGATCTTGATGGCGCTCAAGAACTCATCTAGATAGCTGGAAAGGCCCGACTTCGTGCCCTCTTCGTGCGTATCTGGGAAGAGATCGATCTCAGGCTCCTTGCGCTGAGGTTCAGGCGGCAGCCTCGAGTACATGTTGAGGATGCGGTACCTCACGACCCAGCTCACCGCCGACACGATGCCCGCCATGATGAACATGCTAAGCAGAACGTAAGCCTAGAGCSCCGAACGTTGCAGGGACGCTCAGCATACAGCGTGGTGGCGTTCATAGTGACCGTCCAGCTGGTGGAGAACAGCGTGTAGAGGATGAGCGGCACGTTGATGGTGGTAATGCGAATGACCCGATACAGGATCGTCGAGATGAGGTTGATGATGGCCAGCAGCAGCCACCCAATGAAGCCAAACCAGCCGGTCGCATGTTGGGTTGCTGCCATGTGCGTGGCCGTGCTCAGGGCAGCGGAGAACGACCTGGTTGGCGACTCCAGGGCCTGGGCGAGGCCACTGGAGACGCTGTCGGCTACTTGCGCGGCATTTGACATGTCAGATGCCATGGCTGCGAATGCTGATGCACGGAGGAGGCCAGCATCGTGTGGCGGCGCGTGCGGGCGAACCGTTGTGCAGAGTCGCAGGGAGAGACTGCGGACAGGATTTGGCTGGCAGCGGAGAAGAAATAACACAGAGGCTGGTCATGTTTTTGGTGGAGGTTAGAGTCCCCCACTTTACCCGAGATTTGGCCGGCCACCGCGTCATCGTAGCACCTGGGCTCGAGTGTCGGCGATTTGCGATTTGAACGCCAGCAGCAACATCTGCAGCTGCACGACCAGAGAGCAATCCGAACAAACCGGCATTTCTTCGCTGAAGAGGCAAGAGCCTGTTGCCGCCACACTAACCATGTGCCCTTGAAGAAGCCCTCTCGTCCCACTGTCCAGATGCCCTTCGCCCAGCTGGTTGTCGGCAGCCCCGGCTCCGGCAAGAGCACGTATTGCGATGGCAGTAAGTCCTTAGAGCGCAAATCGTCTCCGCGAGCATACAGAACCCCCATGACTGACGTTGTGGGTTCCCGCAGTGCACCAGTTCATGGGCGCCATCGGCCGTGCCTGTTCCGTCGTGAACCTCGATCCAGCCAACGACCATACCAACTACCCATGCGCGCTCGACATCCGAAACCTGATCAAGCTGGAAGACATCATGCGAGAAGACAGGCTCGGACCGAATGGGGGCATACTATACGCCCTGGAGGAGCTAGAGCACAACTTTGAGTGGCTCGAAGATGGCCTGAAGGAGTTTGCGGACGACTACGTCCTCTTCGACTGCCCGGGCCAGGTGGAGCTCTATACGCACCACAACTCGCTGAGAAACATCTTCTACAAGCTTCAAAAGCTTGAGTTCAGGGTATATATACGTCCCTACGGGTTCCCGAGGGGCTACGCCCGCTGACGATGCTGCAGTTTGTCTGTGTCCACCTCTCTGACTCCATCTGCGTCACGCAACCTTCCCTCTACGTTTCCAACGTCCTCCTATCCCTCCGAGCCATGATCCAGATGGACATGCCACACGTAAATGTCCTATCCAAGATTGACAAGGTTTCATCGTACGACGAGCTGCCCTTCAACCTCGAGTACTACACCGACGTCGACGACCTGACGTATCTGACGCCGTACCTCGAGGCAGAATCTCCAGCCCTCCGCAGCGAGAAGTTTGGCCGGCTCAACGAAGCCGTTGCCAAGATGATTGAAAGCTATGGTCTCGTACGATACGAGATCCTGGCTGTCGAGAATAAGAAGAGCATGACGCATCTGCTGCGCGTCATTGACCGGGCCGGCGGGTACGTCTTTGGAGGTGCCGAAGGCGCCAATGATGCCGTTTGGGCCGTCGCGATGAGGAACGAGTCGTCCATGCTAGATGTGCAAGATATCCAGGAGCGCTGGATCGACCGGAAGGAAGAATATGATGGCCTCGAGGAAGAGGCCGAGGAGGAGCAGGCGAGGATAGCGCAGGAGCAGGCCATGGAGCTTGAGGAGCCACACCCTGCTGCGCCTGCTCCCGCGGAGATGGAGACGGATCCAGACTTTGGAGACATGTCGATACCGGCCGACAGCGGAGTCAAGGTGACTAGGAAAAGATAATTGACACCCCTTTTCAGCTATCGTCCTCGCCCATGGCATCGTCGCTAGAATCACCGCCAGTGACGTATTCCAGCATGAGCTGATCTCGCAAGTTGTGTTGGGTAGCATCCGTCTGAGACACCACGGATGAAATCTCCTGTTTGGCGGCGAGAATGATCCTCCTGGACTGGCGGATAGCTTCTTCAGAGGCCTTGCGCATGGTGCCGCTCACGCGGACGACGCGAAAGATGCATGGCTGCCCATCCTTGACAGGCACATGGTCCATGAAGGTCAGGGCTGCCCACAGCATCTGGTAGTGCGACCGAGAGCATCTGAGAATGAAAGTAGACGTGGCCAAGGATAAATATTTGACTGTGTTGGGTGAGGTGGTCAGCATCAGGAGAGAAGACACCAGAGGACATGGCCGTACCTGAAAGGTGGCCCTCGAGCGCCCCCGATCCATAGTCTCCGAACATCTGCGCAACCTCAGCCCTGATGGCCTTGAGAAGCGCCGGCGGCGTCAGCCTCTCCATGGTCGGCCGGCTCTGGGCCATCAAGTCTGGCACGCGCTTTGCAGGGTCGGGCGGGTATACGATGTTGACGAGCAGGTATCTCTCCTTGATGCGGACCATGTTGCCGGTTCCGCGCTGTCGGGGAGCAACGATGCTCCAGAGATGCGCGGCTCACCACGCGATGCGCCGTGACGTGATGCGTGCGGTCGTGTGTGGTCGCGTGTGGTCGCGTGAGAGGCCCGTGGACTCCAGGAGCCTTGAGAGGACCAGCTGAGGTCAAGTTTGGAAGCGTGGTTCGCCGCGATCCGCCCGGCCACTAAAACGACGACGCCGCCAGCGGGGCCGCCATCCCAACGCCACTGAGGCAAGTTCAACGACACGCACCTCGTCATGTCTCCTCCGCATTGGGAATCCGGCATCTTACTGACCGTTGGCCATTTGCATCTCGTCTATTAGGGAACACGGCCTCGTATCACTGCGTACTTATCGCCGGCGCTCACAAGCATTATCTCGTCCGCGAGACCAGCCACCATGGACGGCCCTCTGACGGCAGCCATCCTTGTTGTGTCTACCACCGCCGCTCAGGACCCCTCTGCGGATGCCTCGGCTGAAGTCCTCCGCGATGTGCTCAGGGATGACGGCGGCGGCCAGTGGGAAGTCGCTGGCGAAAGCATAGTCACCGACAATGTCCTGCAAATCCAGAAGCAGATTACCGTCTGGGCCGATGGACCGAGCCCGCCCAACCTCATCGTCGCGACGGGTGGCACTGGGTTTGCTGTGGCGGATAGCACTCCAGAGGTAGCACCCCATATCCCGTACCCAGCTCTTGATGGAACTGTGCTGACAAGTTGCTTGAGGCAATCTACCCACTGCTCGATAAACAGGCGCCGGGCCTAGTACACGCCATGCTGGCTGCCTCATTGTCAGTTACCCCATGTAAGTCTTGACTGTTCATTCAACAAGCTCCTCAGGTTTGATCTAGCTGACGTGCATGTGCAGTTGCCATGATGTCTCGACCAGCTGCAGGTGTGAGAAACAAGTCCATTATCGTGACCCTGCCCGGTTCGCCCAAAGGCGCCAAGGAGAACCTGCAAGCCATCATCAAGACGCTGCCGCACGCCTGTCTCCAAGCATCTGGGGCCAATTCACGGGTTTTACACGCGGGAGGTGTTAAAAAGCTCGATGCTGATGCAGGAATCGGAGCGTCTCAGTCGCATCAGCATTCGCACGACCACGGCCACCMCCACCACGGTCACGGACATGGCCACGGGAAACTTGTGAGACACACAAATCCGGATGCGAAAGCACTTTCCAACGATCCTCAACTGGGGCCTACCCGCAGGCACCGTGAATCCCCATATCCCATGGTATCGGTCGATGATGCCCTCGCCCTGATTGACGAGCATACACCCGACCCCGAAGTGGTCACGCTCAAGGTAGACGAGGGAATCATCGGCTCAGTTCTGGCCGAATCCGTCAAGGCACGGGAAAGCGTTCCAGCCTTCCGAGCTAGCATCGTGGATGGCTACGCTGTCGTCGCTCCAAAAGATGGTAACATAAAGGGCGTCTTTCCCGTCACCGTAGTCTCGCATGCCACTCCTGGCGAGGTGGCGCCGCTCAAGCAAGGCGAGATTGCCAGAATTACGACTGGTGCGCCGTTGCCTCCCGGAGCCACGTCGGTCATAATGGTCGAGGATACGATTCTTAAGACCATGACCGACGACGGCAAGGAGGAGAAGGAGGTGGAGATTCAGGCTGAAGGCGTCAAGGAAGACGAGAATGTACGGGAGGTGGGGAGCGACATCAAGGAGGGATCCGTTATTCTCGAAAAGGGCGAGCAGATATCCGGCGTCGGCGGCGAGATTGGCCTCCTCGCGGCTGTCGGCGTGGTGGAGGCGAAGGTGTACAGGCGGCCAGTCATCGGCATCCTGTCCACCGGAGACGAAATCATCGAGTACACCCGACCTGGACCGCTTCGGCTGGGCGAAGTCCGCGACACCAACCGCATCACCCTCATCTCGGCGGCTAAGGAATGTGGCTTCAGGGTGATGGACCTGGGCATCGCCAAAGATAAACCCGGCTCGCTGGAGGAGACGCTGCGCAGCGGCTTCAGGCAGGCGGACGTGCTCATCACGACGGGCGGCGTTTCCATGGGCGAGCTGGACTTGCTGAAGCCCGCCATCGAGCGCTCCCTGGGCGGCACCATTCACTTCGGCCGGGGCGCCATGAAACCAGGCAAACCAACGACGTTTGCCACGGTGCCCGTCAAGGACAACGCCGGGCGGCGCGTCTCCAAGGCCATCTTCTCCCTGCCCGGCAACCCGGCATCTGCGCTGGTGACGTTCCACCTCTTCGTCCTCCCCTCGCTGCACAAGCAGTCGGGCGTCTCGCCCGTCGGACTGCCCAAGGTCCCCGTCATCCTGGCCCACGAATTCCCCATGGACCCGCGGCCGGAGTATCACCGCGCGGTGGTAACGGTGGGCAAGAACGGTCTGTTGACGGCGAGCAGCACCGGCGGTCAGCGCAGTTCAAAGGTCGGGAGCCTCCGGGCGGCTAACGCCTTGGTGTGCATGCCGAGCGGCAAGGGAAGGCTGGAGAGGGGCTCCAAGGTTGAGGCTTTGTTGATGAACACAATTCATGGAGCCTAGGGTCTTGTATGAAACGGCATCTGTTTTGATCTGGATTTAGGATGAAAAAAGGAGGCGCATGTGCCTTTGCACCCTTGTTGGATGACTGCGTGGAGGGGTCAGTGAGTTCCACAAACGCAACGGCACAGAAGCTGCCAGATTTCGAGCTTAATATATCTAATTTTACCTCGTCATCTTCCGGCTGATGTACACGTCGAGTTTCCAGGGGCTGGCTAGTGGTACAATCATAAACATATCCTCTCCAGCCAATCTTCCGAACGCCAGACCAAATATTATTGGCGTAATGCATATACTTGTTTGCTTACCAGGCAGCGAGCGGCCGCTCCACCATTATGAGACGGGCTTGACCGTTGCTTTGTCTACTGCTGGTTGTCGTCGAAGGGGTTGGCCTTGCTGGAGACCAGCAGGCCGATGATGAGGCCGAAGAGACCTAATACGGAGCTGAAAATCTCGATGATCAGGATCTTGACGAAGCTGTGTCTGGTGTTAGCGCACGGGTCGGCATGTCTGGATGGGCAGGAAACGGGTGACGCACAGCGATCCGTCGGCAGCATCGGCGAGCGCGGCACCACTGCCGTTGATGCCGACAGCCACGCCGCACACGAGGTTGCACATGCCGACGGTCACGCCTGACCAGAACAGGGCGTAGCCGGTGTAGTATGCGTTCGCGGAGAAGGCCTCGGGGCCCTGTACGAGGTCGATCTTGGACGTGAAGACGATGGACATGATGACGCCGTAGATGGCGACGACCTCGCAGAAGATGATGGAAATCAGGTTCTTGGTTCGGATGCGTGGGGCCTTGACGCCTGCGCCGAGATTGGACGATCCGGTGATGAAGATGCCCCTGCGACGGAGGTCAGCATGCGCGGCGTCGTGGCGACCGAGGGAGGGGCTCTGGATGCTCACCATGCTGCGCCGACGACGGACAGGCCAATACACAGCGCGACGCCCAGGTCTGCCCACGCGTAGGGCGAGACGGATTCGAGAAAGGCGCCGACATTGAAGGACTCGCCATTGCCGGTGAAGAGCATGTCTGCGTGTCGTGGTCAGCCAACCACCGTAGGCCCCATGGTTCCCTCGAGGCCTTGCATACACAGTCCCACCACGATCAAAAACGACCCAACGCCGCCCAGTCCATACGTGAGGCTCATTGTGCCGGCTGTCTGCTGCTGCTTCGACGACGGGTGGCGGGATGCGTCGGGCGCTGGATGCGAAGTCAACGAGGCCGAAGCTGTCTAGCGAGCTTGACAACCAAGCTGGCGCGCCGTGTTGCAGGTAGCAGGGAGCAGCGACGTCACATGATGCGGCGGCAGGCTCCAGTGTGACTTAGTCAGCGCCGCTGCGCCGCACAGCACAGCACGTCAATGCCCCTCCATGTCATCGCAACCTCGCCCTTGCAATTTGCTACAAAGCGTCGCTCGGCTCTCCCAACGCTGAGCTATACCTGCACTTGCCAGCTGTCGCAAACATGGCGTCTGGTGCGCAGTCTTTCTACGAGCTCTACCGCAGGAGCAGGTACGATGCATTTGCAGGCGGGGGCGTCGCTGCACAGGGCGGACTGACTAACCGGGCCGCGCCGCTCTAGCATCGGGCTCGCTCTGACGGACACGCTCGACGACCTCATTAGCGATGAGCGCATCAACCCGCAGCTGGCGATGAAGATCCTGGGCAACTTCGACCAGGCGATCACGGAGACGCTGCAGAAGAACGTCAAGAGCCGCTTGCAATTCAAGGTTCGTACTCGACGGCGCGGGCCACGCGGTCGGGGATGGCGACGCTGACGAGTGGTGGCCGAGATGCAGGGGAGCCTCGACACGTACCGGTTCTGCGACGAGGTGTGGACGTTCCTCATCAAGAACGTAACGTTCAAGATGGACAACGGCAGCCAGTCGGTCCAGGCGGACAAAGTGAAGATTGTCAGCTGCAACGCCAAGAAGCCCGGCGAAACGTAGGCAGGGCAATCCTGGAGATGCGAGGTGCAGCGGCGGTGGCTGTGCTGCGGCCATGTAGAGGTTCGGGCGGCCTGCATTTGGACGGCGTTTGGCGGCAAACACACGGATGGTTCTTTTTACAGGTGCACATGTGCTCGTGGGCGCGAGATACGAAGTAGCAGTTCTCGCAATATCTACCTGGAGAGTATGACGGCGGCCTGCGTACCCGCGACGCGCGGTGACGACACACTCGTGACTGCAGCCGGCATGGGCTTCGCAAGACCAAGGCGACGGTCCCAGTGAGACGCAGGCATTCGATTAAAGAGATGGGCTCGTGCCCCCGTGAATCGCCAGCACAAAGTAAATGCTGCTGCGTTCGGCGGACGCCGAAGCGCAGTCAGTCTCCGGTCACCCGTGCGTCACCAGCATCCAGTAAACTCCGTGGCGCCACACCTCCAGGCCGGATCGCGCTCCACTCTCTGCCTCAGGGGCCCGCGCCGCATTGGCTCTCCGCGCGCAGCAGCATCGCTGCGCCCGTTACCGCGAGTATTAATACCCGTGCGTGTCGAGGCGCCGCCGGGGGCAGAACCATGCTCCGACAACGACGCACCGCGGAACCAGGCGCAGCACGGACGCCCCCTCACCCCGGAACAGCGGAGACGACGCCGCCGCANACGACGACGACGACGACGCCGACGACGCCGACGCCAGCAGCAGCAGCCACGATGGATGCTGGCGGCCGCTCGTGGAGCGCTCGCACGCAGTGGATCTTCTTTGCCGTCGCGAGCGGCGCCTGCGCGGCGTTCAACGGCGTGTTCGCGAAGCTGTGAGTCTGGCGTTGCGCTTCCTGAGGGTGGTGCCGTGGCCCTGGCGGCGCTCGGATGGGCCGGCTCGCGTCTCGGGGCAGATGAGCCGTCCGGCGTTGCGGCGATGCGAGGAAGCGGACCGTCTGGAGCCCTGTTCTGACGGCGGATGTCTAGGACCACGACGAACCTCACGTCGAGCCTCTCCCACAAGCTCGCCGCGCTGCTCGGCCTCTCCTCTGCCGAGAACGCCGTCGAGTTCACGGTCCGAGGGGTGAGTTCTGTCCATCAACCCCAGCCTGTGCGCGCTCGTTCCTGGACTCACGTGCTTTGCCGGCAGATCTTCTTCGCCCTCAACCTCACCTTCAATGGCATCGTAAGGCCTCTCACACCTGCACGCCCGCCCAACCCGCGCACGTTCCCTGCTCACCTCCTCGCCAGATGTGGAGGCTCTTCACCGCCGCCCTCGCCAAGGGCACGTCCACCACCCAGGTCTCCATCATGAACACGTCCACGAACTTCGTCCTCACCGCGCTGCTCGGCCTGCTCATCTTCTCCGAGGCGCTGCCGCCGCTGTGGTGGGCCGGCGCCGCGCTCCTCGTCGCCGGCAACGTCATCGTCGGCAGGAAGGATGAGGCCAAGGACGGCCCGGACGCCGCCGACGGCGTCGAGGCCGACCCGCTGGCTGGGGACCTCGGCGAGGACGAGGASGAGGACGAGGCCGTGTACAAAGATTCTGTCGACGAAGATGTGGTCGACTTGGGAGACCTGTCCAATGAGGCAAGCAGATGACGTAAATAATGCTCTCTGCAAAGGAGAAACAGCTGCTGCCATATATATAAAGCATCAAGTATGTCCGTTCACCCTACCTACATACGTCGTGTACCGTGGTAGCACGCCTCGAAACGCCGGCTTGAATGCATCATGCCCCAACATCTAGCGCCTGCTCTCCAACTCCACGCCTTCGTCGCCAACGTCCTCGTCGCCGTCTAGAATGGCCCCGCCCCTGTTCCGGTTCCGGTTCCTGTCCTCGTCAAACTGCCCGCTTAGCCGTATCCTGCCCCCGGACGCGCTCGAGATTTGGCCCGACACCCAGTTGCCTGCTTTGCGGAGCATGCCCCACAGCTGTTCCTGTCCCTCGAGAATGCGATGGTCGTCCTTCAGGCTCTCGGCCGCCTCCACCTTGAACTGGTACTTTAGGCAGTCCTTGACCGTCACCAGCCCCGTGAGCTTGCCGTGGTACTCGATGAGAATGACTCGCGGCCCAATCTTGCGGAACAGCTCCATGACTGTTTCGAGAGGCAGCCGCGGGTGGGCCGTCACGGGCGTGGCGTCGACATAGCGACTGAAGTCGAGCGACATCGACGTCGTAGAGTCCGTGTGGACGGTGACGGTTGGCGTGATCGGCGTGACCGAGTTCAGTGTGGGGGGGCGCGCGAAAACACACTTTGCACTCCCCGTCATCGGTCGCTCTCGGCGAACACGGTCAATGGCGTACCGCAACTCGGTTCGGCCTATGTATCCCACAAGCGTTCTCGAGTTGTTGTCCTCCACGATGGGGAATCCCTGGTACTTGTCGTCGGACAGCAGCCGCTCGATTTCCTCCAGCGTCATCCCGTTGACAGGGAGAGACACCACCGAGGTCCTCATGACTTGAGAAACCGGAACACCAAAGTTGTGGTCCTCCTTGTTGTCCAGGAAGGGGAAGCCGCTGAACCAGATCATCCGGTCCGCAATGCCTCCCCTGCCGAACAGGTCGCTGATAGCCTTGGTAACGCCGACAACGATCATCGTGGGCAGGATGTATGTCAGTGCGCCGGTGATTTCAAACATGATGACGACAACCGACACTGTAATGTGCATGATGCCACTCAGTGCCGCCGCTGCCCCCAAGAAGGCATACGTTCCCGGCGTGATGCACGGCTCGTCTGGCTTGCATGCCGAGAAGAACACGCTGCTGGGGTTGGCCTCGTGGATGGCCTGGACGATGATGCCGACCGTCCGCCCAAACGAGGCGCCAATGGCCATGGACGGAACGAAAATGCCCGCGGGGACCTTGCAGCCATAGGAGATGATGACCAGCAGTACCCTCAGCACCGTTGCGAGGATCAACGAGACGACGTTCCGGAACCGCCTGTCGGGCTCGCAAAGTCCCTGGTAGTCCTCCGCTCCCTCGCATTCGAGGAAGAGAATCTCCATGCTCTCGGTCATGTCGATTCTCAGGAAAACATTCGGGTAGGCGATGATGGCCGTCCCAGCCGCCAGTAACGCAGCCTCCAACACGGCGTACTTGGTGAGGTACTTCCTCCGGAAGGCTTGCGCGCGCAGATTCCACTTGATGACGAAGGCGCCGTAGAGGCCTCCGAATACGCCGATGATGATGTAGAAAAATATCTCGAAAAAGTGCCAGTCTCGGTCGTACCTGACCTGAAACATGACCAGCTGCCCTGTCCTGAAAGGATTCATGGCTGCCAGGACGGCAGTTGCGACAAGGGCGCAAAAGTAACTCCGCCACATGGTCTTGAGCGGGAAGTGGTTGGACATCTCTTCGAGCGAGAAGATGACACCGCCGATGGGACTGCCAAAGGCGACGGCGACCCCGGCGGCGGCGCAGGCGCTCAGTATCTCTCGCGTCTTGGACGCATTGCTCCTGTACTTGGCAAACAGCCGGGAGATGACGTTGCCGGTGCAGACGGCGTAGTGAACACTCGGCCCTTCCTTGCCGACGGACAGGCCGGAGGCGATGGCCAACGGAAGACAGACGGACTTGATGACCAGCGTCCAGAATCCGAGGAAGCCCTTCATGACGAAGCCCGCAATGATGCATTTTATCTCGGATATACCAGAGCCCGCTGCATATGGCGCAAAGGACCTGACGAGCGCGGCGGATACGAAGGCGAAGACGGTCTGCGGCGGTCAGATCCAGGCGTCACAGCGGTGGAGGGGGCGAGGCGACTTACAGCAAAGATAATGTAGATGAAGTAGTTGAGGGGCTCGAATCCTGTCCAGCGGTGCCAGCGCGCGCAGCCTTTGCAATCGTCAGCGCAGTCCTTTGCGACTCTCCAACAGGGGCAAACGACGTGTGGTCTTACCATTGTCTTCCCCCCAGCAGCAAAATTTCTCGTTCAGATAGAAGGCCGTGGTGCAGTATCCCAGCTTGATGTCAGACAGCCATTCGGTCACAATGTTCAAGAAGGCCGCGTTTAGCCCGATGGCCGCGCCAATGATGGTGACGACGATCCACCCCTGCGCCGCATCGTAGGACGCCCATAGCCGGTATCTCCAGCCCGGCTGGCCGCGCCCGTACAGCCCGGCCGCTCGCTTCCTCCTCGACTTGCGTCTTGCCTGCTCTCGCGCAGCATCTTGCACCCAGTCTATCGATCGAGGTCAGTACGCGCCCGGCCGCTCGGGAGGGGGGCGGCCGCCCAGCGACGGCTGCGATGCATCATACCTATCGTCGTAAAGTCCTACGAGTACGTTAGCGCTCAACTCCCACGGCAGCCGGACTGCGGGCGCATCACCTCGTATCGTTTAATCTCAGCGATCTCCTCTTCGATCTGGACCTCCCCGAGCGGGGGCTCGACGGCAGCCTCGCCCTGCTCCACGCTGGATACGGCAAAGGACAGGCGCGAGGTGATGGACGGGCGACGGACCAGACGCGGGCTCCGGCTGAATGACGTGGATGGTGGATTCATGGTTCTGGCCGGCAGACCATTGTGGCGGGTCGGTCGCTTTGTGCTGGCTGCCGCGATGCGCGCTGGGTAGCGCAGGCGTTTGCGACTCGATAGGCACGGAGCTGCGCGAGCGAGGACGAAACGATGGCGAGGTTTGCAAGGTACCTCGGGTTGTCGATGGTGATGTCGCACGCTGCCAGCACGGGAGGTCGAATGCACGAGTATGGAGTACTTCGTATTAGCTCTGCCGCCAACAGCAGTCGGGCGCCACAGCCTCAGCCACAGCGACTCGGTGGCTGCAGCCCGTCAACGCCACTCTTCACTCTCTTGCTCTTCACTCCACTCTTCACTCCAACTCTTCTTCACTCTTCAATCTGCAACCCGCAGTCGCTGTCGCAGCATGCGGTGCACGCCGATGCGAGTGCGACTTCTCCTGCGGCAAGCGAGCAGAAGTAGCTAATGATTTCGTCGACAACAGCTCAAAGCAAGTCCACGCGGTAGGAGAGTGCAGGTGGCGGTGGTGGCGGAGGCGGTGGTGCTTGTTAGCTTGGATCCAAGCAACAGCACTTGTCGTAGTTGCATTGGCCGACCAACACTCGGCACACAATGCAGCCAAGGCCGCACGTACGTACACCGCTCTTCGACTGGTGGCCGAAGAGCGGATAGTCCCGCAACTCTGTCACATCCCGTAACGAAGCAAAGCTGGAAGCTGCGGCTCAACAACTACGTTAGTCTCCCCCACGCAAAGCTGGAGGCTTTGCTTAACGAGGACGAGGGGGGGAGAGAGACACAGCGAGACACAGCGAGACACCGTCTGGGGGAAAACATCTCAGCTCTTCAACGCCGTGTCACATATCACAATACCCATTCCAAAACCTTTCAGCACCAACATGTACTTCGGGGTACTTTGCTCAACTGTTGGCTTAGAGGATCGCTGTGGCCTAGAGAGATTACTGTGGATTGAAGAGATAGCTGTTGTGCTTGGAGAGATTATGCGACTTGTCAGACCGGCCAGTCGGCAGTTTCCCAACCTCCGAATACGAGTCCATGTTTTGCCAAGAGTTCGCGGTGAGGCAAAAAGCAAAAAATCATATGACCCTTTAAGCATGTTCATAAGCATAAATAATGCTCAACCCCCACTTTCTTATTCATTGCTGACCGGAATCACATTCCTCATCTTATCTAGCACAAGGCAAACGACACGGAACGAAAAGTCCACCGCCACCGCAGAGGGTGCTGCACCACGCTTCGTATGGCCACCTTCTACCTCTTCCCCCGCCTCCCATTCGAGCTTCGCGCTCGAATCTGGGAGTTGACGGTCGAGCCGCGTACCGTCGAGGTTGGCTTTAAGAGATCGAAAGGAACGTACGGCTTAGTCCTGCATGTAGCCTCATCGACGCCGGTGTCAGCAGTACTGCAGGCCTGCCACGAGGCCCGCAATCAAGGGCTATACCAGCAGGCCTTCTTTAGAGCCATACCGCGGTATGTCTGGGTCAACTTTGAGATTGATACGATCGACATCGGGCATACCCACTTTGAACTTCTCGAACCCGAGCGGCTGCTTATTCGCCGGCTTATATTTGAACGCGAGGACGATGAATATTTCTTTCATTTTTCTCAAGGGACCTAGAAAAGTTTTTCAATCTGGAAGAAATTCACGTCATCTGCGAGGATGGTCTTTGGGCGTGGCAAGAAGCTTGGGAATGCGTAGGCTGGCCATGTGGGGGAGAGAATGTGAGGTTCATTGATAAGGAGACAGGGCAGGTAGCGGAGGGCTATGAGCTGGATAAGATGGTGAACGACTGGATCGCGAGTCAGCCTTCTGAATAAATGTCTATAGTGACTTTTGCCTGCCTGCTCTTCTAATAGAGTAAAACACCGCGTCTTTGACAACACCTTGGAACTGGCAGCCGCAGAACGGTCGTAAAAGCAGTGTATTGTCTTTTTTCAAGGATATTTCATAGTTGACTACTTTGACGACGGCAAATGCATGC
>LFRF01000032.1:0-35559 GCA_001189435.1 Tolypocladium ophioglossoides CBS 100239
ATTTCTTATATTTATAAGCCTAAAATAAAATAAAATATTAGTTCTGCTAACTATTAAAAATATAGTGCCCGCGTAATAATAAACTGTGTAATTATGACGATGTTAGAAATACGGCGGTATGTGGTTATAGGAAGGAAGAAAAAAACCCCGCGGAAGCAGACTACATAAGCAGCCGCATATAAAAGGGGACTCCCCCTTCTGATTAGCTAGAAAAATGGCACGCTTCTTCTCCTTCTTTTCTCTCTTTTACTAGAAGCCACGGCAGCCCGTGCCCTCGAGGGCACGGCAGCTACTAGCTTGCCTACCTGCTTGCCTGCCTACCTCGTCGCCTTGCTACATGCATGCCTACAGGCACATTTCCCTACCAATTGTGTAAACTAATGGGTATGAATGAGTGAGACCGCCCAGTCAACCCGTGAGTGAAGATGAGGTGAGTGAACCACGCTCGTCACAAGACAATGGACTATATTAGCAGTTCCTCTATCTAGAGATCAATCCCTTTTGCCTCTAGAAGTACGTAGTAGAAAGGGGCGAGATTATATATATATATTTAATATATAGTCCGTATACGAGCCTCGGGCTCGGAGAAATAAAGGTCCGACCCCGGGGAAATAACGCCCGGTTCCTAGGCCTAACAGCCAGCCACGTTACCATCACCCCGCATTCGTGTGACCGCTACGCATTACGAGCCAATTCCGCATCTATAACTTCCCATTGCTCTGATATTCCCTCCCTCTAGGTCACAATGCAAGAGGAACGCAGCGTCCCGAGAGGATACGAAGACTACACCGTCGCCGTGGTCTGCGCCATGGGCTTCGAGATGAGCGCGGTCCGATACATGCTAGATCGAGAACATCCCCGCCTGCCCACCCAGCAACGGGACTCGAACCAATACGTCCTCGGCGAGCTTAGCGGCCACAATGTCGCATTGGCGTGGCTTCCAGGTAACCAAGGGAAAGGTTCCGCCGCGATCGTTGCCACGAATATGACCCGTACGTTCCCTTCTATTAAATGGCGGTTTCTCGTGGGCATCGGAGGAGGGGTGCCGAGCGAGAAACACGACATCCGACTGGGTGACGTGGTCATCAGCATGCCCCAGGGGCAGTACGGCGGCGTGGTCCAATACGACCTGGGAAAGGACATTGAAGACGGCTTCCAGCTTAAGGGATTCTTGTGTCCCCCGCCACCTATCTTGAGGAGTGCCGCAGAGATGATGCGGTCGAATCACCTGCTCACGCCAAACAAAGTTAATGAGTTCGTGATGGCCATGTTGCAAAAGGGTCCAGGTCTTTCCGTCTACAAACGCCCGTCCGCCGAGCTCGATATGCTCTTTGATCCAGATTATCTTCACATCCCTTCTCACTTGACTTGCGACACCTGCGACAGGACGAAAACTGTCATCCGACATCCTCGGGATCTGGAGGCGCCCGGGATACACTACGGGTTAGTTGCTTCAGGGGATCGGGTCATGAGCAGTGCTGCAAAGAGAAATGCAGCCTCCCGAGACGTACCCGACATACTGTGCTTTGAGATGGAAGCGGCTGGCATCACGACCGAGTTCCCTTGCATTGTTATTCGCGGTATTTCCGACTACGCAGACTCTCACAAGAGTGACGACTGGCAGTACTATGCTGCCGCTGCCGCCGGCGGTTGCGCCAAGGAGCTGCTTTCTCATCTGGACTCGGAGGAGCTGTCAGCCGTGCAGACACCCGTCCCCTCATCTTCTCCAGGAGCAGCCTCCAACACCGGTCAGGAGCCGATCGCTCGGTCAGTTTTCCATGGTGTGGGGATTCAAAACTCCGGCTCTGGAACTTTCTCAGTGGGACGGGACATGCATGTCAATAGGGGATGACCTCCGATGGAGAAGATTGGTTGGCATGATCAACAACTCGTCGGGTAGCAATTAAACACAACAGTACCTGCGATGCCTCGTGATCCCATGAATGAATATTCGGGTTTCGCCATAGAGTCGCCGCGCAACCAAGAGGACCAGCTCGCGCGATTAATGCTCGCTTGGTACGAAGTACAATATTCTTAAGGGCAGGGTGTGCCAGATGTCCCGTCTCGGCGGTCTGACAGGAGTGATGGGCATAGTAGAGATGACGGGGACGACGATGAGCCAGTGAGTCTCGCAAATCGCGCCGAACAGCCACCATGCAAACGCAGCAAAGTTGGGTGACCAAAGGGGAGCGTCAAACATCGTGTCAACAGAACATATCCTCAGTTTTCCGAACCAAGCCGCCACAAATAGTGAAGCGGGAACGTGTTTATCGGGACCAAGTACGCCCAGTCCGCCGGTATCTGCCTCTCCAGGCGTTGAAACAGGTGACGCTTGCGGAATTGCGGACTTCCAGGAGTGGGCCTTACAGAATGTATCGCTTTGAGCGTAATCAATTGGTATGACTCTGTATCTCTGTATTTTTTGCCGCTCTTTTTTATGCCCAAAGAGCCCGGAAAAGGGATTCCTTTTATCCCTAGGGYTGCCCCTATCCACCGTTGGCTGTGTGTGTGTTAGTGGCGTCAGACTTCCGTTGTGACCCCTAGCGGCCCCTATTTGCCCCTATTGACCTCGAGTCATCAATCCAACGAGGCTGCATTCTTCCAAGGAAGAATGCCTCTAGCCACCGTCTCTGAATACAGACATCCGMGTCATCAMTGTAATGTGGCTGCCCAAGGGGCWGCCGAGTCCTGCCGAGTCAACCGGTCTATCCGACAGAATGTCCTCGAGCGCATCGTGGTGGACGGCATGGCGACCTTTCAGCTGCAGTTTGGCTAGAACTTATGCACTGCACACGGTCAACCTAGTCCTGCAAGCCCCAAGAGACTCCGCGATTTAGCTCTAGACCATCCTTCACCGAAGAAGCAGGTTCTCGGCTCACGCCGGGCGAAGATAACTTGCTCATCAGCTTGAAGGAAGAGCTTCAACTTCCGTGGGCAGAGATCCATCGACGGCACAATGCACAGTTTCCTGAGCGGTCAAAGGAGTCCCTTCAAGTGCGATACTGTACGCAGCTGAAGAACCGCGAATAATCACAGTATGCTTATGCTTTGGGCAATTGACGAAGCAGTTTTGGAATCATGGAGACTGTCAGCTTCGCAATCAGAAGACACATTTCTGTCGCCCAAGAAGCTTGCTGATTCTGCCATGAAAGCTAAGTATTCTGGCTATGTGGTACTTCCCCGTTGGTCGTGATTCGAGGGAACTGTTAGCGGCTATTCTGTATGCCGAGATCAAGCCGTGATGACAACCCGAGCCTCAATAATATGAGTAAAATCCATACGATTGTCGCACAATCAACGTGTCAGGGTTGCGACTCGTCATTTGCCTCGCCGTTCTACCATCTCTCGTCTTTTAGAATTATAAAAATCAGACGGTCGAGCACCGTTGAAGGCCCTCACGGGTCTGATCATCGATGCCCGAGTCCTCGCTTAAAAAGAGGACTGCTTGGTCAAAACACGATACTCGACGTAGTCCTCGCCGTCAATATTGACGATCGTGCCCTTCGACACCAGCTTTCCCATAAACGGCCCGTTCGCCTTACGCTCATACTTGATGCCATCATGTCATAGATCTTAGCATCCTCGGCACCAGACTTGATGCTGAGAGTCTCCTGGCGCACCCACCTCTATTCAGACGCTGCATCTTCTCCGAGTTGTGGAAGAGAATCCGACCGTTGGTCGACGACACGAGCTGCGCTGCTGCAGCGGCCGCACCCGTAATGCCCTTCCGGCTTATGGCATGACGGTCGGACGGCCCTGAACGACTTTCGCAATCTCGCGATGGACTCGGGAACTGGAGGGCGCTGCCGCTTCCTCTGAATCCAAGGCAACTACCACCGAATGAAATTACAATGCTCTTCAATCTTCCCAAAACTGTGACATGAACTTGCACCCGGGCGGGACACACCTTGACCGCCGAGAGGTTGACTCCCCCAGATGGAGATGCAGAGCCATCCATTGGAAAGCAAGGCAAAGAGCGGCCAGCGGGACTTCCCCCGCGGGACCTTCCCCGACGAATAAAACTGCGTCAATCATCAATAGCGTGCTCCGCGGTTGCGATCCCTGTTGAAGCCCGAAAGCGCAGCCAATGGCTCAGTCGTACTTCGCGC
Organism: Tolypocladium ophioglossoides CBS 100239; assembly: GCA_001189435.1. Lineage (NCBI taxonomy): Eukaryota > Fungi > Ascomycota > Sordariomycetes > Hypocreales > Ophiocordycipitaceae > Tolypocladium > Tolypocladium ophioglossoides. The sequence goes on from LFRF01000032.1 coordinate 4,110, forward strand.
ATGGGTCAAAATCTACTCCGTTTTGGCGCTCAGCCGCCCCGCTGATCCAGCTTTTGTTTTCGCCGGGAGATTACGCGCAGGACGGAGTACTTTTTGGGTGGTCATGCGTGATTTAATTTACCTGAATCATCGAAAGCTCCAGGCTAGCTAGCAGTCATGGATGGCAGAGCCAAGAAGCCCCGGCTGAGCATGCAACGTCCCGCCTTAGCCTCCGAACATCAAGGCAAAGAGCGAGAGCACGTGTCAACACTTCGACTAGATGGATTGGGAGACGTACCCTACCACTTGAACGGGCTTGCGAATGAATCTGTGTTTTATGGGCAGGGGATTCAAAACGCGGTCACTGGGGATGTAAACGTCCACGGGAACGTGTATATCGGTATGACTAATTCTGCACGGACACAGTGTCATTTCCTGACGAGTAGGATTGGAGCCCAAGCAGGTTTCGAGAAGGCAGATCTGCCGGCGACCGACCCTCTCGACAACGGCAACGGCATTATCGAGCGGAGAGAGCTGCTTGATCTGTTGTATTTTGAGCATATCGACGAGCGACTCTGTACACTGAAAAAGGCTTACGACAAGACATGCCAATGGTTCCTCCACAAGGAACAGTACAAAAACTGGAGGAGTGCCGAGAATTTGCACGACCATCACGGATTCCTCTGGATCAAGGGGAAACCCGGAGCCGGAAAGTCGATCTTGATGAAGTTCCTTGATTCCAAGGCGAAGGAAGCGGCCAAGGCCAATCTGAATGCGCTTGTGGTAGCATTCTTCTTCAACGCGCGGGGCGACCACCTCGAGAAGTCGACGACTGGCCTTTACCGATCTCTGTTGTGGCAGCTCTTCGAGAAAGCTGAGGATCTCCAGAAGGTCCTGGACAACTTGGACTCTAGTGCTCGGCGCATCATTCGGAAGAAAGGCTGGGAACTGGAGATACTCAAGGAGACCTTGGCCAAAGTTGTCGAGAACCTCGGATGTCGAACTTTGCAATTCTTCATTGACGCACTTGATGAGTGCGACGATGACGATGTAACCGACATGGTTTCATTTTTCGAAGAGATTGGAGAAAAAGCGGTCGAGGTCAACGTCCGTGTACACATCTGCTTCTCAAGCCGCCATTATCCGACAATCAGCATCCGGTGGGGCTTGGAGATCGTTCTCGAGAATGAGGAGGAGCATGGCGATGATATCGCCCGATACGTCAAGTCCAAGGTGAAATTGGACAGCTCACGGCGGGCGGACAGTCTGAGATCTCAGATACTAGAGAAATCTGCAGGTGTCTTCCTCTGGGTTGCTCTCGTTATCCCAATGCTCAATGCGGCATGCGCCCAAGGCCGAGTCGACGAGTTCCAGAAATGCCTTGACGAGATTCCTCGAGGATTAGATGACTTGTTCGAAATGATTCTGACGAGGGATCGTGAGAATATGGAGGAGCTTCGGCTCTACGTTCAATGGATTCTCTTCGCTATGCGGCCCTTAACGCTGGAGGAGTACTTCTTCGCAATTCGCAGTCCCAAAACTCCAGAGACGACCAGATGCTGGATCTCAGGCGACCTTTCTGCTGAAGACATGGGTCAATTCGTACACAGCTCCTCCAAGGGCCTGGCGGAGGTGACCCGGACCCGAAGCGAAGACAAAATGCCAGTCGTTCTGTTCATCCACGAGTCAGTTCGGGACTTCTTTCTTGTCAAGGATGGAAAACGAAGGCTCTGGCCAGACTTCGATGGTCCGTTCGTTGCCTACAGTCATGAAGTCCTGAAGGACCGTTGCTTGGCTGAGATTAATGGCATCATTGGAAACAGTACGCTCGCAAATCTCCTGCATACGACTCAGGCTCTTCCAAAGGCCTCATCGCAGATCAAGGTTGATCTGTCAAAGCATGCACCTCCCAACGAATCACTTCCAGAAGCATCACCCAAGCAAGCTCCAGAACTCCGCCAATCAGCAGAAAAAGTGTTTCCGTTCCTAGAGTACGCTGTACGGAACATCCTGAAACACGCAAATGCAGCAGAAGGGGGTGCCGTCAGCCAGATGAATTTCGTACAGAGCTTCCAGCTTGCCGACTGGATTAAGCTGGATAACCTATTTGAAAGACACAAAATACGCCAACATCGAAATGCGAGTCTTTTATATATATTGGCGGAACATAACCTGGCGAATCTCATTAGATGTCACCCGTCCAAGCTGTCGTGCTTTGAAGTGGAAGGCGAGCGTTATGGCACACCAATTTTTGCGGCGCTAGCTACCGATAGTGGTGAAGCAATCCGGGCGCTTTTGAAAGCGCAGGTGGATATCAACCCCGCCATGTCTCCTCTGCGCGACCTCTGTGAACAGTATTGCGAGGATGGAAACAAACGGACCGACTTTGGACGCTCCTTCACTTTCTCACGGCGAAGGGGCATTCTGTCTCATCTCACAGAGCAAGGCGATGAGATTATTACGCTTGCTTTTCTCCTTGCTTCGAATAGGCTCGACACCAATTCGAGGGATTCTACTGGCCGGACGCCGCTGTCATGGGCCGCTGGGAGAGGGCACGAGGTCGTCGTCAAGCTGCTTCTTGGGAAGGAGGCTAATATCGAGTCGACAGATAAGGGTAGTCGGACGCCGCTGTCGTGGGCCACCGAGAAGGGACATGAGGCCGTCGTCAAGCTGCTTCTTGAGAAGGGCGCCGACGCCAACTCGAAGGATAAGGGCAGCCAGACGCCACTATTATGGGCCGCCTCAAAGGGGAACGACACCATCGTCAAGCTACTCCTTGAGAAGGGCGCGGACGCCGACTCGAAGTATAGCGACGGTCGGACGCCACTATCGTGGGCTACCGCCGAGGGGCACGAGGCCGTCGTCAAGCTCCTTCTTGAGAAGGGCGCCGACGTCAACTCGAAGGATGGTGACTGTCGGACGCCACTGTTGTGGGCCGCTAAGGAGGGGATCTACGGCGCCGTTAAGATACTTCTTGAGAAGGGCACCGACGCGAACTCGAATGATAGTGACGGTCGGACGCCACTATCGTGGGCTGCTGAGGGGCAGGAGGCCGTCGTCAAGCTCCTTCTTGAGAAGGGCGCCGACGCCAACTCGAGGGATATTGGCAGTCGGACACCACTATTATGGGCCGCCGCCAAGGGGAACGAGGCTATCGTCCAGCTGCTTCTTGAGAAGGGCGCCGACGCCAACTCGAAGTATAGTGACGGTCGGACGCCGCTATCGTGGGCCGCTAAGGAGGGGAACGGCGCTACCGTTAAGCTACTTCTTGAGAAGGGCGCCAACGCAAACTCGAAGGATGGTGACGGTCGGACGCCACTGTTGTGGGCCGCTAAGGAGGGAAACGACGCCGCCCTCAAGCTTCTTCTTGAGAAGGGCGCCGACGCGAACTCAAAGGATAATGACGGTCGGACGCCACTGTTGTGGGCCACTAGAAACTTGCATGAGGCCGTCGTCAAACTCCTTCTCGCGATTGATGGAGTCGATGCAGACTCTCAGGACAATAATGGCAGAAGTGCATTATTTTGGGCGGCAGCAAACATTGAACTCTTTGAGAAAATGAACCAAACCAGAATTGGGCAACTTAGCGCTGAGTGCCATCCTTACCAGATGGAACTTATGCTTCTGGAGCGGCGAAACAAGGTACGGTCAGTAACGGCAAGGCCAGGCATGCCACGGAATAGCAACACCGCCGTCATCAAGCTGCTTCTTGGGAGAGTCAATGTCGAGTTGTCAGACAAGGACGGTCGGACGCCACTGTCGTGGGCTGTCGAGGAGGGGAACGACGCCGTCATCAAGCTGCTTCTTGAGAAGGGAGCTAATGCCGAGTCGTCAGATACGGAGGGTCGGACGCCACTGTCGTTAGCCGCCGACCAGGGGCACGAGGATGTTATCAAGCTGTTGCAATCATGTAAACGTCAATCTTCATAGATTACACTCCCCTGACCCTCGCACCACCGCCTGCTCCGTATAGACTACTCAGACAAATGCAACCGAGACTCTCTCAGCAGCAACGCAACCGCTTGTAGCAACGCGCATAGTAGGGTTTGGGACAAGGTAATCCACGATGTTGCTTTTTAACTCGGGGGTAATTCCGGTGAGAGTCAGATGTGGGATACTAATGTTGATGCACATTTGGAGTTGAACAAGGCTCCGATACGAATGGCGGCATTCAATATGCCATCGCCCGCGTCAGCCTCTGTTGCTCCCTGTGCTCCCGGGCTCTTGGAAGACTTTGAGAAGTTTGTCCGCAGCTACGGGTAAGCGGTCGTGCGCCAGCCCCTCTATTCGCTCCTCACCTGGGACTGCCTCCCCTTCTGCGGTTGGGCAGGGACCCCTTCTTGCAGGACCACACCAGCAGCACTGGTTGTGGGAGGTGACCGGGTTGGACGCCGCTAGTAGGCAAGCGTTGGGCGGGCGGGCCATCACCTACCTACCAAGTTTAGCGCCCTGCGAAACATTATTTTGTCAATTAGCGCGATGGGAAACACCGCGATCGTCTCGACCGGCAGGACGCAGGCATATGTCACGGTCCGACATCGCGACGTGCGAGGCACGTCCTACCCCACTGGGAGAGCATTCCAAGGCGTCTGGGCTCTAGTACCATTGTAAGCAGTGTTCACGAAGCATCACTGCGGAGATGGAGAGTTGGAAAAGCAGATGGCTCACAGCCCCTGAATGTCAGCCCGTGTCGCGTGGAGGACTACCCACTAAAGTAGAGGTCCACACTATTGTTCATGTTACAGTCGGGAGCGGGCCGAAGGATCGCCAGATCGACGCCTCCACGTCCATGGGTCGCACTTTAAGGTGTGGCTCCAGCCCGCCCCTCTGTGCAGCTAAAGTCGTTGGCGTATCGACAAGTCTCGGCTGTCGAAGTGTGCCACTGGCCATCGGTAGGAAGAGCGAGAGGTGAGGAGGACGGAGAAGACGACATCATCGAAGTTGAATTGACCAACATGCAAGGCCTGGATGGAGACTGGGAGAAGCAAGTTGTGGACGACGATGATCTGTTCATGCGTTCATTCTACGAATCCTAGCGGTTCACAAAGGGCTCGGTTCTAAGGGTCGGTCCTGCTGCAGTAGATGAGTAAGAAATTGGCGCCAAAGGATATGCGGGAAGGATCGAACAGAAGGAGGAGGGGTGTGAATGCGTTGTTGCTTCTCGAGCCTTGGCAATCAAGTTCTTAGTTTTCCTTCCATTTTTCGAGATTAGCCTCGTTGCCTTTGCTCACTTCTTGTCTTTTTGACATGATATGTAAAAGACATCAGTCTGCTGGGCAGACCGCGCCATTCCTTTTACGTAACGTTCAGCTTATAACATCCACCCTTTAAATGCCCGATATCGGGATATTTATCTTGATGACCGATACGCGACGGCATCTGATATCGTCATCTCTACTCCGGACCCGCTTGCGTCATTTGTGCAGAGATTAGCGCTGTCTTAGCCATCGGGGTCTGTTCCAGGGGACGGCGTAGCGTGCTGTCGGGATTCGAGCAAGTTGATCTACTTGTCAAATCTGTTCCCCGGCAGATCCAAGTCAGGGAGGTTGTCAATATCACCGAACCTGGACGCATCTAGTGGGCTCGAGTCTTTCCGCCCCCTGTGGCACTTATGCCTGCTTGGTAGATGTGAACGGGCGGACCGTCTAGACGGGGTGATTCTAGACTTGTTCTTGCTGCCTTGGCTAGATGACGGATTCAACCAGACAAAAGCTAACCAGCGATAACGAAAGATTCATCCGGGACTGCCCGACTGATGCCATGTCTGCCTTCTCAGTAAACCCAACCCGTCAGACCGTCATTCTGGCGCAGCGCCGCGAGTCAAGTCTCCAGAAGCAGTGGCAGATTCATCTGCGGCCTGCTCTCTAAAAGTCGACGCGGCGATTGTGCTCCGATCTGGGCCTTCGAACCACATAGGCTCGGCGCTGCTGACAATTTGATCCTGGTTGTGGCTGTTTGGCAAGCCGGGTTCGCCAGGAGCCCAGTTGACGCTCGTCGCGACCAGTCCAGCGTCTAGCATATCCTGTGTCGTCCCCGGAAAGCCGTCGAACGACGTGGAATGAGAAGGCCCAAGACCGTCGACGTTATGCAGCTCAAGCGGCGGCTGTGTCAAGTTGAGCTCGTGGTAGGTGGACGAACCCCAGCCTTGAGGGTCTTCGCCGACTGCATGCACAAGACTGCCGTCCCATCCGGTCCCCAGATCGTTGAAGACGTGATGAGCGTGCTCTTGATCGAGCTGGAAGAGCCCGTGATCCAGCCAAGCATCGCCGTCAAAGTGGCCAGGCTCCTCAAAGGCCAGAAGAGACGACGAGGGGAGTGTATCCGGTTCCCAGCCGCAGGCCGAGTCACCTATGGATGGAACCGAAGTACTTGTGCCGTCATCGGAGTTGGCCTGTGGCACTGTGACCAGCGCCAACGGCTCCTGCTTGAAGGCGCATTTGCATTTTCCGTCCTCAAAGCAGTTGCACTTGGCTGCGAAGGAGACGGTCAGAAGACTTGGAGCAAAGTGAATGAATGAGTCCAGGACAGCTTGAAGCTCACATTTGCCACTTTGGGGGGATGCCCTCCCCATCTCGGCGTCGCGCGCTCGTTTGCCGCAGTCGCACTTGACATGGGCAGAGCGCGACTTGCGCATGGAGCGGCAGTGGCCGCATTGCGAGGCCGGTCGGCCTTTTTTCCTTACAGACTGCAGAGGGCGGCCTAGATATCTCATCCCAGGTTAGCCAGAGAACATGATCGGACCACCATCCTGTAGGCAAAGCAGATGAACTCGCCATGATGGTCGCAGCTGCGAGCGCGGTGGCCTCGGATACACGCTTCGCACGCGTACGTTTCACCGTCGACAATCATGAAGCACGAGGTATAGAGAATAGCACGATGAAGCGTTGAAGATGAGAGATGACAAAGGTGTGTTTGTGCACCAGGCGGATTTGGGTATTAAGGCGAGATAATATTAATACTTCGTACGCTACTTCGTACTTCGTACGTAAGCACCAACCCCCACCTCGGTAATCATCAAGACTTCTCAAGTGCCATGAAGCTCAGGTTTATCCTCTTCATCAATCACGCCATCACCAGGCTCTCATCCAATTAAACACACCGTTGATATCACAGCGTGCACGGAATTTGCAGCTTTAATTGGCTTAAGGCTGATATTGGGAGCGCCTCACGTCGTCGCATTGGGCATCGAGGGGAACGTCACAGTGTGAGGGGGGGTGCATACTCGCAAGGCCGACAGAAACTTTCCAGTTGATGCAAAAGCAACGTTAATAGCGCATCTACAGTGCCACGTACTCGATTGAAGGAGTTGGCTTCATCCCTGCACTGGGCCTCCAGTTCTGTTACTGAAAGGGCTAGCTTTCATGCTTTCATGATGGTGGAGACGGGAACTAGGCCAATATTTCATGGATCTCTCTGCCCTACTCCTGGCAAGTCCAAGTTGACGCCGGGATGAAATGCCACACCGGCGTTGCCAACGGTTGAGATGTTGGATCCGACTTGCAACGTCAAGCTATTCGATCCGTGGGCACTGACTGTACTCCATCTCATTGTTCCATCTCGGCCACAGGTGGCTCCGAGAGACGGGAACAAAGTCGGCGAGAACGAGCATGGACGGTGCCTATTGTAACAGCCCAAGACGCAACAAGAAAGCAGCTTTTCACCAATATCCGACGTCCATATCCACGTCACGACATTGTTTTCGTAGATATGTTCACCGTTGATTCGCAACTCACCCCAACCTTTAGCCGAAACAAAGGGTTGCGCAAGGCTTTGATCAACAACCATCCATTCAACTCTGAATCACTACCGCCCATGAGCAACGCTTCTCACAGCCCCCGAACATCGCGAACACAAAACGTATCCCGCACAACAGGGGACATATATGGCCGCTGCCCCCGTGCATCCGCACACCTCGCCTTCCCTTCCAAAAGATCCCACCCCTATTCCTCTTCCAGTCGTCAGTTGTCACCATGTGTAAGTGCCTTATCCGCAGGCAGGTCTGCTGCCAGTGCAAGAGTGTAATCGACACCACATACAATGAGTGTCCAATAGCAAGGGCTCGTCCCGGCAAGAAAGCCAGCCAGAGGGTCTGCCCCAACAGCCCGTCGATGGATACCGAGATTATCTGCTCCCGTGGCAGATGCCAGCAGCGCGAAGAAGAGCAAGCCCGGGATGTCGAGGGAAACCCTGCCGGGGAGCACGGCCAAGTACAAGCATCAACCGTCAAGGGAAAAGTTGAATATATGGCAAAGAGAAGCTTGACAAGCATGAAGAGCATACTGCTGCGACCCGAAAGGGGGCGAAGCTCAGTGGATCCCAGTGTCCAGGCCAGAGGACCAAAAAAGTTGGAAGATGAGCTGCGGGGGATTCCGTATGAAGCGACCATCGTACACCTTACCCTAGCGCGCGCACCTCTCGTGCCGATGGCGACATCTTCAGGCAATACCTCATGGCTACATGCCCCAAGGGCTGGCGGCGACTTACGGATGCTGGTGGCCACATCTGTCGAAGCAGTAACAGCGTGCGAATCTCCTGCGCCGCCCGCAACCGCTTCGGACAACACTTCATGGTTCCATGTCCCAAGTGCCGCAGAAGCAGTAGCACCAGAGGAGTATCCGCCGTCGACTCCGTCTCCTCCTATCCCAAATCGTTCTCCAAGGAGGCTGTCGTTAGCAGCCATGTATGAGGATCAACAGGCGAGTAGGGATACCCTGTGGCCGCGCGCTCTCTTCTCGCAAACCTCGCCGCTGCTCGACAGCCTGCCAGAGTTCGACCTCCCGCCACGGGTGAGCTCCCTAGAGAGTCCCTCGTCGCGGCACTCGGATTCATCCTCGGTATGGTCCCAAGAATCGCTGCCCCGTGGACAACAGGCAGATGAGCGTCAGTCACCATTCAACACGCTGAATCGCAACATGTCCTCGCAAGAACCTCCTCCGGGCTAGCAAAAGCCTAGCGATTAGATCATGCGACTTTCGTGTGCTAGACCCCACAGCTGGGGAACAAGCAGTAGCCAGGCGAGACCCCGACTACTGACACCCGGTGTTTCACGGGCAGAAACCTTAAAAAGGACGCCGTCGTGACCATGATGTGCGCTAGAGGACAGCTGTGCCTGTTGGCCCGCGGCATCGAAGTCGAGGGATGGTTGTAAAAGCATCTCCTGTGGGGTGGTGCGGTGGCGTCAATGAAGACGATGAGGATCTGGGGATAGTCATCGTCGCGCGCCACCGCCGGTGATGATTTCGGCGGGGTGCAACAGAGCTTTTCGCCCAGGGTGACCCGCAACGCCATGCTCCCAGTTGGGCATTGTGGCAAGTGCTGCAGTCGGCTGGGTTGGCTTGCTCTGCCAAGGCGTTGCGATACGACTAGATGGGATTGGCGGACTCGTTGTCATGATTGCCATATAAGTCGGGTCCCGGACACAAGCCGCGTCTCTGTGTCGACCACGGGGCTTATTGACGCGTGTTGGTGGCTGATAGCCTCATGTGCAAACTTGCGAGAGCTGGCTTTTCGATGATGCATCTCGATCCATGGTTGGCGTCCTGCATTATCWGCCACAGTTGCGATTTTTTGAAGAGACAGCTCGGCGACAATAGATGCGTCCGACGATGCGGGGCGGCCGATCGATGGCGATTAACCGACGGTGTGGCATAGAGCGAGGACAACGGACCGTTGCGGCGCAAAGACGTGTCTACTCTATAGACAGCCCTAGAGCACCTGGAGCGCCTGGTGTGCAAGACTGTGCAAGGCAGCGTTCGGCCGAGTCCGCCGCTGACCATCGCGCCGTCGCTGTGCATCGGACGTGTCACCTGCACCTTATGGTAAGATGCAGGTGTCCGGATCCAGGTGACAAGTGCATTCAGCTTCCTTGAAACATGTACTATACACGACCCATCGCCACAGTGGCATCCTGGTGATCCCATTGTGGCTAATCCGCAGCTTCGTTGTCATCGCTGCCTAGAAGTTGATGGCTGACAGGCCCGCGCACGCCTTGTTTGTTCCCCGCTCTGCCTTGGACGTCTGTCCATACATGTATCTCGTACGGCGACGGGGAAGACCAGTTGCCCACTGCCCGCTCGGTCGTCTGATTTGATGCCTTGTGGAGACGGCACGTGGAGAAGAAAAGAGAAGATATGAAAGATTTGTTGTTCGGTCGTGAGGGGCGCCGGGCAGGGCGTGGGCAGGAAGGGTGTCGTGCTGAGGCTCTCGCGCTGTTGGACGTGTTTGCTTCCCCTCATTAGCGTCGTATCATGTCGTTCTTGTTAGCACTTGTACGCAGCCGCCGCGGTAGCTAGATAAAGCGGTTGCTTGCCGCAGCAGTAGCCCGTCGAACTACCGCCTTCCAGTAGCACGAGGACGTCTCGCGAGTTGATATGGGGTTTGCGGTGCAAGCGGCCGGTTCGGCAGGACCACAAAGCGGCCCGCCGTCGTGCATCTGTCCCAGGAATTCTCCCAGCAGCAGATCGCGCGGCCATCACGTCAAGGCTGTCGTGATGGATGCGCCACGCCTCTCTGGCCGGGTCTCAGTGGGTGAGCGCTGTGGAACCCTGGCTCCCTTTGTGCGTCGGGACCCTAATTCTAGGGACTGGCGTGGGCCGCAGCAACGGGCGCTGTGGCAGCGGCTGCTTTGTCTCGTTGTGGCGAGGGCCAAGGGACGCGCTCCGCGGTTGGTTGGTGCGGCAGCCTCGCAAGGGACTCGAGCAGGACAGGCGAGGCCCCGAGTCCAATCGTTTGCTCCGTATCAATCACCTCATCTCACCGCACCCGGGACGGCCTGGCCATGTGCCGAGCACTAAGGCACAGCGGTGGTACAGCCCGTGTTGCGGGTACCCTCAGGCCGACGGGCGACGTGGCCCATGGCCCGTGGTCCAGGAGGCAGGAAGGGCAGGACAATGAAGCATCCCATCATATCGTATCGCCCCCTCGCAGGCCCGAGTTGGCCATAGCCAGCCGCCGAGTTCGTTCCTACCGGGGTCCGCATCAAGCCGTGGAGCACGAAGTAATACCCCGTATGCCGGGAATAGAATCATGCGGAAAGCTCGATTGAAGGAGAAGGTCCTTGGGCGTTCTAGAAAAGCGGACCTCGATCCTTTCCGCAAGCGCACCTCCAACCGCACCGGCCTATCACGGCGGGCAGGGAGCTTTTGCTCCGGGCGTCACTCACTCGAGCGCCCCGATTCGAATCGGATCCGATGTTTGCTTGCCCAGCAGATGGAAATGCGGGTGCACGAGAAATACCAGGTCAAAATGGCTCTTCCTCGCTTCCTCGCTTCCTCGCTCCCTCGCTTCCTCGCTTCCTGCTCCTCGCCCGTCGCCGTTGCTGTGTGCGTGCGTGTGTGTTTCGCCCCAACATCTCCCTCCCACCACTAGCCACTACGGGGCACCGACTCGACTGCCCGTACAGTGCAAGGCACTCGTACGTACCTGTCCAGTGTCGACTGCCCCAGCCCGGCCCAGCCTTGATTGCAGCAGTGAGTGGGTGAGAGTCCCGAGGGTGGGTGGCAACCGGTTGTGGATGGACACTACCCGGCCCGTGTTCAACACTCCTGCCCCAAGGTATATTCGTCTTTGCTCTGCTGTGTTCGGCCGGCTGGCCCTCAGTCACCTTCACCAACACACGAGCTGCCAGCCGTCGTCAGTCAAAGCCACTGCTCATTCGATCAAGAGGCGTGCTCAACACTAGGACATCTGGTTTCCCCGTCTCACGCCGCAGAGACGCCCTTCATCCATGACCCTTCCGCACACTCTATGCTTCCGATCCGCCGCTGACGGGAGGCTTCATTCGCGATAAATGTGCACGGAGCATACGGCTGAATGCCCAGTCTGCGGGAAAGAGTATCTCGTCTATGTTGCCTTTTGCCACGATTTTCATCCCCCGTTAGTTGGCTGCCCGAACGGCGTCACCGTTGCTCGCGAGGACATGGGTGACGGAAAGTGCCCGAGTCCAGTCTGTCCAAACAGTTTGAGAGGCGGCTGTCAGGTTATGTGACGACCGTGCCGAGGAAGCCGCCATCCAACAGCCAGTTGGATAACCAAACAAGACACTCGCAAGCAGCCACTGTGGCCCTTGACCACCGATTCAAAGTTTCTCGCCACCGGTTGCAACTTCAGCGACTTGATCGACGCCTTGATACGCGGGAACCTCGAAGCCATACTTCTTCGCCATGGACGGTGAGACAAATCCACTTGCGGGATCAGCCACAATGCCGAGTCGGGCTTAGTCACGAGAGTGCGTACCGCCCACCGATGAAATGCCGACCGTTGAAATGCTTCACAAGCGGCTTTGGAGCAGTCAGACTGACAAGTGCGGCAGGCATGAAGGAGCTACCCAGGCCGGAGCTGGGTGGACCGTGTTCGATGTCCCATGACGAAGGGGCGTCCACCGAGGTTACCGGTAGCTTGGTTTCCTGAAGGGCCTGGATCACAGCAGGAAATGGTTCCCGAACCTCCCCGGAAAAGCTAAACCCTAACGCGGAGTGTCAGAGTATTGGAAAAGGAGCACTCGGATCAAACGAGGTCCGAACCGAAGATTGCATCCACGACATGGTCTGTCGAAGCTATGGCTGATTGAAAGTCGTCGACGAAGGGAACGTCGAGATCTTCAAGTTGCTTCGCAAGGCGCTAATAAACGATAAGCGTCTCTTATTTGAGGCGGGACATGGGAATGAATGGCTTGAGAATGGATGGAAAAGGGGCAAGGATAGAAAGGCCACGACGAATGCGGGCGGCAAGCCGGAACGGACGGCATCGCCCGAATCTGACTTTGGCCAACAAGTCCACTTAATCAATACCCCGAAAGCAACAATGGGATATAGCGGATAGAGGAGAATAAAAGCCAGGCAAAAATATCCTACAGGAAGCGACCCCCTTGGCCAGTGACGTCGGTAAACAGAGGAGGGCGATGTTCACGAGCAGACTTGTTGGAACTTACTTGGTACAGCTCATTTTTGCTCCGCTTGGGATAGAATATGCTAGGCTTGTAGCCATAGTAGAACAAGTGGCGAGCCGCAACAAGGCCATCACCACCTGCGAGATGGTTAGCCGTCGACGAGCCGCACAGGAAAGGAGCGGTGTCCAAACATGCCGTTGTTTCCTGGACCACAAGCCACAAGGATTCGACGGCCCTTCTTCAACGGATGAACACGATAGACTGGCGCTCCGATCAGTAATCCTGCCTCGCGGTGGATCATGAGCAAGTCCAAGTTTACCAGCCTGCGAGACCGAGAGCCCGGCAAGTTCCATGAGCTGGTCTATGGAGAATGCACAGGTGCTCATGAGCTCCTGGTCCAGAGCCGCGGCGGCCTTTGCACTAAGGGTCTGGGATGTGATATATTAGCAAACCGTCTGCAGGAGCACAGATGCATAACAAGGTAGGCAGAGCGCCGCCGTGCAGCGTGTCAATTGGACCCGAGCAAGTCACTCGACCAAGGCAGCGCCGTTGGTCCTGGGGTAGAGCTGACCTTGATTGCCATTGTAGCAGCTTTGCAGGATTTATGATGTATTCAGGGATTAGATCAGACGAGAAACAGCTTTTTTCAGCTCGCAAGAAGAAGAACATGTGTTCCGAAGTCATGAGAGGTTGTGGTGTTGGGGACGCCCCTACGGAGTACCTTTGGAAGGTGATGTCAGTCTTAGCCCCCAGCGACAACCGATTGGCCGGCGCGGCAAAACCCAGCCCCGACAAATTTCCACGGAGACGGAGAGGCATCCCCAAAGCTGGTCTCACGACATCTTCATCGCAACGGTCTAGATCTCCACCCCTGAGATCCCGCAGCCATGGTCGTCAAGATCCGCCTCGCCCGGTTCGGGCGCCGAAACTCACCGTTTTACAACATTGTCGTCGCACACGCCCGGTACGTCTTACGCTCGATTGCGCCGTTCTTCGCCGTTGCATCGCAATCCGAACAGCACTCCCGTCGTCACCCTGCAGTTTGCAATACTGACCTTCCCACAGCACGGCGCGCAACTCCCGCCCCCTCGAAGTCCTCGGCACCTACGACCCCGTCCCCAAGCCCGATCCCTACGACGCCTCGGGCCGCCTGCACAAGGATATCAAGCTCGACACACAGCGCGCGCGGTAATGGGTCGGCGTCGGCGCGCAGCCCACCGACACGGCCTGGCGGCTACTGTCCATGGTCGGCATCCTTCCCAAGAAGAACTTTGGCCCCAAGGAGAACAAGAAGACGGGCGAGGTCGCGGCCGCCAATGTGCGCATCCGGTGAGCACCTGCCGACCGGTTGGTTTGGTTCGATGGGGGGCTCGAGGACGTTTGGCGGACGGAATATTGTATCATATGTGTGGTTTAGCATTTCATGGCGTTGGCTTGGGGTTTCATGTATGGGGAATTGGGGGCCGCAGTAGGTCCTGCTGTACGACACTGAACAGCGGCTATTTACACATACAACCATGAACTAGGCTGACGCCCACTCCCCGGTAGTGAGTTTCTCGTCAATCTTCTAATCATACGTATCTGCGTTTCACAAATGAGTGAACGCTGAATATAGCCCTCGTAAAACATATTACAACACAGGGGGTCAGGTCATAGCCTCTAGTAGCTGCTTGGAACATGGTTCCCAACATGTATATCCAAAGTCCCAAAACCCAACAGCCAATCCGACCGCTCGTAGGAGCAATGATTGTATAACCGCCGCCGAATGAGAAACAAAAATAAAAGACAACTCCGTCAATGCCACACCCAAACGGGCCCGTCCACAAATCATGCCGCATGCTCATTACTGCGGCAGAGCGCCGTCCTTTGGCGCCGAAACCAGGCAAGTCTAATGAGCGACAGCAAAGAATATGTTCATAAGAAGGCATACTGCCATCACGACCATACCGTAGATGGCAAGGGAGAGTGAGAGCTTCCTGACGAGGCCATGGTCGAGATGTTCGAGATCCCATCGCCACTTTCTTCGCCAGCGCCATTGCGTTCGAGGTGTGGCACCGTTGGCCCCGCTGGCGCTCCGCGTGAGGATTCCTCCAGATTCCTCAACATCCGACGTCCCCTCGTCATCAATATCGTCGTCGGCCTTCATTAGCCGTTGATGGTGGATGCTCTCTGGGTCGCTAATCTTGTAGTAGAAGAGACCGGGTAATATGAAGCTGATGGATGTGGAGCCGGTGCTGCCAACGAAGGCGAGCACGCGATCAAGACTACTGACAGACAGCGCAGTAATGTATGCCATAGTCAGAATGACCGTGGTAAGGAGGGCGAATCGAGTATCGGACATGGGTGCGGTGCTTCCGTGGTCGCCCCGCGGTGTTGTCGCTGAGGGATTCATCAGAGGCGAAACGGGGCGTCCGCCGTTGGAAGTGGACCGATTGGGCCGCCACTTGAGAACAGCGTCCAGCGACGCACGGCAGGGATGAATCTGCAGCGGGACGGAAAACAGGACCAGAACGACAATGGCCGCCTTGCCAATCGTAGATGCAACTCCCGTCGGATCTATAAAGTGTCAGAGGCACGCTGGAACGTACAAGAAGGGGGTAGGTGCCTTACACATGGAGACAATGTTTCCGACGATAGCGTTGCCAAAAGTAATGTACCCCGTGATTGCGACCAGGACGTAGATGCAGGCCGCCGAACCAATGCTGGAAGCCACCACTCCAACCATGCTCGGCGGAGAGTTGTCCTTGATTTCATTGATAATGGAGAACATCTAGGCAGCGCATTAGCAAGATCCTGGCGGATGTGACGAGAAAGACCAACATTCTGGTGGCATGTATAAGCAAAGACGACCACGGGTAATGCGCTCAACGTCTCGACTGCCCCGGCCCACTGAATGACTCGGATATCTTTTGGGTCTGCGTGAGGGTCCGCTGCAAAGTGGTAGATGACCAGGACGATGAGATATCCAATGGAAACCAAGGCCACGATGCTGGTGTACTTGAGCGAGTCCAGTCTCCTGAGGAAGCTCAGCGGAATGACCAGGAGCATAAAGGCAGTGATCCAAAAGTGCCGATCAACCAGATAGGGGATTTCGGCGGCGCGGTCGTCGAAGCCGAGCATGACACCGGGCATGAGGTCGCCGATGATGATCATGTATGAAACGCCCACGCCAAAGCACTTTACCGCAATCGCAAGATCAAAGATGACGGAGGCGCCGGAGTACGTGATCTGCGACAGTGCGAAGAAGGAGGAGCTCCCGCGATCAAGATACCGAGCGCACTTGGATTGGAGGTACTGGCCAAAGGCGGCCGTAACGCCTGACCATAATATCAGGACCACGCCGAGCATGATTCCCATGTGCGACATGACCGAGGGCATGGCGAGGGTGCCGGCACCGATGACTGTTGCTGGTCAGCAGACCGCACGGGGTTTTAGGGAGAATGCCCGTGGGCTAGGGTCGGGCGCACTCGTATTCAGCAAGTTGACGATGCTGCTGATTGTCGAGGCCTGGCCGCCATGGCCCTCCTTGCCGCCTCGTCGTCGTGTTCTGCCCAGATTAGACATGGTAGCCGCAACAGCACAGGGGACGTCACCTGCCTCGACATGTCGCGGACGCCCCCAGACGAGGCGTTGTTACCATCCGAGATGGTTGAGTAGGTCGTCATAGCCGGCGGGAAACCACAGAGCGCCGCGCAGCACCGTGACGGTGTGTGCGCTCGCAGGTGTGTCCAAGGTCACGAGTCGGGTGACCAGCAAAACGGCCGTGTTGTGCGCGCAACCCACCACCGTCCTGCGGCGCGGACAAGCAATCGGGGGTCGTCCGCCTCTGACGTCGTGCCGTCGTATGAGGGGGACGCGGACAGAAAGCCGGCGTGTACGGGCCGGCGGCTGCGTGGGAGAAGCGAGCGTGGGGAGGAGGGCGGTGGTGGTGATAATGGACGGGAGTCGTCGTTGCGGCTGACAAGTTGCTGCGAGGACACTGGACTTGGCGTTGATATGGTCATCAATGGGGTCTCACGCCCTGCCGGATTTTAGCAGGGGCGACGCGACCCGACCGTCGACCCGCTGCCAGCCTTGGCCAATCGGGGGGGTCAAAACCGCTGTCGAACGCGGACCTTGCACTCCGTGATGCATCCATCGGGCTCACAACATCCGAGAGCCCGATTGCGACTACGCATTCCTGCACCTGAGCCTCATCACGACATTCCCTCGCCTGTTGCCTCTTGGACCGGAACAACGGGCACCAGAGCTCAAGGGAGCAACATGGACAACCCGCTGGACCGGACGACGCTCTCCACCATCACCCTCCTCGAGTCGCGTCTCCTGCGCATCGAACACCTCCTCTACGGACCGACCGCCTCGCATCCGCCGCCGCAACATGGCTCCGCCGTGCGAAAGCTAGGCGAGCTGGAGAGGCGCTTCTCTGTGATGCTGTCCCACGTCCGCGTTTACGGGGAGCTCCTCAAGATCTGTACGCTGCTCCAGCTACCACGTGCCACCATCCATTCGCTTTCCTATCTAACTCGCACCCAGACATGTCTCACCCCGACTTCTTTCACGCTCCATCACCGTCCGAACCTCCATGGCAGCTGTCGATAGACGCGCTACGGTCCATCGTCCTCGCCTCGGCGTCGACCTTTCCCTCGACGCTATCCTCGCTCACCGCCATCAAGGACAGCCCCATCCCGGACACGTCAGAAAGCGCTGCGCTGATATCCATGACGGAGCGGATGAGGGCCATCGAGGCTACGCAGGTAGCTCAGGCGTCCGATATGGCCGAGCTGCGCCGGCGGAGCGAGGCCGTCATGCGGTCGTGGTACGAGGGCAGTGTACTCGCCAATTCACGGTTCATGGCCGACGCTGAGAGTCGCGTAGAGCGGGTTGAGCGGCAGGTTAGGAGAAGGGAGCGGGTGATGGAAGAAGAAAAAGTGATCTGAAAGGTGTCGGAACGATGCAACTCAAACGACTACGAACCGCCATAGCGACGAGCTGTCACGCTAAGCTGTGTGGCAATGAGCTCATCTCATCAGCAACTTGCAACGAGAAAACGCCTGGGCTACAATTCGCACTCTTATGAGAAGCTTGACAGGTCAAGACCGACTCTTATGCCCTCGTGTGCGATATAACGACATCGGTCAGACGGGCCGAGTGGGGTGTAAAGGTTGGAACACGGGTCACCACATCAACCAATGCTGGTCTGATGTGATGCCGACGGAGGACCAGGGTACGTGACGGCTGGGCTATTCAGATGAAAGTCGTCGAGGACTATGATACCCCTGTTTACCAAAAGCTGGTAAGCTCCATGAAGCGAGCGAATAATGCACGAATCCGCTATAAGGGTGGTATTGCGCCTCTACGTCTCAATTATTAATGTAGCTCGCCCACCACAATGCCTATATCTGCGGCAAGGTAACGGCTTGCACACCAGCAGTACAACACTCACGCCCTCAACCCCCTCGTCTTCAGGTTCTCAAACAGCTTCTCGTGAAACGGCCCCAACGCGGCATCGACACGGCGCCTAGCTTCGGCGGCGGCGCGTTAAACATGGGCACCACGCGTGCCTCCCCCGGCGTCACCTCTAGGATGGTCCCGTCGCCGTACTCCTCGTCGACGATGAGCTCGTACATGGCCTGCACGATGTCCTCGACGGTGACCCAGCGGCAGTCGACGGGTATCTCCTCCGCTCTGCTGGCGTCCCCATACCATATCCCTGTCCGCACTCATATCAGCGTTTAGTCTATGAGCGCTGAATGCGGAGGGAAACAGGGGCGGCGGCGTACCTTGGCTGGGCCGAGGGGCACGCAGCTCGCCCGGATACCCAGCTCGTCGCGCAGGTCCGCCTGCGAGCGCACGAAGCCATGCAGCCCGTGCTTGCTCGCAAAGCAAAACGGCGACGCCGCCTCGGCGAGGTATCCCGCCACTCTGCCGACGTGCACCAGACAACCCGCCTGCTTTGCCGTCGCCCAGACCGAGATGCTTAAATCGGGATGCTATCTTTCAAAAGGAGAAGACAGGGACGGTGTGAGTCGAGGAGAGTCTGTTTATTTACGGAGCACCCGCAACTGCATTTTGAGTGTGTGCGTTCGAACGACACGTTATTGCTCAATGGGCGGCTTACACGCCTGACGCATCGTCAAAGCATCACGTTAATAACCCAAAGGGTCCAGCCCTCATTACACACATTAAGCCTCTGAAGTTACAATACGGAGCGTTATTTAATTAAAGTGTCAGCGCCGAGTCCATAGCGACTTAAATTGTAAATTTGTACATCACTTCGCCCCATCCAGAGTCGCGGACAGTAACGTTTCAGTCTCCTTGGTTGCCCCAAACGTCGCGTGTCCCGAGATGCCGGCAACCGGCCGCATTCTGACAGCAGCTGTTTCAACAGCAAAAGCTTGTATACGTCATAGGACCCTTACTGCGTCACAATTGCACGTCTTTGGATGGAGAAGTCGCCGGCTTCAACTGGCATTCGGTATGTCCGGCTCCAAGTTTCAGGACTCGTACTCTTTTGCTAAACAATGCGTGTGAGAACATTGCGCCAAGAACTATCGCAAACGTAGAATGTGAAGACAGCCCTTACACTTTGGGTTCGGCATTGCTCCGTAGTACTACATAGTTTGCAATGCCCTTAGCATCCTCGGCTCCGGAATCGCCATGTTCAATCGCGATACCCCCCCGATCACACCGACTCCACAAGAACCAACGAATAGTTAAATACCTTGAAGCTCGGGAAGCGCTTTGCAAACCTTTCGAGCGAGCCGGGGTACATTCGGGCCCGATCCATAAAGCAAACTTCCTCAACGTTGAGGAAGACATCCAGCCGCAGCTGTTAACAGAGACTTGGCAGCGGTTATAGGCAGCGTGCCACGTCAGACCTCGATGTGGTCTAGGATCCTCCTTCTCGGGCTTTACCACTACCGTAAACACGACCTTCCGCGGCGGCAGTACTATGCCAATCTCGCCAAGGAGCTGACATTGACCAATGTTGACGACGAGGAAACAGAGAGTACAGATGCAGCCCTTTAGGGGGTAGGTTTCTCGCATCTCCGGTCCATCGCTCTGCGAATCGAGCCGCACACTTAAGTCGCACACTTATGGGTACCATATACGCAAGATCGATGCTCCAGGGCTGGTAAAGCTGTACATTAACCCACCATTCAACGTGTACCCCGTACCCGAACTCGTACTACATACGGAGGAGCGAATGGCTTCAGCGTTCCAAAGTCTGTTGACTAGGCCGCACCGAAGCATATCACCTCCCCGTCCAAAGCCGTGCTTGCTTAGATCGAGTCGCTCCATTTCAATGCTGGCCCCATCGTCGCTCACTGAGCTGGCTGTACCGATTCCTTCAACTTCATCATTGCCATCTTCGTCCTCATCGTAGTGGAAATGCGAGTCCTTGCTGATCCACGTGAGGATAAGTGATAGAATCTCGGGCAACAAGAGCGCCCTCTGCGTGGCAGTGTGTTCGCTTTGGTTGGCCATGACTTGGTGCTGGTTCCTTGGTGGTACCAGAAATGCGGACAACCGGAGAGGCGAAGCCGTCAAGGCATCGCTCGTTCCAAGCATCAACGAACGGATCATTTCAACATGGCTCCGACTGCGCTTACCCGGGTAAGCTGGCCTTCCGTCTTAAGCCTGAGGGAACGGTTCAATGGCATTGATGTAAATTTGGGTGCCCATGGAGACCCAGACATACCTAAAGTATAATATGGGTAATATGGGTAAGAGTAAATCATTATAATAATTACTCGTACCCTACTAAACCAGTCTTCTCTTTTAATTTATAATTTATAAATACCCGTACTTATTTTTAATCATAATAACTACGAGTATAACTACTCCGTACCTATCTATACGCATTTTTAACAAAATTTCCCTAATTCTACTCTATACTCTGTACCCTTAGGTAAAAATTGGGTGCCCATTGAGCTAGTTGGGTACTTACTTCGTATGGGTACCGTATTAGTGAACCATCCAAATTTATCCATGGGCTAACTGGGTATTATCAACAGGGGTTATCCATTGGAATTTTACACTCTATAATCAATGCTTTACAACGCGATGCACACGCATGGCTCTTCATGCAATGCGGACGACTTGTAGAGCACCCACTCCACGGCAGCCCCCCCATGCAACGACGCTACCCGAACCAAGGCCAGCCGAAGCGCTGCCGGCACTCGAGGGCATATAATGGCAGCCACTATCTGCGGTTCAGCCAAGGGAATTGTCTGCTGTCCTGCGACAAAAGCATGGCAAGCCGTTCGTCAATCAGAGGCACAGTGTGACGACTGTTGCAAACGGCTTGCAGGGATGGTGTGGAGCGCGTTTCGACTTGTAAAGCTTCCTTCCTTGGTCCTGAATCTGGGGCGATTCGACCTTTGCCTGGAAAAAGTATTATGGGGCCAAACCGCATGGATGCCCCTGTTGGCAGCGTCCCAGATATACGAGTATTTGAGCCTTCAATATGTACGAGTACGGAAGGAGAGTCGAAGCTGCGCACACCACACTAGTACTGTATAGGTATGTATATGTAGAGCCAAAAGACAGCGCGGCATCCAGAAGCTCACAAACGGCGAGCTGGGCCATGGCGATTGCATGCTTGGACGACGACTGAGGGTTTGTGTTCCCGTTGGCTGTGGGCGTCACGCCTTGGTGTCGCTTGCGATTGCTCACGCATCCGTCCGCGGCCGCGGCCCAGAAGTTGTGCAGGTATTATTAGTGCAGCTCCGAGGAACGGCTGAACGCGAATCAATGGCGACTCATGCGCTGCATTGGGCGTCGCGCGCGCAAGCCACCAACCGCATCTGCGGTGCGACAGCAACTGCACCACCGCCGCCAACTGTCGCGACGGGCCAGTCGAGCGACTGAGACACGCAGAGTGTGCGGCGACAGGAGCGTCGACGGCTTGTTTCCATTGTAGCTCGCAGATCGACAACCACGGCGGCGCGACGCGGGAATCAGAAACACCTGGTCGCCATCTCCCGTGTCAGTCGGCGGCGCGTGGCGCCAGACCCAAGCGTCTGCAGGTCCGCGGGCAACGGGGCCAACGCTCATGAAACGGTCCTGTGGAGGACGCGGCAGGGTGTCCCCTGCATTGGCGTCCAGGGGCGAGATCGCAGTCTATCACGGAGCGCGGCGAGTTGTACGATAATAACCTGTGAGCTGCAGCTGGCTGTCGTGGAAATCCAGTGGATCTCAAACTCGCATCAACGCATAAGAGCCGTCCATCATGATTCATCAGGACTAGCGGACAGGCATTCGAGGACGCGCGAGAGCAGAGCACGGCTCTGGTCCCTTTGGCGGCGGAGCGGACTGTTGCTTGCTTCTAGGTTCGAGCTGTCTTACCCCGTCGACGAGCACTCGTCCTTTGGCTGTGCCGCAACGGTGTAGGCTCTCTGATGCTGATGGAGGTGGCGTGGCACGAGGCTGGACGGCTCAAGAGGAGGCATCCATTCCTCTGCAAGGCGAGAAAAGAAGCCATGGAGTCACAGAGTCACGGGGATGTTGCCCAACGGCCGACATCACGTCGAACAGGCCCCCTCCATTCCAATCCGTCCCGTTGCGTCGCAGTTGCATGGCCAGCCAACCACCACCAACCATCCTCCCTCCTGCTGGCCCCGCGTAAATCCATGGCGCTACTTGTACTCATACAGCCGTTGCGCAGTTCGGATCTTCGGCCGACAATATCACGGATTCATACCTACTCCGTAATAGTCTGTACTCGGACTTCGTGCAACGCTGGCGAACCACGAGCCTTGCGCCAGCCTCTCATCAGCCCACGCCCCTTTCCAATCGGCCCAAGTCGACGGCAGCCGGGCAGCCGGGCAGCCCATCACCAAGAAGCCGGCCCCGGACACTGTAGAGCCCTTTTCATTTCGCGCGTGCCCCATCCTGCGGTCCAACCTCTGGCTCTCGCGGCGGCCATCACCACTCACTGCCCTGCACTGCCACTGCCACGCCCCCCGGGGGCCAGTGCCAGCCAGCGCGTCGACTTCGCCCTCGTCAACTCTTCGGCCGGCTTACCTTTCCCTGTGCAACCAACCACACACCGCGACTTCGTGTTCTCTCCTTTGGCAACACGCAACGGTTTTCGTGTTTTTTGCACGAACGGCATCGACCGCATTTCCTTGTCCCTACGCGCCTGCATCTGCTGCGCCGTTGGCCGCTCGAAGCGCCGTCGTCGTGCCAAGTGAGGTACGGAGTACCTCAACCCCCGTGCCGACGCAGCGCACCAAAAACCACCACCCAAACCGCCACGCACGCACTATTGCCAACACTCCCAATCCGGCCGTTCTCCTTCCAAGTTTTCCCTCTTCTTTTCTTTTCTTTCCTTCTGTTTCTTGATCACCTGGAACCGACCACAGCCGCCCCGTCGCCTCTACCCGGCCGTCCTCTACACACCGAGAGCTGCTTCGGCTCTGTCGCTCATTTCCTTCTCCCCCGAGTTTCGACTGCGGCTGTGCCGGGTCATCCAGCACCGACCAACGCCCTGACGTGAGCGATCGACGAACTCTGCGCTGTTTCTCCAACCGCACCTCGACGACTGGTGCTCCCCGCCTTTTTCACGCCGCCTCGGGTCGACACCTGGACTCCGTTCCTTATGCCCCCTTACGGCTCTCTGCACTCTCCGTCGCTCAGGAAAATGGAACACTCGCGGTCGTATGGGCGCAAGGGCATCCAGCTTGGCAATATCCTCGGTGACCCTTTTGCCCTGGCCACCATTTCCATCTCTCTTGTACGTGCTTCACTCCGCTGCCCACCGTCGCGCGACGCGGCGCTCCCTTGTGCGAGCGACATGGCTAACTGGCGCCTGGTAGCTTGCGTGGTTTATCGCCTTCATCTCCAGCATAATTTCCCAAACACAAGCTACCGACGCCGACCGATTCCCCCCCTATGCCTGGTGGGCTATCGTATACAGCCTGTTCCTTATTGCTGGCGTCTTCGTCGTCGTCGCCAGCGATTCCGTCCACACTTACCACGTCGCAGTCACCGGTTATCTCGCCGGAGGCATGGTGCTGGTGACGTCGTCGGTCAGTTCGCTGGTGTACTCCAAGAGTGGCGCGAGAGAAGCCGCCGCCGCAGGCTTCATTCTCCTGTCCATGGTAATGGTATGTGCCCAACCGTCCGCCACTTGTGGGGCGACGCCGTTGCTAATGAAGACCGGGCAGATCGTTTGGATTTTTTACTTTGGCTCGACCCCTTCATCCACGCCGCGCGCATTCCTTGACTCGTTCGCGCTCGGCAAGGACACCGGCGCCGTTCACAACCAGGCCATGAATGGCTATGGTGGTACCGGCCGCCCCGAGACGTCCAACTCGGTCCAGCAGCCTCAGATGTACACGTCGGCGCAATTAAACGGCTTCGAGAACCCCTCTCCCGTTGGTGGCACTTCTTCTCAGGCCAACGGCCCACGAGGCTCTGCCATTCCCACGGGCTTTGGCAGCAGTTCCGTGCCGCAGCCGCAGCCGGGCAAGCCCAACGACGCCGAAGTCGTACCCCCGACAGAGTACCCATACCGAGCAAAGGCCATCTACAGCTATGAGGCCAACCCCGATGATGCCAACGAGATTTCATTCGCCAAGCACGAGATCCTCGAGGTGTCCGACGTCAGCGGACGGTGGTGGCAGGCGCGGAAAGAGAACGGCGAGACCGGAATTGCGCCCAGCAACTACCTCATCCTGTTATGAGCTACGACATGAGATTTACCTGGGGACGGCGCCGCGCCCTGTGTCATGAGTCTGGGACGACGAGCTACGCTGCGTCACTACCTTATGGACTCGATATCGGTTTTTGTTCTTGTTTTAACGCCTTAGAGTCACGACTCCGGGAATTTCTGCGCAATCGGGTTTAGGGACATGTATTGGATGGAGTACATTTGGACGAGAGAGCCCCCACAAACGGACAACAATCCGGACTGGCCATTCCGTCTCATCTCTTTTTTCTTGGTCTTTTTTTTTTTTTTTGCGTTCTTTATCATCTACCATGCTCCACCTTTCACCCAGTCTTTAGATTGTCTTTATTTTGGCAATCCCGATATCTGGGGATGCAGCTGGAACCCAAAGAGTTGAAAAGGGCTACTGCCGCCCTCATGGATAGGAAAGCGAGGGATTGTATGGAAACGGAGAGACGGTGGGGGCAGATAGGATCTCTGCTGCTGATACAGCGGCGAGGCAACGTCGCCCTATGACGAGTGAGTTGTGATGCTGGAATGAAAGATGAAAATCTTGAATGAAATGATGCTGTGCCAAGATGCTACCAAGCCGTGAAGCCAGGTGGGGGGTCATTGTTCAAGCAGCGCAGATACCCTGCTGAATGGCGATAATCATGAATGTCGTACGGCACTCAGGAGCAATAGGACGTCAATTGATCATCTAGCTCGTAGAAGGTGCCCAGAGGCTCTGTGAGGACAGTCCAGGCGGCAAGTCCGGCGGTTATGTGAGACCTCGGGGCGAGACAGGGGCAGGTCGTAGCTCCGTTAGCAGAGGCGAGCATACCAGCCGCCTACCCCAGGATTCGGCCTGCTGATGGGCCACGTTGGCCGCTGTAGGCATCGCGCTTCTGTGCCTCGTAGAATCCTGTTTCGGAGGCGGCGCAATGGTCTCCGCTCTGCCCATTGTTCGACATGAAGGCGAACGAATCCTCATGCACATAGACGTAGGTATCGTCGAGCACTCATCGGCGACATCAGCCATCCAGGCGCTTCCTCAACTCCCTCTCCTTCTGCAGCACCTCCAGCTCGAGCCTCTCAACGCCATACCGCAGCGCCTCCTTGCGCTGCCGCACCGCCCTCGCGCGGAGCTTATCCTCGCCGCCGAGCTTGCGCCACGTCGACTTGCTCGCCTGCTGACTGCTGATTGGTCGGGCGAGACGTCCCTGCTGCAGCTCCGCGCGCGCCTTGAGCGTCTCGATGCGCCGGTCCTGGCGCTCGATCTGGGCGTCGGCGCGGGAGAGGAGCAGCGCGATGTAGGGGCCGATTTCATCGCGGAGGGATGCCTCTGCAGCGGCAAGGGTGGGTTGTGGGATGAGTTCGTAGTGCTGCAGCACAGGCTGTCAGCAGCAAATCCTCAGCATGGTTGTGGTGGGGGGGGGGGCTGTCTCTACGCGCACGGATTTGAGGACTTTAACGAGGCGGGGGAAGTCGGCGACGCCCGAGTCGAGGGTCTGGACGGAGGATTCGAGGAATTGGAGCGAGGTGCGGAGGGAGGACACGCAGTCGGCGTAGGAGGCGGTCATGGTGGCGCTTCGGAGAGACGATCGTTAGTCGGAGCTGACGCTGGTGTCGAGGCTCTGGCTCATGCGGGTTGTGGATGGGGGGATTATCGTGAGATTGCCGTGGCTTCGCGGTACGCAACGAGGGCGCGGCAGCGGGGGCAAGAATGCAGGGCTTCGAGTGTCTCGTCGTGA
The DNA here is from genome assembly GCA_001189435.1 of Tolypocladium ophioglossoides CBS 100239. Classification (NCBI taxonomy): domain Eukaryota; kingdom Fungi; phylum Ascomycota; class Sordariomycetes; order Hypocreales; family Ophiocordycipitaceae; genus Tolypocladium; species Tolypocladium ophioglossoides. The sequence continues at coordinate 30,385 of LFRF01000032.1, forward strand.
AACGATGCTGGCAAATATCACGATAGTTGGCGGGATGTTGTTGTCGATGCGGGGGAGGCGTGCGCGTTGGAGCTTGGGAATCGCAGGAGCCCCACCACCCCCGCCCCTATTAAGTTGTAACGACGTCGGTCAGCCAGACGGGGCCTCTAAACTTACACCTGTACTCTTCCGTCTACCGTCTTCCGTCTTCAGTCTTCAGCTTTGCTCTTCCTTGATTCATTTGTCTTGTCTTCTTGTTGCCGATGTTTCCTCATTGCCTCGCATGTCTCATCATGGCGCAAGAGCTTATTCCGACTGGAATGCTCCAAGTGCATGCCAGACGTTTTCGGCAACATCGTCGACTCCGCTCCGCCAGCTGGCCGTTGCCACTCGCCTCGCGCCTCCCTCCCTCTCTCTTTGTTGGAGCTTGCAGCTGCTGCCTGGCGCTCGCCTTGTTTTCCAGATATTTGCCCCGGATCACAGATCTCATGCGGCTTGGGAATTGGTGTGCAAGCGCGGATGGAGACGGATTTTGTTGGACGATCCACGCTTTCGGGTAGATCTGAAGCTCGATTTACACTGTTACAGGTCTCTCTCCACGTTTTCCCCACCCTTTGCACCGCGGTGGCTGCTCTTCGCAACAAGCTGAGGTGTGCCGTCGGCCGTGTCTCTCGTCTTGACCTCTTCTCGGCCCGGCATCGTCACTTGACCGAGCTGTCGTCGTGACTAGGCATGTAGGTCAACATGCCAACCCCCTGGGTGAGCAACGCACCTCGACATCCAAGATGAAGCCATCGTGACCGGATTGGGGCTAAGCGGCACTCTCTCTGCCGGCGAAGCGAAATTGGTCTGCTTTGTCGTCACAATACGGGACGTGATGCTGATGCCTCCTAAGCATGTAATGACTATGGATAAATGACCCGGCAGCTCTCCCTTGCCGAGTAATCCGAGTGAGACCTTCAGCACCCACACACACTTAGCCCCCCAAACATGTCCCCCAACCATTTCTGTTCATATAATGCTTAATGCCCGCGTTCCCTTTGTGTGCTTGACCCGGTCTGTTTAGGCCCGACTGTCGAGTTTCTCCGTTGGGGAATAGTCGCCTCGACGTGACACACCACCGGCTTTCCATCCCTTTGTGGGATATCATTCACTCTGAACCCAGATGGTGCTCGACCCGGAGGAGGCAGTGATCTCGGGCATGGGTGGCCACAGCCTCCGGTTCCTCAACGATGACTGGAACGACAGCATCTCCAACGGCGAGTTCTTCACGTTGCGATGGAACCAGTCCCTAGTCAAGGCTGGCTCTCAGCTAGGACTGTTCAAGGTCACCTATCCTAAGGATGGCGTCGTGGTGTACGAGCTGGTAACAAATCTCACTGGTGTGTAACCTGAAATTTGTCCGTGGACGCTTCAACTCATCGAGAGAGTGGTTGATAGATTCGATGGACACCGCGTCATGCGTGTTCACGCCACAAGGACTGAACCAGGACTTGTACGCGATGTGGCTCACCACTGGGCAACACTCGCACCCCAACTGGACCATATCGCCTCCCTGGACCCCCAAAGAAATTGTTCGTCTCCCTCTCCTAGTTGTTCTTACGACCTACGCCGCCTTCCCTTGTATCGAACCCATCTAACGTTAACAAACTCAAGACAGCCCACCAAAAGCTGCACTGGGCAACCCCAATCATCATCCCCGTCGTATGCCTCCTCGTCCTCTATGCCTTATGCCTGACAACGTGTTTGGTATATCGCCGCCGGAAAAAGGCCAAACGCGAAAAAGAGGACGCGACATCGCACCAGGACGTCGACCGGAATGGCTCTGTTGTCTCCGCCATTACCGTGCAGACTCTCACGGAAGCCTATGACGGGAAAGAGAAGCCCGGCGATATCTGGATATTTACCAACTCTTCGGTTGAGACGGACATCACCGTGGGTGGCGTCGAGGAGAAGGACATTGCCGATGTCGAACGTGGGGAAGGGGACGTACATTGTATACAGGACGAACAGGCGATAGGAATCGGCCTGTAGTAATAGCGACGGAGACATTGCATAGGACATGGCTGTTATACCTCACAGGCAAGAACTCCGAAAGGAGACTAAGAGGGTAGAGAAAGATAGGACGATGCACTTGCGTTTATACTTCATCTTCAGGCCTCGGAGTCAAGAGCTGGGAAACATGGGGACAAGGTGGGACAGGGCTGGGTATTATTTGTAGAAGATTGGCGTCCTTGGTATTTACAGCTGTACTTTTGTTGTCGAACATTAATATCCTTTTGGGTGAATCAAATCCTTTACACAACATATGTATCAGAAGATCCCGTTGAGAGTCGTGAATTATCATCGCTCACAAGTATAGAACTACACAACCCCGAACCCCCCTTGTATCCTGGGAAACCATCAACCCACAATGCCATGCTCAATCTGCCCTCATCGACCTTGTCGAGGTGGCTGACAAGAGAGCCCGTCTTCTTCACGGCCGCGACGGCTTAGTCCCTTGGACTGAGCTGGTGTGTGTGCCACACCAGGTCGACGTCTAGGGTAGGGACTGTGAGTTCGTCTAATTCGTTACGATGATGTCGATGAAGCGGGCGTATTTTGCGAGGAGCTTCACTATGGTGGTCTTGCTGGGCGGGTTGAAAAGCCAGTCGAGCTGTGAGGACGTGTAAGCAAAGTACACATATCGTGGCCTCATTAGCGGTGTCTCCATGACTTGGCCATCTTACACCTTGGCGCATAACTGCCCCGACGAGGTCCAAGGCCGCAAAACTCGAGCTCTGCTAGTGCCGGTCTAGCATACCTCTTGTATTCCGTCGCGTAGCCGCCCTGCCGACGCTGGTCTCCATCAACTTGTTCATGTGCCCGTACCGTAGCAATCTACGACTTCGGGCCTGTCAGGCATTTGAAGATCTTTAGAGCGTTGTCGAAGCTCCCTTTCTTGACGAGAAATCTAGTAAATAGACGGTCATCTGTGTCATTTGATGCGAGCTTCGGTAGCCCTATCTCGAGATCTAGAATCGTGCCCGGCAGGGCTGTGTCTTTCGATATGAGAGCGTAGAGATCTCTGTAGAACTTGTAGTCGAAGCGCGTCGTGCGTTACCTCAAATCAACACTTTTTGCATGCGTGGCTTAGTTGGCCGTCAGTTGGCCGTCTCCGTAGCCGGCTACATCAGTTGACGTTAGCACGGTTGCCGGAATGCCCAAGGGAAATAACCTACCTATCTCCATCGTAGTCTCGCTGTAATCCGCAGGTTGTCCAGGGCATTTGACGAACAGTTCAGCAAGAGGCACATGGCATCTCCTTGCCCGGAGGGTCGAGAACAGTCTCCCATCCTCTATCCGTCCTTTCCCCCAAAACTCCTCGCATGCTTCGCTGACGGAGAAGCTGAACTTGTCGTGGAACGCCGCATTTACCAGTTTCCAGAGTATGCCAGCTGCCCGGAGCCCGCCGTAACCGCATCACCGACAGTCTTTCACAATCGAGTTGGCTAAAGGTTTCGGGTTTCGAGGGCGAGGACCAGGTGGCTTACTTCGAGGTACAGTCTCAGATTGAGCATGTGCGCATGCCACATAAGAAGCACGTCTGTGCCAAATTAGTTCAAGTCTCACGTCGCAATGTGCCCGCAAAGAAGAGCGTCTGCGTACCAATGGGCGGCAACACCTTGAGCTTCCACGCAATTGGTTCCGCGTCTGCACAGCGAGCATATCTCTCCAGCTTTGAGTCACTTCTCTAGATCATGTTATTTTCCAATAACATGTCCTAGCGGACGTTATTCCACCAAGCCTCGTATCTATCGATGACCCGCGCCACATAAATGGCCCAGCGTTTCTCCCGCCGCTTGACAAGCACATCCAACGAGTTGCCAGCCGACCAGGCGCCGTTGTCCCATGTGTTCCATAGTCCACCCTTCAGCCCGACCCAGCTCTTCAGCTTCTCGAATGCGAGCAATAGTCGCAGGTGAGCCAGACAGGAGCCCGCGTCATGGTTGCCAGAGGACTGTCCAAAAAGTCCAATGACCCCAGCACCTTGCTCTCGCTCTTCAAACACCATGAGAGAAGTTCGCAAGGCCTTTAGACTGGGTGCCACATTCGTCTTCTGACTATTCACAGTCATTGGAAACCTTAAGGTGGGATGGTTCCAACGAAGCACACCCCGCCAGAATCCGACCGCAGGCCATTATGTTCTACGGAGACGCAACTTTTTAATATCTATCCTCGTAAAGGATGCTGGAAGGACGCTTTGGCACCAAGACATGGTATCAGGACTGGGGTGCTGGTCCTTTACCCGACCACCTGCAGATGACAGGATGGAGCTCACGCAGGCGTGCAAGCAGACAAGAGCAACCTGGCCAGCGACATCCTGCTCGCCATGTGGACGTTGGTGGCATTTCTGCATCCAATTAACCATGCACCGTGGTTGCATCTTGACGACGGGGACGTTCCGAACGCATGGCAGCGATAGGAGTTGTGCCAAAGGGTGCAAAGCGATGGTGGTATCACCGCGGGAGCGAGCCTGGAGCGAGCCAAATAGTGAGAGCTGCTGGTGGCGGACGGTTCATGGATTGGCGACGGGATGCGCTCAAGCCGATCAACGATCTGGGCTTCCATCACCTCTTCGACCAGCATTATACCAGTTCGGGTAATTGAAAAGGCTGACCCGGAGGCATCTTCAGCCACGAGCCGGGGGCCATCGAACGAAACCGTCTCTGTTGTCTCGGGTCAGCCAGCCCAGCCACTGCATGTCGCCGAGCCCCATCACCACTTCTTCCAGGTCCTTTTGACCGTGAGCTTCTCACAGGCCACCCTTCACACGGCGCTCCGCATCCGTCTAGCACCGAGGCGCTTGGTGTGCCACGTTCAGTTGCATGATTTGGCGCGTAGGGGCACTGAGACACTGTTCTCTGCCGCGGCTGCGTCACGCGACGAGCCACTACTAGCTGCATCCAACACCATGCAGCAGGGCGCTGACCTGTAAGCACTAATACAGTACGTATGAAGCCTCGCCGTGGAGGGGATCAGCAAGGAGGCTTGGAAGGCGTTCCGTTGGAAGGTACTCCGTATGGTGGCTCGATGGGTACAAGAATTCAACGGCGACGGGCTTGACCCTTGGCCAAGTTCAATAGGCGGCATCGTATCCAGCAATGCCGAAAAACGCTCCGTTCGCTACCCCTCTTAACCGAGGCCTAGATCGAG
>LFRF01000032.1:35574-48817 GCA_001189435.1 Tolypocladium ophioglossoides CBS 100239
AGATCTGCTTGAGTTTATTTTGTCGAGTACGGAAGCATGCCGCACGCCGCACGCTGCATTCGCCATACCTTACGAAGATGGTTATCGTCGCTCCGTTGCGGTGGCAAACCCGCCTAGCTAAAGAGTTGATGGGAGTTTGGAGAACGGCATGCGGCGGCCTTCCGTACTCGACAAAATAAACTCAAGCAGATCTTCGTTCTGGCCACGGTTAAGAGGTGGGAGCCTGAGCGTTTTTTCGCGTTGCTGGATGTGATGCCGCCTATTGAACTTGGCCCTTGGCAAGCCCATCGCCGTTGTAATTGGGCTTTAGCTAATACCAAGAGACTACATCAATTGAACATCACAGGCTTGAGTGGGACTTGAGCAGAGGTGGCGTTGTAATGAGTGTGACAACGTGACATGGCGTTCAATGTCGGGTCTCGGATATACAATCTTCCAGCTCAAGTACGACGACAGGCAGGAGCATGGTACGCATTGAGCTTCCACAGCACAACCAAGCATCAACACGACTGACCCTGAACCGACAACGCCGCCCTCCCACGAGACTTCTGTGACGTATAGCACCTGCGTTAATCTTTGGCTCCTGTCACGTTTTCCAAAGTTGTCAGGCCCCGAACTCAATCCGCCACCATGTCTGAGGGAGCGTTGAAGCCCGAGAAGGACTTCTCGATGGAAGTCGACAAGCAGCTGCCAGAAGCTGAGACGCTCGCAAAGGTTCGACGCCCGATGCGTCTCTGAGAGGCATGGCAAGATTTCTGACGCATGCATCGCAGACCAACCTCCAAGGGGCGATCGAGAAGCTCACGGCATTGGAGAAGCAGACCCGTCAGGTAACTCAACAAAGCACAAACCCGCTAGTCTGCCTAGCCTTTCTTACCAGACAATAGGCCTCCGATCTCGCGTCCACATCACGAGTACTCGTCGCGATCGTGACGCTATGCAAAAATGGCGGCGACTGGGGCTTGATGAACGACCAGACGCTGGTGCTGTCGAAGAAGCACAGCCAGCTCAAGCAGGCCATCACCAAGATGGTCCAGACCGTTGTTGGCTTCCTCGACGAGACGCCCGATCTGAAGACGAAGCTTTCCGTCATCGAGACTCTGCGAACGGTCACCGAGGGAAAGATCTTTGTCGAGGTGGAGCGAGCTCGTGTAACCAAGAAATTGTCTGACATCAAGAAGGAGCAGGGCGATCTGAAAGCAGCCACGGAGATTCTGTGCGAGTTGCAAGTCGAGACCTTCGGATCCATGGACCGGCGGGAAAAGACCGAATTCATCCTGGCTCAGGTTGCGCTCTGCATTGAGAGCGGGGACTGGACACAGGCGGGCATCCTCGCTCGCAAGATCAGCACAAGATATCTGTCACGAAAGGTCAAAAAGACTGCCGAGGAGTTGGAAAAGGAACAGAAGGAGCGTGAGAAGAAGAAGGCACGGGGTGAAGAAGTCCCAGAGGAAGTGGTAGACGACACCACAGACTTGAAGCTGCGCTACTACGAGCAACAAATCATGCTTGCGAAGCACGACGACAAGTATCTCGATGTCTGCAAGCACTACCGGCAGGTGCTTGACACAGAGGCTGTTGAGGAGGATCCAGCCAAGCTTCATCCCGTAAGTTCAAGTTTTGATTGGGCCCGCTGGGCCGTGTTACTAACCCGGTGACAGGTCCTCCAGCGTATCGTCTACTTTGCAATCCTCGCCCCCTACGATAACGAGCAGCACGATCTCCTCCACCGCATACACCGCGATACTCGCAACTCTCAAATTCCCCTCGACGCCGAGCTTCTTCGACTCTTCACGGTCCACGAGCTGATGCGATGGCCTGAGATTGCCAAGAAGTTTGGTCCTCACCTTACCAGCACTGATGTCTTCGACGCCCAAGCCGGTCAGTCCTCGGACGAGAAGGCTCACCAACGATGGGAGGATCTCCGGAAGCGTGTCATCGAGCACAACGTCCGCGTCGTGGCCAAGTACTACACGCGCATTCAAATGAAGCGCCTCACCGAGCTGCTCGACCTGGCGGAGGATGAGACGGAAAAGTACATCAGCGAGTTGGTCACGTCTAAGACGGTCTACGCCAAGATTGACCGGCCCGCTCGGATCGTGAGCTTTGCCAAGCCCAGAGACGCCGATGACGTCCTGAACGAGTGGAGCCACAACATGAAGAGCCTGTTGGGATTGTTGGAGAGAATTGATCACCTCATCACCAAAGAGGAGATGATGGCGCGCATCCAGCCTACTGCTAGTGCAAAATAGACAAAATCGGATGGTTGGCGATTTGGATGGGGGGACGATGTTAGCGGTTACGGCGCGTCGTCAGGGCTGGCTGGCATCTGTAACTGTACAGATAGATGGTCCTCGGAATGAGGACATGTAACGTTTATTATGCCTGTGCTTGGGATCTATGTGCTCTCCTTCTATATCATTCATGTGATTCCAAAGCGGTCGTAGGAGCCCCCTATAATCCTGCCTTTGGCTGCGCCTCCTGAGCGTGCTGCTTGATGAAGCCGGCCAGGGGCATCACCCACTCCTTGGAGACGGGGACGTGGTGTCCACCGGGATGCACCACGGCCATCGGGTCCTCGCACCTGTCGATGAGCCCCTGACTCCGGCTCTCGTCGACGACGGTGTCCAGGCTCCCGATATAGTGCAGAGTCGGCGTCTTGATCTTGGGATCGTAGCACCACTTGAGCATGTCCACGGGTCCAAAGAAGCCCGAGTATGAGACGGCAAACTTGAGCGGCCGCTCGCCGTTGGCCTCCCTCAGACCGCGCGCCCAATCCCCCGCCGCGCCATCCGGGAGCGGTCTATCGCTCTCCATGGCCGCCACAACGGCGCCAGTCGTGGCACCGCCCTGGCTGAAGCCGCAGACGCCGTCGATGCCGCCCGCGTCGCGGATGGTGCTGGCAATCACCGCCATGCCCTCGTCGAAGTAGCGGTACGCGCCCGTGGCGTCGTCCTTCCGAAACCAGGCCCAGGTGTCGGGCTGCCAGTCGTCGTCGTCCTGCCCGTCGGCGGGGGGCTGGTAGCCGGGGATGTCCTTGGGGAGCAGGCGGTTGGGGCCGGTGGGGTAGATGAGAACGGGGAGGAGGGAGATGGGGGCGAGGGTCTTGATGAGGAGTTTCTCGAGGGCGCGAGTTTTGGCGTGGAAGAGGGGGCCGGATTGTGTATAGCCTAGGAGGGAGTGTGAGTGAGCGAGGTGGTTCAAGGTGAGTGAGATGGAGGCACAAGCGATGGCGAGGGAGTCACTGAGGATTCGCAAGCGCAAGCCGTGGCCCGAGGGGCCGGAGAAGATGCCGGGACTCGAAAAGAGCTTAAACATACCGTGCAACATCAATATCTTGACCTCCGTCTTGCCGCCATTGCTCTTCGTCTGTTGCGCCTTCGCGGCGCCAGACTCTGCCGTCACCGTCATGGTGCGATAAGGACGCTGCGGCGCAGGTAACGGCGCGCGCTGAAAAACAAGCGGTCTACTCCTGAAAGCAGTCCTCGCAAGAATGCTCATCAAGGAAAGGAAACGCGGCGCTGTTGAGATGAGAAACGAGAGTGCGTGGTCGAGTCGTCAGCAGAGGTCGTGATTTGTCAAGTTGAAATATCGCAGTGAGAGCCGGACAGCGCCGGCGGAGTATGATTGCATACCGGATCTCCACATGTCGACATTCGGGCGTTTCAACCCGACGTGATTGATGTGAAACATGTGAGAATACTACGGTTGAAATTTCAGCCCCTTTTTCGAGACCGAGTTTTCTATTAATGGTGCTCAACTACTGTTCAGCTCTCGGATATGGCCTCAATTGCTAGATGCGCGATGCGCCTGAGGTCATCCACGGCCACTAGGGATATATACGCTTTTCTCTCGGGGCCTTACGATATGGCCCAATTCAGTATCACATGCGGCAAGAGTACGCAAAACGAGCATGATCCCCGAGCCGTCGTGCACTTTAGCAACTAGAAGCCGGACCAAGTCCCTCCACGTGTATCCGCGTCGAGTCACGTCCAGGTCATGAAGCGTTGCACAAGGTCTATTAAGCCCCGAATGCGAGTCTATAGTACAACATCATCCCAAACGGTTTCCTCCTTGGAGACACGCGCTCGAGTCGACCGAGCATGCTCGCTGTTCGACGAAATTCCAGTCCTCCTCGCCAGTCGTTGTGCCCTTAGTGGCCACTGCCAGTCTTTGCGTTGGGGTTGCGCGGGTCATTCTTCCACTCGTCGGCTATTCATTCTCGTCAATATTGTCTGCTCGGCAATTCGCAATCGGAAGGGGGCTTCCGTACAGGCCATCATGGCGTTCTGGGCAGAATTGGCGCCGTAGGCAATGACCAGACCTGCAACTCCGTTAATCGCTGTCCATCCACGCTTGCGCGAATTGTCGCAATAATCTCGAGTTGGGGGCGCCAAAATTCGTCGGGGATATCGTCGAATCACGTACCGGCTGCGAAGAAGGGCCACATCGGCTTCACTGTTGTCCTTGTCAGTCTCGTGTCATCCGTCGCGGCTGCATCGGGGAGTCGGAATTGACGCACGGAAAGGAGCCGGAAACTTCTTGAAGGGGGTGACGCCGAGCCAAGACATCATGGGCGGGTTCGTGGGTATCGCGAGGATCAGAATGGGTTGATGGCGCGGCGAGGTTGCTCGAGATGGAGTCTTCACGACGAGCCTTTTTCGACGACCAGAGCAGCAGAGCTCTCTCCCGGCGGATTGAGAGCCGTAGCCGAGCCAAAGTGGCAGCCTCAGGCAGCAATTTCAGATTTTGGCCCGAGAATGGCCGGAATTCGCACAAAGCGTTTTCCCGCACATTCCCCATCACCAAGGTGACTTATTCACGTGACCACAGACTGGGGCCATGTGACATCATGAGCTCCAGCAAGCCCGCTGCGGTTCCACTGGGGGTCCTGCGCCCCAGAAAGAGGAGGCACACTGGGGAATACGTACCTCGACTCCCGAGTCCCGAACAAACAAGCTGCAACGCTTCTCCCAACACACCACACGGAGGTCGTTCAATCAGCATCGACCTATTGCAAGCACGTCTCATCCCTCCCTCCCTCCGTCCAACCATCCCTTCTCTAATTACCTCAACATTGCATAACTCCTCTGTACCCCCGACCGCAAAAAGTGCGGGGTGAGCGACCTGTCCCAAAGCATCCAATAGCCCGTAGAGGCTGCCCTCCAGTACGACGCCTGCAACACCTCGGGTTCCTGCGCTCTGCTCTGTGCTGCCGTCCAGGACCAGCTGCCTCTCTCTTCATTTGCTGTCGACGTTGCCCGCTTCGAACGAGCTGCTCTAAGGCATCAACCTTGGTCTCGTCATTCCAGAGCTTCAGCATAGAGCTCCTTGCGCCCTGACACCATGTTGTCCCGAAGCCTCACTCGACGTGCCGCCGCGGCAGCCCCGCGTGCTGGTGTGCGAGTCTTGAGCACCACAACATTTATGCAGTCCAAGACCCCGTCAATGGGTGACATCAACCCCTCGTCGTCGTCGGTCGAGTCGTTCAACAGCAAGCAAAGAGCATTCCGAGAGCAGCTGGTGGAGGCACAGAGAGAACGAGGAGCACGTGCGTTGGCCGCCCAACAATCCGCTAGTTCTTTGTCCGAGAAGTCGGATCAAGGCTCATCCCAGAACGCTACAGGAGCCACCGCCGAGGTGAACCAGAGTGAGCGCGACCGCAAGTCGGGCCCGCTCTCGAACCTCATCTACGGCACCAAGGAAGGCAGGGAGATGGAGGCCCAGATCCAGGCGAGCTTCAGCCAGGTCTTGGCCCGAGGCAAGTATGTGCACTCGATTGTCTTCCACGAGGTCAAGCCGGAAATGGTGGATGAGTACGTCAAACTCGTGGGCAACTGGTACCCTCGGATAGCCAACGCGCCAGAGAATAAGGTACATCTAGTCGGAAGTTGGCGCACCGAGATTGGTGACTGCGACACTTTTGGTACGTTTCCATGCCTACACTTTAACGCGGATGACCGTGATGCTAACCACATCGCCAGTGCACATCTGGGAGTACCAGAAATACGCAGGTTACCACGAGTCTAGGCACTCCATCACCCACCACCCCGAGTTCACCGAGCTGGACAACAAGCTGAAGACGATGATCAAGTCGAAGAGAATCTCCCTGATGCAGGAGTTTTCGTTCTGGCCGACCACGCCCCCGCGACAGCTGGGGGGTGTCTTTGAGCTGCGATCCTACACGCTCCACCCGGGCAACCTGCTGGAGTGGGAGACGCACTGGAGACGGGGCCTCAAGGCTCGACGCGAGGTCATGGAAGGAGTTGGGGCTTGGTTTGTTCAGATAGGAGATTTGAACACGGTCCACCACCTCTGGCAGTTTGCTAACCTCGAGGAGAGAAGGGAGAGGCGGGAGAAGAGCTGGTCGGTCGAGGGCTGGAGCGACACGGTTCACAAGACTGTGCCTCTTATTGCGAGCATGAAGTCGAGAATCCTGATCCCCATGCCCTGGTCGCCTGTGGCCTAAGGAGAGGCCTAAGGAGAGCTTGCCGTGTTGCCTCGTTTCGGACCACGAGGCCTCGGGGCTTTTCCAAAGACATCTTAGCATAAAGTGCTATCGAGGAGCATGAATTTCGATTTCAAGGTACGGCATTGTATGCGGCAGAGAGGACGCTTGGGCAGCTGAGGGCTGGGAGAATGCTCGTCGCGGACAACTCCGCCACGCGGCTTGGAGAAGCATAGCCATATCATTGTCAAGGGCGTCGGCGGAGCAAGTGTATAACTCGTGCAACAGGACCTTTTCTAGTATAAGGCATGTTGAATGTACGGACATTATAGTTTACAGAATGTATGGCATTGCAAGTCGTATACCGTGTTCTCCTATGCTAATATGCCCCGAAAAAAACTCCGGGTATCCAATTCATAAGGCCAAGCTTTCATGCCAGCTCTTCAGTCGTCCATGTCGGCGCCCATGACGGCGGCCAGATTCCTCCGCGTCTAGCTCAGCATGTGGCTTAGGTAACCTAGTTTGGAATACAGCGAGATGAGGCTCGGGTCGGCGCTCTCGACGCGCACCTTTTCCCGCACGTATACATCCTGCACGTCCCTTCTCTCTGCCCCGGATGACTGAGACCTCAGCTCTGGCGTGTGCCTCGCGCTGCCGCCCTTGGACTCGGCGCTGCCGTCGCCGTCGGGCCTGAACCGGAATACAAGGTCCATCTCGTCGTGCTCGAGACGGCGGACGGTGCCAATGGCGAGGGCGAGCTTGGTGCCGAAATGGACGGGGGCGCCGGCGGGCTCGAGGGCACGCAGGTAGAGGACGACACTGCTCTCCTGCAGGCCCATGTGGAAGCTGAGGTTGGGGGGGAGCGGCGGTTGGAAGTGGTGCGGCGGACAGGAGCTGGTCTGCCAGGAGGCGTCGGGGGCGGTGAGGGGCGGGCCCTTGAGGAGGGCGGCTGACGCGGTGAGGGAGTCGGCAATGAGGGCGAGGGTAGAGGCGAGGGCGGGCGCGTCGTGGGGGGCAGGGCGAGAGGTGGTGAGGGCGAGGAGGTCGATGGACTGGGTGAGGTGCGTGTGGAGGGCGTCGAGAGCGTGGATGTGGATGGGGTGAGAGGGCGAGAGGGTGATTGTCTGGGGCGCGAGCGTGCGGAACTGGAGGTGGAGGAACTGGCTACAGTATCAGCTTCTATATCATCGGATTCAAGTAGACGTCCAGACGCACGCCTTTGACGATGCGCGTGCCGACCCGCGATATCGTGCCCTTGACCCGCTCGTTGCGCGGCGTGCTCATGACGAGCGTGCTGCCCGGGTCGATGGGCGCGAGCAGGGCGTAGCAGTCCTCCAGGCCGTGCTTGAGCTCGTGGCAGACATCGATGGTCTCCTCCGCTATCCAAGCGAGCTCCCGTTGCTGTCGCGACTGGGGGTCAGCGGTTGCGCGCGCGGATTGGGTACAGGGGCGGGCCCTCTTTTGCGCACCTGTGTTTCTGCCTCGTGGATCTTGAGCTCCGCGGGGGAGACAGGCGGCCAGATAGCGAGGGACATGGTGGGCTTGGGGCGGTGCGTGGGAGGGAGGCCATGCCCCGGCGGATGGAAATGTGATGCGGCGGGGATGGAGCTTGGAGGTAAGGTGACGTCGAGGTTGGTGGTGATGCGCTGCAGCTATGCAGCTCTGCAGCTAGGGGCGTGGGCCCGCTAAAACCACCTCGGCGGCTTCGATGTGGGGTGCAGCGTCCACCTCAATTCTCACCTCTTGTGTTGACGGTTGGCGCTCTACAAAACTCCCTGGGCTTGGCTACCAGCCCGAGCCGAAATCTACGGAGGAGAGAGCATACCACGTCGACAAAGGTAGAGGAAGTTCTTCGAGACGAGTTCATCGCAACACAGCCCTCACCATGACGGGGCCAAAGGACAACGAGGCGTCTTCTTCATCTGCAAAGCCTGCACAAGCAGCCATGAAGAAGCTGGCACCCATACCAAACGGTACGCGCGAAATGCATACGGCAACCTGGCTGGCACATCTAACAAATCTCCAGGCGCCAAAGTCCAAAAACGCCCACTCACGCGGCGCCAGCTCCCCTCCTCGTCCAAGGCGCCCATCATATACATCTCCTCCTCGACGCCCTTCATGTCCGCGGTGAAGCGCGCGCAGAAGCTCCTCGACAAGTCGCTGCGCAACGCCACCGCCGCGGCGCCCAAGAACGCGTCCCTGCACTCGCGCGTGCAGGCGCTGCAACGCAGCACCGGCGAGGACAACAGCGACGGGACGACGGTCACGGTCACGGGCACAGGCAAGGCGGTCGAGAAGACGCTCGGCGTGGCGGGCTGGTTCGAGCAGAGGGGGGACTGCGTGGTGAGGGTGCGGACGGGGACGGTGGGGACGGTGGACGATGTGGTTGGGGAGGGAGAGGGGGAGGACGAGAGTCGGGTGAGGATGCTGAGTTGCTTGGAGGTGGTGATTAGTTTAAAGTGAGGGTGGTGGATGTACGCTGGCGTGGGATACTTCAGGTTGTCCTGTACGACCACAAGCCTTGGGAGGTTATGAGATACGAGTTCATGATACAAGGCGTGTTTGGTAAGTTCTGAGATGCCCTCGCAATTACATAGCTAACATCTCACAGAAGGTATTCCATCATCGAGGAACCATCAGCTCCAGAGACAGCTACGAGATGTACGTCGCGGCAATGTCACGATATCTCCGGTGTTACCATGCTCCACGGGACTCGAGTCCGGAACGCAGAAGACACACAGGCTCGCCTCACACTGCACACCGTGAGGCAAACAGAAATTGGTCTATTCGCCATTGAACACGTTGGCTCAGGAAAATCCCCATGCGCCGTTCCTATGCAAAACCCTTTGCCGGTCCAAAAACTGGCTTCCAGCCCTGCAGCATCCCAGACTCCTCGCTCCGGCCCAGACCGATATGCAATAAACAGCAGTTTCGCCCCGTTTCTCGATCCTTCTTCGCCACCTTTCTCCCTGCGTCTCGTGCCCGTCGATGAATGTTGGTCAGGTGACGCGGTACGCGCTGTTTCGCCAGTCAGCCCTCGGAAACACGCATCGGATGTCCCGACGTCGGCCACGGAAACTCACTCGATAACCAGCTCCTCGCCGTGCCAGACCCCGCTGGCGACCCACAGGCCGCAGTTGACAATATCGGCATACCGCTTGTCAGGCGTCTTGACGGTGGCGAACATGCGGAAGCCGTACTGGCGCGGGTCGATGTCCTTGGGCTGGCGGGGGCTCAGCAGGATGTCGAGGGTTTCGCAGGGCCCGGAGAGGGAGCCGCGCGTGCGCATCTCGAGGCTGCGGTGTCTAGTCAGCACGGTGTCCCGGGGTCAGGGAGCTCAGGGTTCAACGGACATGGCGGGCGGCTCGTCGGTGGTCTGCATGACAAATGCGCCCTCGACGATACGGATCGGTCGGAAGCCTCGCGCCTGGCCGAGGTCATATCCACCGGCCTACTCGCATCCCCAGTCAGTCTCCAGAATTTGCGTACGCACGCCTCGCCACACGAGCAACCACGTACCATGACCCGACCGTTGCCAAAGGACCCGGACCACCGCCCAGTGGAGATGGTGGTGATCTCCTTCTTGGCGCGGCTCTCGACGCGCGACGGCTCCGGGTTCAGCCTGACGGCGACACGGAAGTCGAACTCGAGCGTCGGCATGGGGAACATGATGGCCGGGCTGGGGAAGTGGTGCAGCGCGCGCTTGCAGGACTCTTCGACGCTCCTTGCTCGCGGCATGGGTGTCAGCGGACATGTTTTCACTCTTCAGCTTTGGCCAGCGTTTCACATGTAGACTTACCTGCCSCTGCCGCCGCCGCCGTCAGAGGCATCGTCGTGGTACTCTTGCTGCTGGGCCAAGCCCGCTGGGCATGGGATTCTGCCGGCTGGTCCCGCGCCGGCGATGCACCCCGGCACGAGCAGGCGGAGGTCCGGTGCGATGCTAGTGTCCCAGTCGACCGACTCGATTTCGTCAAGGCGGCGCTTGCGTCCAGAGAGGCAGGCCGTGGGCGCGGTGACGTCGGTCGGGGCCGTCGTCGTGGGCAGCGACAGCGTCTCCGTCTCGGTCGTCGCCATTTGAAGACCCGCCACGGCTCTCTCTTTCCCTGTCTCCTAATGAGATTGAGGCTTTTTGTCGAAAGGTGCGAATCTTAGAAAACCATGGAAGGCGTGAGCGCGTTTGCAAAGGTAGTCGTCGCTATGTTGCAATGCAAGGTGGTGAGGTGGTTGGCAGCGAGCTGTGTGTGGATGGCGGGTGGCTATTTCGGACAGTTCCGCTGTTGGTTCGCAGTGACACGCGACTCCGGAGTAGGAGAAAAGTGACGTCTAGACGCAAGCTATATATACGCACATACGGGCCCTACGGGAGGCAATTGGCCGTTGGTAGGGGTACGGCTGTACTGCGTACTCCGTACCTACCGTACCTAGGTAATTAACGAGGGTGCGGATCGGATTCGCCATGCCACATGCGCATCCGGGCGTGCCTTGCAACTGACATGCACAGGTCCCATCTAGGCCCCCGCGCAGAGCAGCCCACGACTTTTCTTCTTTCTGAGACAAAGGCGCAAATCAAACGGGTGCCCGTCCAATGATTTCGCATCGGCGTCACCATTCGCCCCCAGAGGCGCGCTTACACTGGGTGGTCCCGGGATGTTCGGGGGCCGCTGGTTTCTGTGCCATCCGTTTCGGGGCGATTATCAGGCCGTGGGGGGAGAGCACTGGTCACGGTGGGCATAAAGGGGCTTGGGGTCACTCCACAATCATGTTATGCTCAGGCGTGTGCCGTTCAGCTGCGCCGAGGCGGTGGTGTCCGGCTGCATGGACTTGCTGTGAACGGGACAGACGCCGGGTCTGCAGACTGTACGAGGGCGCGGCGTTTGCTTGGTCAACAGCTTTGAGCAGGCGACTGAAGAGCGATGAGCGTGTGCAACGGCGCACAGCGGGAATGTGCAAGCCCCGCCGAAGCGCTGCTGGGCGTTGCCTTAACTCCGCGGCGGGGCCTCCGAACCCTCGGCCCCGCTGCCGCCCCCGTGAATCCGAAAGCTCGCCGTCCTCTGTCATCAGACGTCACGGCCCTCTGTCGTTCTCGTTCTCCCTCGTTCTCCATCTCTCTTCCTGTGCACCGCCGTTTCCTGTTTGAAATCCAATGGCCAATTAGTCACGAGAAGCAAGGCCGAGAGGCGCTTTCGGCAAGACGTCTTGGAAGGGCGCAAGGGCGCAAGGGCGCCGTGGAGCACCGATGAGGGGAGGGCGCTGCCGTGCTCGTGTCAGCCAGCCACCAACTCCTTGTCTCGCTGCTGCACCACATCTCAGCCGCTCGCAAATTGAGATCCGCGGATGCGATCGGGCGAGCGAGATGCGCCGTGCGTGCCAGGATGCCGATCTGGCAGTCTGCATGTATGTACTCCGTACCTGTGTTAATGCGTGTCGGGCCACTCCGACCTTCGTACGCCCTGAAGGCGTAAATCCGCACAGGGATAATATCGCCGATGCCTGCTGCCGGCGTTCGGACTTTTCAACACGCTGACCAAGTACAGATGGTCGGAGCAAAGCAAATGGCGGCCGACCAGCCCGGACATGTCGAACACGCAAACGCAGTGTTGTCGGCTGGCAGCATGACGGTGTATCGAGCCTACGAGTGTAGACGACGCCTTGCACATCAAGAGGCGGGATATAGGGTAGCTGCATGGGGCCGTTGGTTGCCAAGATTCCCCGACGTTGACGCCGCCTTGTGCTTCGTGCATTCGCTTTCTCATCCACTCCTTCCTAACAATGCATTCACGGCCTCTCTGATTCACCGCCTACCCTCGTTGACGGCCATTAAAACCTCGCTCGCCACCGTGTCTCTCTGGGAAATTTCCTCCTCTTCGTTCCATCTTTCCATCGTTACAGCTACAGTCTAATAATACAGCCTACAACCACCACCGACACAACTCCCCCCCTGCCTATTTGAGCCTTCGATGTCGCCTTCGCTGGACAGTGGCTCATTCCGGCATGTGTTTCCTCGAGCGGCCTTCGTCAAACGCCTTTTCTGACCGGCAGTAGGGACCAAAGCACGTTGGACGGGGTGGCTGATGCATTCTGCCCCGGCGGATTTGAGACGGGACCTGTATGACTCGGTCCGTGGAGATGGGAGTACGCACACCAACATCTACGAAATGTGATGGGGAAAAGCTCATTACCCCCCCGCTGTCACGAAGTCTACCGGTCCGACATGTTGAGACTCCCCGGTAGCACCGGCAAGAATCCTCTCTGGAACGAGCTCTTCGATCCCGGGGCTCTTCGGCTTGGATATCGTCGCACTAGATAGTGCCTTGTATGCGAGGGATCACGGCCCATTCTACGCTGTAGCTTCCGGCAACCACGAGAAGATTATGCAAGGTCATCAGGAGCGAACAGCCAGGTCTTCTGGAGTGCTGGATCGGCCAGGGCCTTGCGCTTCGTTTACTTTTTCCGGCTCTATGTGGCCGGCCCCGGAGGTGTCGTGGCTGGTCCGTGATATCTTGCCTGTACTACAACATGGCTTATTTATTCGGCACTCCCAGCGCTCCTACTCCTGGCTGTTTTGCTTGGGACACGCACAGATAGACATCTCCAGTCAACAAGAGCCCGTTACTCACTTGCCTGCTCCCGCTGTTCTATCCATCTTCGTTCGACACCACCACACTTACACCCACAAACAACCCTGCGTCCGTCAGCCWCCATCAAATATGCTTACATCGCCGCTCTCTGAGCTTCATCCTCGCCGTGCCTGCTCTCGCAGACGACTGTGCCAAGGAATGCATTGAAAAGAGGGAC
>LFRF01000032.1:54251-67434 GCA_001189435.1 Tolypocladium ophioglossoides CBS 100239
GATACAATCCCCAGGGAACGGTAGGTAGTCGAGCTCTTACCGAGCTCGACTCGGCAACTGTGCTACTGTGGAATCTTGTTTGACTTGTTTACCCCCTTTTCTTGGACGGTGGTGAGACCGATCCTGGTTCGACGAGCGCTAGAGACGATATAGAGTCGAGATGCTTAGGTTTTACTCTTTACGAGGTTTTCCCTAAGAGAACGAGGAGGGATTATATAGTCTAGATAAATAGGCTCAGATAATCAMTACATTATATATATACGTATAAAGAGACGAACCTCGACCCGACCCTGACACCTCTATGTATAAACTAAATATGCGGCTAGCGAGTAACATAAGCCTAGCCAGTGACATACAAACCTCTGTAACCCCGTGAGTTCCCAGCCCGAATCAATTTCTTTAACCAGTAAACCATTTTGAGCAGTCGAGCAAGTTCGCCAGCGAGTCAACTCTGTACAACCACGTCGAGGACACAAGGTTTCTCGGCTGGGACGAGATTACGCTCTACCTTACATGCCCATATCTGATCAATAGCGACATCACAACCTGCCGTCGCAAATCTGGCCTGTCCAATGGCCTCCCGGACGTTGACTGCAGCCCCGTCATGGCTTGGGGCCATGCTCCAAAAGCTAGCACGATAACGAAGGGGTTACTCCCTCCCCGTATCGGGGCCACTCGGCGCAACACTAGAGGATCACCACCGTCCACAGTTTGCGAATATTGACGGAAATCACGGGAGTCATACGTGGGCCTTCTCTCCTCCCTGAGACAGCCACTTTGAGTTCTGCATGCAGCGAACGATGTGTCCAAAGATGGCAACTACGTAAATAGGCTTGGCCCAGATGACACTTACTTTGCTTTAATACATCACATGAACACTTCATCCATCTCTCGTTCTCGTCTGTCCATACCTCATATCAAAGTGCCTCCCACATTGATGTAAGCCATATCATTCACTGCTCATGATTCAACAACCATGCCTTCACCTAGCTTATCCAACTTGCCTGCAAAGGTGAATAAAAAGGCTAAAAAGAAATCTAGCTTCCTTGTATTTCCATTTACGCAGCGTGAAAGCGTGATAGGATAAAAGAATGACCCGACCATCCACACCACATCTACCCTACATCCAACCCAGCGCACATCGTCAACATCACCCTGCATGCTTACGCGCTCTTCCCTTCTCATCATCCCGACGCTTACCGCCCAACGATACGCATGGAACTCCTCAAAATGACTCTCAATGCGACACGGGGACGCACCCTCGCGAAGAATGCCGTTGAAAGGCCCGCTTCCCACAACATCGACTTCCCGCTACAGATCATCATGCATGACGCTACGGAGTAGACGGGCAATGTGTGTGCCTCAGCGTAGCATCGCCTCAGCGCCTTATTGATCCTTTAGCCCTCCCGCACATGCTGCTCATCTCATTCGTCATCTGTAGTGCCCAATGCAGTCGTCAAGCCACATGCCCTCGGTACTTGCGACGAGGAAGACTAGTCCGTCTCCAACGGAGGATAATAGCACGACACGGATATTTGGGAAGCACGTGCAGGTGAGCACCGTTTACGCGCACCGTCACTTACGGACCCGAAGACAAGTGGGTAGGCAAGATTCTTTCACCTAAGGTAGGTCGGAAAGAACCCGCGATGTGAGAGTCTAGCGCACCTTGAGCCCAAACAGCCCTCCTTGGCGCCGCCTCCTTACATATGCCTGAATTCGCTATGCATAATCGTTCGTGATGGCGCCAAGGACATGCAGAACAGAACAAGACCGCGGAGATATAAAAAGACACAAAAATGGGGCGAAGAAAGGCAAAAAAGTCCCCGTGTTTTGAGAAGGCCAAGATCGTTAAGTACCGTGTGGCATAACGTACAGATGAGAAGCGAAATTTACCGTGCCTTGATGCGAACTCCCATCCACACCCCCCGCTGTCATCCCACCGTCACCATGGCACCTCCATGCCGGCGGGACGTTTGCAAACATCTAACTGGTACCAGTGACGACCATGGATTCCAGCCGGGCTGTGAGATAGGCAACGAGCAAGGACCAAGCAGCGCGCTGCGCGCTCATCGGGCAACCCCCTAAACGTGGACAGTCGGATTGCCAAGGGGCTTGAGGACATTGGTGCCGTACTCGCCGCCAAAATTGCCTTAAAATCGCGTCAGCCATCAACACACGCCAAGTCGACATTGAGAGGAAGCATATCGACTTACCCGGAGGGTTATAGTTGCAGACGGTGTACCAAGAGGTCAAGCTCAGGACAGTGCCCGCGCCGCACTTGACAGTTGCGCATCCGACCTTGGTAGAAGACTTCCAGACCACCTGGGTGAAGTGGCCCCAGTCTTCGAGATTGGCGCTGGAGGGAGGATTGGACTGGCCGTAGAACTGCCAGGACATCATCTCGCCGTTGTACCACTGCTCGGTGACACCAGAGGCGGCCATCTTGACCTTGAGGCTGTCAATATCGCCGGAACTGCCCCAAGAGGCAAGGTTCTGGCCGTAGCCACCGCCGCCTTGGTTCCTAATCAAACCAGTCAGTTTTCCGCCGAATGACAATGAGGGCATCTCGTAGTGCAGAGAAGCTTACATGTCGTGCTTGAAGACACAGGAGTTTCCAGTGTTCTCGGCATACTGAGCCAGCGTGCTGTCCCAAACCAAGTCCGGGGCAGAGTGGTTGCGGCGGTGGATGTTGTGCTGATCGAGCATGGTCTGCTCATAGTTGCCCAGGTTGACAGCGGGAGGGCTGGAGCTAGTCTGCACTGTGACCGTGGGCTCGGGAGGAGGAGGGGTAGGCAACGTTGTGGTGGTCGTGGGCTCGGGAGGAGGAGGGGGAGGCTGATAGACAACATGCGTCGTGGTGGTCGGCGCGGGTGGAGGAGGCGGAGGGATGTGCTTGGTCGGCTCCGGCTTAGGCACCGTCTTGCTCTCGAGGAAAACTGCGGTGGGCGCCGGCGCCGCCTCCTGACCAGCGGTGACGGTGACGGTGACAATCTCGTACACCCAGTCGGTCTCCATGACACGCTTTCGCAGGGGACCAGCCGAGGCTAGCAGGGCGCTGGCGGCCACGAGGAACAGAGAGGACTTCATGGTTGACGACCACTAAAGATTTCCTTGCGAAGTTGGATCTATAAATGTGCGCCTGGAGCTGCATTAGCCATGCCGCTTCCGGGCGATGGAGAACAATCTGTGACGATGACGAAGCGTGATGTAGAAGAGGGGGTTGAGCAGCAGTGAGCAGTGAAGCGTATTGCTCGCTGATCTGTCTGGAAGCGGAACGAGTTGGATTGCGAGGGGCAATGGGAAGTGGTTGGGAGAGTCTGCACTGGAATGTGGTGGAGTTGTGGAATGCAGACTGGAATAATGTCCCTCGAGAACGGCGGCACAAGACCCTGGAGCCCCTGGAGCCGCCATGCATGCTTCCGGAACCCGGAAACTCATGGATGGATGAATGGTATTGTGTGTCTCGTCGTCCATTGGCTGCTTTGTTCCGATCCAGGCGCTTGCCTTTTATGAGGAACAAAGAGTGGGATGAGGTTGAGCGTGGGAGCCGAGGTGATATCGACATCACCACCCTCAGTACCTGGTGTAACTAGGCCGCCGAAAGAACAAGTACCTACCTGCAAAAGCTGCTTCCGACAGAAAAAGAATCGATTCTCGAGTGGCGGGCCGGCGTTGATATAAGTTGCTCTACTTCAGAACCAGCTGGTGCAGCACTGCTGACGGGTGAGTGGACTGCGTCTCGTCGAGGCGATCTCGTCGTGTTTCTGGTGTGGTTGGACAGCAGGCAAGGCTGAGCTTGGTGAAGTTGGTTTGCGCGGCAAAAATCGATGCGAAGAAACAAGAAACCGGTAAAAGCCACGAGGATCTGTGAGAATGCGCGACCTGAATGTGCGAGGCTGTCGGGGATCTTTTGTGTTGATTCGTTTGTTTCCTGAGGAGGCAAACACGAACAGGAACAAGACAAGGAGTGTAAAGTGCCGTCGAGCACACTACAAAGGAGTGAAGGGCGAAGATTTTTGGGTTTGAAGGAGCGTGATGGGCAGAAGAAAAGTCGCAAGGCCGGCCAGGCGGTCGGCGAATCTGAGGGGAAGAAGGGGTGGAGGGTGAACCAAGAGAAGAGAAAGTCAGACGTGACCAGCCGATGGCGACGTTAAAAAGGAATGGACAGTGGGAATCCACCTGGGATGCAGTGGGAGCAAACGGGGGGGTGCAAAGATTGTGGGTGAATGAAGTGACGAGGTGGAGGACGAGGAGAGAGGATGAGGAGATGGGAGGAGGAGAGGCGGGATGGGAGGTTTGTTTGGCGACCAGGCTGGCTGGGCACACGCCCCTGCCCCCATTCAACTCGGTTCAACTGGAGGGCATCCAGCGTGCGCTAGGCCCAGGGGCACGGCGGCCGTGGGTGGTGGAAGCCCCTGGCGCTACGGCAGCCGCGTGGTCGCTGGGGAGGGTGCGCCTAGTGAGCACCAACAGCAGCCGACGAGTTATTATGCCAGGCTTGCTCGCACCAGGAATCCATCTCGTTATATTGCGAAGCTGGCCACCACCTTCTCCATTCCCGCAGTGAATAGATGAGATCCGGCCTTGATTGATGAACTTGACCAGCGATGAGACCGGACGAAGAGCAGCGTTCCCCACGGGGCTCAAACGAGGCGTCGACTCGGCCCATTCGAAGTCGGATGCCTGCCGTCCATCCTGGGTTTCTGCTGGGAGTACTGGCGATTTTCAACGGGAGGGCACATCGCATCGAATCACCTCGCCAGCCGTTGTGGGCGTAATCTGGACCTGGCCCTGTGGATGCGGCCTGCTTGCCCAGGCGATGCAGGTCCGCGTGTCTGAGATCGGAACGGGGGCCACGCGCGTGTCAGCCTGGCCGTGAGCCGGTCGGTGCGATCAGCTTTCATCAGCGCCCGGGATATCATTTGTTACGGGCACGTCGCACCGAGATGGACGGACGGGCAGCCATCAGTCAGTCAGCCGTCAAGGTGCCTTAGGCATGCGTTACACTGCACCGCATCGCTGACGCTGGTTCACACGCGGGATGTCGCTGCGAATGCCTTGTCCGTATTGGCACACGAATGAGCGCGGTACCTCCTCCGTACGTACGGAGTACGGGGTTCTCCGTACAAACCCAGGTCAACCACTTTCGCTATTCCACGTTTCAGCGCCCCTTCTGTCGCCAGTAGAGTGAGGCGCCCCGCCGCCCAGCGCCCTTCATCACGCGCGTTCCCACCAGCGAACCGCGACGACACAGCGCATCCCGGGCCTGGGCAGAGTCTACCTGGAGCTGTGGAAAAGGCCTGATGATCTGCTCTAGGGCCCCCAGCGCGACCTCCATCTCATCTCTCATCGGGCACTGTGCAGCCAATCAAGCCTCGATTCAAGAGGCCCTGGTTAATTCCGTGCTCGCTGGAAGCTGCACCCCCTCCCCATGTGCCTTGCATCGTGGTGGCGCTCGTTGTTGCCTTCCGTTGGGCGGCCTCTGGCCAGTGAGCGGGTGCCGTGGCTAGCAGCCCCATCGAACAAGCTACAGTGGCGCTGCGGGGCGCCTCGTCCCTGAAACCGCCCTCATTTGGGGCGCCAGCTCCCTCCGCCTGGCCTCATCTCGAGCGCGATTTGCTGGTGGCAAAATGCGAAGGAACTTGCCTGGAAAGATGAACTCTGGCATTGAGTCCACGGAACGAACAACCACTGTTGCAAGTTCCTGCAACTCGGGGTAGTGCGATTGTGTGGTTGTCCGAGTTGTCATTTGCAGTTGCAGCCACGGATTATTTCAGCAGTTGCAGACACTTGTCATTCAAGTCGTGTGCCGTGGATGCTGCCGTTTCCCTGCTGTGGCGCCTCTCCGAAACGAAACCACCACGCCCGATTCGCGAGGGACTGCCCTTTGATGTCATACAGAACGCCACGACGAACAACGAGAGACACCTTTCGGCCTGAGCTCTCCTCCCCCACGATGGCGCTCTTTCACATGTTGTCAAGGGGGAGTAACGCCACACGCGTACAAAGTACTACAAGTACGTCGCTGTTTCTGACCCGCCGTGGCGCTGCTCTGTGACCTGCTTGCAGGAAAAACCCTATCGATCGTCCATCTCCTTGGGTGCTTGGAGCTTGGTGCTTGGTATCGTGGCAACTCTCGCACACGAGTCCAGAAGGCACGTCCCAACCCTGTCAACCCGTCGCCAGTTGGGCAAGCGCCGCTAGTCAGTCGCCACTGTCCGCAAACGTGCGCCACACGGCACAATGCCATTGTGCTTCCGGTCCGAGAGCAATATTGCTGCCATTGGAATGCATTTCACCAATATATTGTTCCTGTCAATGCCGGCGCCGGGCTCTCGCCTGTAAAATAGGCTTGTCCCACCGTTGCGCTCAATCTCACACAACTGTTGAAATTCGCATCCACCTGTGTGCTGCATCTTGGTCGCGCAAGATGCATTCGTGCTAGCGCTCAGACAAGCACGGCCCCCCGGTCTCTTCGGAGCGTCGGCTGCCCAGACTGTTCAACGGCTGGAGCTGTGTGCATTCAGATTCAAGCCTGTCTTGTCCACTCATGGACTCGCTTAGTACTCCGTATAGAATTCAGCATTCTTCCTGTTCTCGGTATCAGCCAGGTTCCGACGCGCTCTCTGCTGTGCCCTTCCGTGATCCACTCTGCAGCTGCAGCGCCGTTGAGAGCAAAGCAACTTGCCACCCTCCTATTACGTGCAGCCACTATATTTTATTCTATTTCGTAACGCCCTTGCTGCTTGACCGTCGGAGTCTCCTCTGGCGGCGCTTAGAAGTGCGCCTCGCAAAATTGCAGCTACCACTCTGAGGATAACGCGGTATCGTCTGCCATGACACACCCCTAGACTACCTAACACGGACATCACCACTCTCGGCCAACTTAATCCTCTACTGTGGCAATCGCCAACATCATCATGCGGATGCAGCACCAGCAACACTACTAATCCCGTGCGCCGTCTCCCAGRGAGGGGCATAGACGCCGCGGACTGGGATGGTCCGTATCTCACAGCGTATGAAACACTTGAATCGACAGCGCTGTGAAACGGGCTGACCCAACAACGTGGCCAGCCTCTTGACAGCCCAAAACTACGAGTATGTGCTCGGTTCGTTATTCGCACGCCCCTCTCACGTTGCCCCCCAAGGACGCCTGGCTGTGTCGTCGCTCATGTGCTCATTTGCTCATCTCTTCTTTTTTGCATGCTGCGACGTATTGACGTCAGTTCATCACGTACAGCTTCACGCGGTAACATTCCTTTGGCAGTGCTGAAGGGGCAAGCAGGTACTTTGCAGCCGTTATGTCCAATAAGACGCCGCGCCGTCGTTGGTACTTTGATTTATTAGTAAAGGTCACTATGATAGAAGTCCCACCAATTGGGGCCTATACAAATCGCTACATTGCCCTTGCTGACAAAGGAGTTACGCTACGTGTATCTTTAGGTCGCCCGGGGAGAAGTGGGGCCCGTGACCTGCTTGCTCCTTCCCAAAGGGCTATAGTTGTTTTGCTATACCGCCAGGTTGACGGGAAATCCGGAAAACTTGCTCATCAAGATTCAACATCGCCGATCCCCCGCAGCGTCACCGCCGCCTGCTGCGGGTAGCCTGCGGATCTTCGAGACTCAGATTGACGAGGTGGCGTAGCGGCATCTGCGCATTGCGGCGCAGGAAAGGCCCCACGGCAGGCCCCTTCTGGACTCTCTGCTGCTGGCGGCTCTCTTGTTGATGGATGAGTGTTATAGAGATTCGAGACCCGGCGACTCTGAGTCTTTGGGGGGCGAAGCAGCCCACAATCGGATGCATGCTACTTCGTATATTATCCCGTACGGCTTGTAGCAAGTTGACGCCTACGGGTCCATTAGAGCTCCAAGATGGTTGGTGCTTGACGAGTACGGAGTACCCGCAAACACTTGCGCATGCCGAAGCCACATCCTTTGACTAACATTTTCGGTGTACGGAGTATTCCGTACGGAGTAAATAGTCGTACAGTCCCACTCGTGAACCTCGACCAGCACAAAATCGCTTTGCGATCCTTGCCAACTACCGTCAAAGGCACTGAGCGGACATGCTAATATTCTATCATCTCAAGACGTGTCAGCTCTCCCCCCCCACCTGATCCATTTTAAAGCGTCAGCGCAAGTTGGAGTTGCTGACAGCCGCGTCCATCTCTCGTGGTCGCACAATCGCCCATATGTTTAATATACGCCAAACATCCGCTTAGTTTCACAATGCAATCGAGACAACCATTGAGGTTTGCGTGTTTGCCTTCTCAGATACGGCCCGACGCGCCGATCGGATGACTGGGGGACAAGGCCGCAAAGCGGCGTCCTGACGCGGTGGCTGCCTGAATCGTTCTCGTCTGGAGTAGATTTCGTCCCGAGTGTCTTTGAGCGGAGTGCCCGTGTTCAGGCGGCGCCGGCTGACGCAGACACATCGCCAATCTGATATGCCCCTCTTTCTGTGGGATGCCGTCGGCGTCGGTATGACAACTCTGTGGTGTCGGGCCGTCGCTGTTTCAGTGTGCTGACTGCCTTTCTGCTGTGATGGTGTCACGGGCCTGGTGTTGGTGGATACCTGAGCCGTTTGATCCGTCTCAATAATAGCGATACTAACGTCACGGCGGGGACGAAGTTCGGAGCTGAGCTACCCATGCTGCTAAGAGTCAGCATATGGTAAGTGTTTCGCTGTCAAACATCCAATCTAGCTCACGTCTCGCCAAGAACTAATCAATACGACGCCGATGAATCACAGGCCTGCGAGACAAGTTCAGATATTTTTGTTCGTTTGACCCGAGTCAGGAACATAGAGAATTGGTAATCCACTGCTCGATTCAATGATAAATGTACAAGCCGTATTTCCGACACCAACTCTTCCAGCCGCTTATTGCTTCGCCTCGGTCTGCCGGGCTGGCGCAAACGGCTTGCCGTCGCCAGGGCCGATGCGCACGTCGGCAAAGATCTGCTTCGGCCGCAGCTCGACGGGGGTGACATTGGTGGGCTGGTCAGGGATCTTCTTTTCGAGTTTCTGCGGGACTTAGAGAGGGGTTCTGCATGTGCAACAGGGGAGATCCCGCGTACCATGTTATCATAGACACACTTGTTGAGCTTCCACTCGGCTGGGCGACATTGCCATAGCTGCTGGTTTCGGTCGTCGAGACATTCCCAGTGCTTGCGGAACTCGGCGAGGCAGTGGGTGTTGATGTCCTTGATGCTGTTTACTGCTCGTCAGCGTCCGCAACACACCCTTTCAACCATCACCCCGTCATGCCCATCGAAAGATCATCCGGTGATTGACGGAAAGAGGAGAACGTACACGCTCTGGGCGCAGCGGGTGACCCGTCGTCCCTCCTTCATGCAGTCAAACTCGCCGCGGCCGGGGTTCTCGGTCTTGCACTGCATGTAGTCGTCGTTGTAGTCGCGGCACCGCGCCCCGATGAAGAACGAGGCGGACAGCAGCGGCGCCGAGCTGGCGCCCACCTCCTTGACGGCGGGGACATTGTCAGGGAGCGGCGTCGTGTCGATGAGGACCTGCTGGTGGAACCTGCGCTGCCGTCAGTCTCTGGTGGGCGTCGTCAATCCAGCCGCGCCGAGCCTAATTGAGCGGCAGCGGGCGCAAAATTGCTGGGGGGACGCACTGGGATCGTCGGGTCGACATAGTGCTTGCGTTGGGCCTGCCCTTTGGCAAACTGGAGGTGAATTGGTTGAGGTGCGCGATCGCGAGAGCTGGAATTTGCTATGTGTCGCTGTTATGGAGGTCACTTTCTGGCTCCTCCAAATCCGCGTCACGTGCGGGCAATTGATCCATGCACCGCCACCCACAGAACGATAACTTGACGCCTAGGTCGCCAGCGTCTTTCAACTTATCGACGCCACCCCTACTTCTAGTCGGCATTAAACTGCGATATGCAGAGGACGACTGACCGCCTCTTCCACTGTTCCGCTCACATCTAACGTCTCAGCAACAAGCGTAGCCAACTCGACGTCAGATTGAGACAGCCGGAGGAGGCGGTGCTCGCTCACCAGCTCCCGGATAGCACCTACATCCGTCAACTTGGTCTTTGTTCTCTCCCGACGCTCTGGGCTAGCGACGCGTTGCTCCAAGACAGCCTGTTCACATAGACGTTGACTTAACGGAGGGTGGTATCAGTACCTTGAACCATTCCGAGATACTCCTGGAAGACGTTGACGTCTGCATCATTCTCTGCAAGGCATGCCGTCATAAGAATCGTGTGCCCCTTCCTGTGAAAGATTTCGGGCGGCGTTGAAATAGGCCCTCGGATCTGCCGCCGTAGTGCGCTTCTGTCCGGGTAGATGGCCGGTGCTGGATCGATGAGAAGGTGATTGTCGATAAGGCGAACTTTGTCGCAAGGTCAAATGCCCCTGGACCGTCTCAGTATGGTCAGTTTGCCTGTATCAGGAAAGTCATTCAGGATGACGATTTTGCCGTTGCGTCGGCGTACAGGATGGGAGTCTCGTTAAGAAGCCATTCTCAGAAATCTGGTGTCCGTACGTACCTGGAATTGGAGGGCTGTGATTGGTTGGCTGGCTGGGGCAAGGCTGGCTTTGAAAGTCGAGGCTTTAGGTTGTCTCTGTGCGGCTCAGGTCGCCAATTTTAGGCGCGACAACAAACGTGCACAGCAACAATCGCTCAGCCTTGACGACCAGCGACGCTCAACAAAGCTTTGCAATACCCTCCAAGACCGCTATATGCATTTTCTGAAGCGTCAAAATTAAACTGTCAAATTTCATACCGCATCGCGCGACGCCCGCAGCTCTCTTGGCGAGAGCCAAGCTCCTCACTGAGCTCAACCTGACCTTTTCTGCGACGTCGCCCTGACAGACTGCTCGCCATGTCGCTGTTTGGTCAGTCCAAGGGCTTTGGCTCTGGCGGGCTCTTCGCTCAGTCTCAGCCAGCTCAGCAGACTCAGCCGATGCAGCAAACGAACAATCCCTTTGGCCAGACCATGGGAAGTGGCCAGCAGGGAAGTGTCCTTGGCAACTCTTTGATGCAACAACCACAGCAGGTCCAGCAGATGCCAGCTCACGCGCAGTCAGCGGCCCAGCTGTCGAGCTCTCTGTGGCAGCCTGGCAAAGAGACTCCACGTATGTTTCATCCCGCCTTCACTGTGCTTCTGGCGACGTGCTGACGATGGCGCGATGGAACAGACCAAAAACCCATTCTCGAGCAGATCAAGCTTGTGACGGAGAAATGGGACCCGGCAAACCCCAGCTGTGTCTTCAAGCACCACTTCTACAACAAAGTCGACGAAGCGCACATCCCCTTCTACAAGCCCCAACCCCACGAAGACCCGCGCGAGTGGGAAGAAGCGCTCCAGAACAAGCCTGCCCCTGGCTTCATGCCCGTCCTTTGCTGCGGCTACTCGGGCGTCGCCGACCGCCTCAAGACGCAGAAGCGGGCCATTTCAGAGTTCAACACGCGACTGCACCAGGTTAACAGCAGCCTCGACGCCATCCTGCAACGCCACGAGCTGGAGACGGAGGTGCGAGCGTTGGCGGCGCGGCGGCGGCAGACGGCAATCAGCGAGAGGTGTTTAGCGCTTGCAGCCCGGATACAGATCCTGAGGAACAGGGGGTACGCTTTGAGCGGAGACGAGGACGATCTCAAGAACAGACTGCAGAACCTCGAGAGAGAGGTGCAGGACCCGGCACTGGGAGCCAGAGAAGAGGAGCTGTGGAGCCGGTTGATTGTGCTTCGGGGATACTCTGACCGGCTGAGCAAGGAGCTGGACAAGCCGGCTGGGGCAGATGGTGAGGGATTGGATGCCGAGACTGCGGTCAAGGCCAAGAGGGTAAGTCGACGCTCTTGAATATCTTCAGAACACGACCGCTAACGACACGTCAAGGTCATGGAGGACTACGAGAAGCAACTTCAGCATCTGAAGAAGGAGCTGGAGGCCCTGGGTGCCGACTTTGAGGCGTGGGAGAAGAGCCGCGGCGCAAACTCGAAATCTAGATGACGAAGCAATTCGGAGGGAGAGGGTCTTGGGGAATATGGACGGCGACTGGGAGCACCATGGGCGCATTTGTAGAGATGTTTATTGTACCAGGCGAAATGGGAACATGGCGATGCTGTTGTGGATGATGATGAGAGGTTTGTCACGCTTAGGATCTGGCTGAACCGAGAGAACGTAGCTTCGCGGCCCTGTTGTCGGAAGGTGTTGAACCTTGACACCAGCGTCTCGCCGAGTTTTTGCATGCCGGTATTTTGAAGGTGGTATATTTTCGAAACCATTGGCTTTACGAGCGCCCGTGTCCAGATCGCCCATGATATGATACAGCGGGTTGCTCCCCTTATTCCATACAGAGCCGTTCGAATCGTACATTGAGACGCCGCTTTATATCGCGTGAATGGTCGCTCCCAAGGAGAAGCTCGGAATTACTATCGTGCGAAACTTTTCAATCCTGGGCCGCAGCACCTGCTGCGCTCGGGTTGAAGATTTTTCTGTCGGCTGGCGATGTCGAATGAGCGCACCTAGAAGATCCGGCTGGCCATGTCAATCGCGAACGGCGCTGGGTATGAGAGTCAGCAAAGAACAGACGCAGGCTGCAACACAGGAATCCCGGCGCCGGACGTACACAAATACAGCATAAAGGCCGTCGCGACGACCTGGTGGACGGTAAAGGTCGCCTCGGCCTCCATGGCGCGGATCTCCTCAGGCGACTGCTGCGGGGGCGCGACTGCACAAAAGCACGTCAGCTGTTGCTATTACCCAACCGGTACTGTGGCAGACGTACATCCTCCAAACATCGTGACAAAGAAGTTGTGTGGTTGTGTGGCACGGCGTCGTGGATGGGTGGTGAACTGGAGGGTGGTTGGCGTCTTTACGTAAAACGAGGGCGATTTCGGTGATGCTGGCGACGCTGAAGGGAAAAACCAGGAGCCGCTAGCCGCCGCAAGAGGCAGCTGCGTGACCCTGCGTCGCCCAGCGTCGGCCCGAGCGGGGCCGATGTCGTTGGCGGTCCGCCGGAGCGCGCTGGGGCAGGTGCCGGGGAGGCTTATCAGTCATACGGATTAGATAGCGAGCCTCTAGCTTCAACGGCAGGAAGGCAGCAGTAGAAAATCCCTGCTGTAGCCGCAACAAAACAGTTGATATCTATTATGTCACAGCGCGCCTCGTGAAGCTGTCATCCTCCTCCTCCTCCTCCTCCTCCTCCTCCTCTAC
>LFRF01000032.1:67460-121092 GCA_001189435.1 Tolypocladium ophioglossoides CBS 100239
TCCTTCTTCTCTTCTTCAGTAGCTCCTTGGATACCCGTATCAGCCGCTGTTGCTTCACGCGAGAGCCCCAGTCCTCTCTCCCTGTGGTGTTGAAGCACTTCAACATCTCTCACCGCCGCCAATTGGGCTCTTTTCTGGCCCTCTCCGCTCTTCTGACACTTCTCTCGCTCATGGGAGCATCGCAAGCTCAATTGCTAGCAATGGCTTCGAGACTGGCTCTCACCCGGGGCGCCGCGCCCCTCCGCCCCTCGTCTGTGCTGGCCGCCGGCTTCATGGCCCGCGCCGCGCCCGCAGCTCTCACCCGCCAAGCCGCGCGCCGCTTCTCCCAGACCTCCAGAGCCGCCGAGCCTCTGAGCCACGAGACGCGCAAGGCCCAGCTTGAGGCCCTGCGCAAGGACCCCGTCTACCTTGACATGAAGAAGACGCGCGCCGAGCACAGGGAGCCGTGGATGGACTTTACAGCCCGGCACATTGGCCCCCGGGACGAGGACGTTGCCGAGATGCTCAAGGCCCTCGGCCCCGGCGCGGAGACGCTCGACTCCTTCATTGCCCAGGTCATCCCCGAGGACGTCATGCTGCCCCCTCAGAAGACCATTCAGCCCAAGACGTACACCGAGTCGGGTGTCGCCCAGGTGTTCAAGCATATGAACAAGGACAACGACATCCGGATGTGGATGAACGGCGGTGGCTACTATCCGGTCGAGATCCCCACCGTCATCAAGCGCAACGTCCTCGAGAACCCGGCCTGGTACACCAGCTACACCCCCTACCAGGCCGAGATCAGCCAGGGCCGCCTCGAGTCGCTGCTCAACTTCCAGACCATGATCTCGGACCTCACTGGCCTGCCCGTCGCCAACTCCAGTCTGCTCGACGAGGGCACTGCTGCCGCCGAGGCCATGACCATRTCGCTCAACAACCTGTCCACCTCGCGGGCCAAGAGACCCGGCAAGACCTATGTCGTGTCTCACCTCGTCCACGAGTCCACTGTCAGGGTCATGCACGGCCGGGCCGAGGGCTTCGGCATCCGCCTCGAGACGATGGACTTGTCCGCCCCAGATGCCCAGCAGAAGATCCAGGCCCTTGGTGAGGATCTTGTTGGTGTCATGGCCCAGTACCCCGACACCAACGGCGGTGTCCAGAACTTCCGCAACCTCGCCGATGTCGCCCATAGGCAAGGAACCCTGTTCAGCGTGGCCACGGACCTGTCCGCCCTGACCCTTCTCACCCCCCCTGGCGAGTGGGGTGCCGACGTTGCGTTCGGAAACTCGCAGCGATGGGGTGTTCCCCTTGGCTTCGGTGGTCCCCATGCCGCTTTCATGGCTGTCATGGAGGCGAGCAAGCGCCGGCTGCCCGGCCGAATCATTGGCGTCTCCAAGGACCGGACCGGAGGACGCGCCCTCCGTCTGGCCCTCCAGACCCGAGAGCAGCACATACGACGAGAGAAGGCGACCAGCAACGTGTGCACGGCGCAGGCTCTGCTGGCTAATATGTCGGCCATGTACGCCATCTACCACGGACCGGCCCAGCTCAAGGAGATGGCCGTTAACAACCTCCGCTACGCCCGCATGGTGCAGGCTGCCGCCCAGCACTACGGCCTCGAGGTTCTCACGCGCACCCTCGACCCCAAGGGACGAGTCCTCTCCGACACCGTCACCCTCCATTTCAACGAGCCAAACGTGTGCCAGACCCTGCGCCGTGAGCTGATGGACCAAGGCATCAGCAGCGGAAAGACGTGGACCCGCGACGAGATTGTCCTCGCCATCCCCACAACCTTCAACCAGGACCTCTACGTGCGCGTCGTCAAGGCGTTCCAGACTGTCGCTAACAAGAACCATACCGACCGCGACCTCGACGTTGCCTCCAAGTACTGGACCGAGGGCTTCCAGCAGTCGTCCGAGGAGGTCGTCAAGGACATCCCCGCCGCCGTCCGACGAGACTCTAGCTACCTTACGCACCCCGTGTTCAACTCCCACCACAGCGAGACCGAGATGCTGCGATACATGCACCACCTTCAGTCCAAGGACCTGTCCCTGGTCCACTCCATGATTCCGCTGGGATCTTGTACCATGAAGCTGAACGGCACCACCCAGATGGAGCTCATCGGCAGCGAGAACATCTCTAACATCCACCCACACGCACCCGCCAGCTGCGTCAAGGGATACCAGAAGCTCTTCAGCGCCACCTCTTCACAGCTGTCGGCGCTGACGGGCATGGACGCCACCTCTCTGCAACCCAACTCTGGTGCTCAGGGTGAATTCGCTGGCCTTCGCGTCATCCGCAAGTACCACGAGCAGCAGCCCGGAGCCAAGCGCGACATTTGCCTGATTCCCGTCTCCGCCCACGGCACCAACCCTGCCTCTGCCGCCATGGCCGGCATGCGCGTCGTCCCCATCAAGTGCGACACCCTCACTGGCAACCTCGACCTGGTGGATCTGGAGGCCAAGTGCAAGAAGCACGAGTCGGAGCTGGGCGCCATCATGATCACCTATCCTAGCACCTACGGTGTCTTTGAGCCAAGCATCCGCAAGGTCTGCGAGATTGTCCACGCTCACGGCGGCCTGGTCTACATGGACGGCGCCAACATGAACGCCCAGATTGGCCTCACTTCTCCTGGAGCGCTCGGCGCCGATGTCTGCCATCTGAATCTGCACAAGACGTTCTGCATCCCCCACGGCGGTGGCGGCCCTGGTATCGGCCCCATCTGCGTCAAGCGCTTCCTTGAGCCGTACCTCCCCCACAAGGACAGCCAGACGCCCGTGGCCAGCGCCTCCTTTGGAAGTGCTAGCATCGTCCCCATCAGTTGGGCATACATTGCCACGATGGGTGAGTCTTGAGTTCTTCCACAGTTACCATGACGCGCGCTAATCAGATGTACAGGCGATGAGGGTCTTCGGAAGGCCACCAAGACGGCGCTCCTGAACGCCAACTACATCCTTGCCCGCCTCAAGGACCACTACCCCATCCTCTACACCAACGACAAGGGCCGATGTGCCCACGAGTTCATCATCGATGTGCGGCCGTTCAAGGCCACGGCCGGCATCGAGGTCGTCGACATTGCCAAGCGTCTGCAGGATTATGGCTTCCACGCGCCTACCATGAGCTGGCCGGTGCCCAACACGCTGATGATTGAGCCCACGGAAAGTGAGAGCAAGGAGGAGCTGGACCGGTTTGTCGAGGCCATGATCGGCATTCGCGAGGAGATTCGCGAGGTCGAGGAGGGCAAGCAGCCTCGTGAGGGCAACGTTCTCCGCAACTCGCCTCACACCCAGGCCGACCTGATTGTGGGCGACGGCGAGGGTGCCTGGGACCGCCCGTACTCGCGCCAAAAGGCGGCATACCCGCGGCCCTACCTCCGAGAGAAGAAGTTCTGGCCCACGGTGACTCGGGTGGACGACAGTAAGTAACGATCTATTGCTCTTTACCGATCTAGTAGCTGACAGAATCTTGCAGCGTATGGTGACACCAACCTGTTCTGCACGTGCCCCCCCGTGGAGGACACCACCAAGTCTTAAGTTCACCACATCATCCTCGGGAAGCGGAATTTCGTATCCAAGGGATCGAGGCTCTTTGAAAAAGCTGTGCACCGTTTTCTGCTCTCTTATACCTTCGTTCCACAGCCATCACACAAAAGATGTGTACTGTACAATTCTTGCCCAACACCCATAGACCTACATCGCGGGGGAACCTTGGATCTTCCCGATGACATTGTTTTTTTTTGCTTTTTGTCACGCTTGACAATGGGATATTTTTGATGGGAGTTTTTATTTGGCATGACTGGCGACGGGACCGCTCTACCGGGGGATATATGCTCGGTACGCAATTCAACATCAATGGCGTCTTAGGGGAAACGAATGAAAGAAAGATCTGGACAACAGAGGGGGGCTCATCTCAACATTGGGGTTAGACGACGATTAGGATTGAATGCTGGCAGAGATGCAAGAGATTACTGCCGTTTTTATTACCCATCTTTTTGGACGGTTTACTTGAATTTTGTGAGGGTGTGATGTGAGATTATTGGATTGGTGCAAGCCAAGCGGTTGCGGCTCTATATTTCATTCATCGTCGTATCCGTAGAACAGCAAGCTTCATGCCTCTACATGCCATGCTCACTCACGCCTCAAACACCAGTGCCACACCGTCATCTCCCGCCGTCACCAGCCTCTCGCCCGTCTGCCCCTGCACAAAGCCCAGCACGCCGCCGCCCTCGCCGTCGCCGCGGTGGCCCCTCCACTCGCGCAGCAGCCCCGCGTCGCCGCCGGCACCGGCCGCGCTGCTGGAGCCGCTGGCGCGCAGGTCCCAGCGGCGGACGACGCCGTCCATGCCGCAGCTGGTGAGCAACCAGGAGTCGCGCACGAAGTCGAGGCGCACGACCGAGTGCCCGTCGTGCGCGCCGGGGATGTGGCGGCGCACGGCGAAGCGGCGCCCGGCGTCGTAGACGACGATGGAGCCATCGACGGAGCCGGCAGCGAGGAGCGTCGTGGGGGGTGTCGTGGGCGCGAGGGACACGGCGAGCGTCTCGACGCTGTCGCTCTGCGTGTGCAGCGAGGCGAGGATCTGGCCGCCCGTGGACTGGTCGGCGGCAGACGACTTGCCGGCGGCCGCGCGGCCGCGCGCTTGGGATTTGCTGGATTGCGATTGGGTTGCGGGTGTGAGGCGCGGGAGGGAGACGACCTTGACGGCGCCGCTGGCACCGCCCGCGGCGACAAAGGCGCCTTTGGGGTCGATGGCGATGGAGTATAACCCGCCCTCGACCTCGAACCGCTGGTCCTCACCCGTCAGCGACAAGGCCGTCATGCCATTGTCGGCCACCAGACCCTGTGCCGCGGCCACGCCCCAGACGTCCCAGACGTACAGGCTGCTGTCCTCGGAGACGGTGGCCAGCAGCTGGCCGTCGGGCGTCCACGCACCAGCCGTGCAGGCAGCAGTGTGTAAGAAGTACGACTGGACGATCTGGCACGGGTTGGATGCGTCGGAGGGGTCGATAGTGTAGATCCAGACGGAGCCGTCGCTTGCGCCAAGCGCGACGGTGTTGGGGTTCGCGGGCGACGGGCACGGCGCAAGCCAGTTGATCTCCTCGACCTCTTGCGCCTCGCCGAGCAGCGCCACCGCGACGCCCGCGCCGGGCCGCACGTCGGCCTTCCACGCGCGCATCCTGCCGTCGAGGCCACCGCTGACGAGGACCTCGCCGCGGGGGAGGGTCCAGGCGAGCGCGTTGATGGAGTCGGAGTGGCCGTCGAGCTCGAAGAGGCTCTGCAGCTGGGTGCTCTTGGGGGCCTCGGCGGCGGCGGCAGGATCGCTGGCGTAGCTCGGGGGCAGGACGGGGCGGGTCTGCGCGGCCGAGGTGTCGAAGAGCCAGCCGGCGCCGGGGGCATCGTCGTCGGGCCCCGCGGAGCCGCCGATGGCGATGAGGGAGGCGTGGACGGGGTGCTGGGCGATGGCGAAGAGCGAGTCTTGGGGCTGGTCGAAGTAGGCGATGGAGTCGTTGTGCAGGACGAGCTCCAGCTCCTCGTCCTCATTGTCCGAGTCCATGGCGATGTCGTCGCCGTCGTTGGCGACAATCTCCTCGGCCGCGTCGTCGGCAGCGAGCATCTCAGTCTGGTCGAGGTCCTCGTCGGGGCGGTCGACGTTGTCTTTGGAGGACGACATGGCGGCGGTGGTATGCTTCGTATGCGAGGGAATTATTCAGGGGCGCGATCAGGTCCAAGGGGGGGAGAGGCGTGGGAGCTGGAAGAGTCCAAAGAGCCTGGCGCCCTCAAATAGCGACGAACGCGGGCGCAGTTGTGATGATGTCGAAGATGATCGAAGCCTTCTCGCAACTTTTTTTTTTCTACGTCACAGTGGCTGCTTGATAAGCAGGGGTCTTGGTGGGATGTGGTGCCCCTCAACCCCGCAGGAGCTCGCAACAGCACGCTAGCCAGACCCAGTTGTGCTCAATAGATTTTCTACTTCAAGTTGAATATGACATCAAGGGCAGCATATTCAACAGTGTACACCGCTTTGTAGCAATACCGTTGATCGCATGAGAGCTTCGCCGACGACTACTGTGTGTACACACGTTGGCCAACTACAGTATCGTGACCAACCTCTCATTCCGGAGAATGCCCTGACAAGACAGACAAAAGTCTAGGCTCCAACTCCCAATTTCCATCACATAGCAAGGCCAAGTCCAAAGCCGATTCATGCTTTCCTGCCATCCATCCCATAACGCCGGCTACAAAGCGCCCCTAATCAGTAAAAGAGTCTTGTTTAAAACTCTCGCCAGACCCTCACGCGTCCACAACCTCCACCCAGTTCTTCTCTGCCTCCTTCCGCTTCCACCGCTCGCCCGCCGCCTCCCTCACGATGCCCTCCTCCTGCGCAACCTCGGCGGCCTGGTTCGCCATCTCCCGGACCTGATACTTAATCCCGAGAGGGAGCATCTTCTGCCACCCGCTGTGCACCTTGCACCGCTTGCGCTCGCACATGCCCAGGGTCGCGTCGTCCTCGCCCAGCGGGTCGCCCAGCCTTGGGTCCTTGAACGCTGCCTCGCCCTCGGGCGACTTGGCGTAGGCGGCAAAGGCGTCGCGCGCAGATATCGTGTCCAGCCGGGCGTCGTAACCGCAGATGTCCTCGCCGAAGCGGCCGGCTGTGATGGCGGCGCGTCTGTGCTCCTGGGCGAGCTCCACGAGCCTGATCATCTTGTGGCAGAGGCGCGTTTCCTCTGCTAGCTGCAAGCGGGCGCTAGCTGCGTTGTCGAGAAATGTCCTTTCTTCATCGCTCAGGATGTGAGCAAGCGCGTCATCTGCACGCCACGGCCTGGTCAGTGTTTGTCACCTGAGTTGAAGTAATGCCACGTCAACTTACCAGCGCCCTCGCCACCAGCTGGCTTCGGCAGTGGTGCCGAAAATGGCGTCCTTGTCACCTTCCACATGCCATCCTCGCCCGTGCCTCCCAGGTCACTGTTGAGGAGCGCCATAAGCTCATCCTGTGACAGCTGGTCGCTTAGCCCATCCTTGGCCTGGCCCTTGGGCAGCCGTCCCACGATGCGTTCCCACCACGTTTG
This sequence comes from Tolypocladium ophioglossoides CBS 100239, assembly GCA_001189435.1. Lineage (NCBI taxonomy): Eukaryota > Fungi > Ascomycota > Sordariomycetes > Hypocreales > Ophiocordycipitaceae > Tolypocladium > Tolypocladium ophioglossoides. Next base: position 74,503 of record LFRF01000032.1, read on the forward strand.
CGCGTGCTCGTTGGAGCAGAAGACACTCGGCTGGCTCTGCTTGAGGCGCGCCGACTTCCGACAGGCTCCCAGCGCGCACGTCTTCTTGTAGATGGTGGTCAGGTCACCCTTTGTGCAGTTGGGGCAGATGAACTTTTCGATGAGGTTCTCTCCGATTTCCTTGTTCATCTTGATGCACTCGCCGTGGAACCAGTCCTCGCAGTTCTCGCAGCAAATCATCCATCGGTGGTCATCCGGCCCGCGGCAGAGGCAGTAGGGCCCGTTGTCGGATTCGTCATCCTCGGACGCCTCATCATTTCCCTGGGTAGTTCGCTCCGACCTGGCCTTTTTGGTCTTTTTGCTGGGCTCGCCGTTCCGGGGTCGCTTGGGCGGCTTCTTGACCATGGACGCCGTGCCCTTCTTCTTAGGATGCGATGCAGGGGCGGGCATTGGTGTCGCGTCGGCGATTTCTGTTGAAGGGAGAGGGGTGGGTGAAGACTTGAAAGGTGGAGGTGCGAGGTCTCCGGCGACCATACGGGGTGAATCGGTTGCGTTTTCCTCTTTTATCGATTCCTCTATGAGTTCAAACCGAGGCTGGTCGTCAAGGGAGACGGCCGCCTGCGTCGGAGCTTCGTCCATGGCTGCAACTTGCTTCCAGCGCGGCGAGCCCTTGGCTCAAGCTTTGGGGTACTCGCTCAATGTTTCCGCTCAATCACCTTGTCTCATACAATCCGAACTGGCTAGGTATGTTATTCGTACACTGTCGACATTCCGCCGAATTTGATTCCAATGGGGGCGCATAATGGACGTTGTCGCGGTCCGGCCGTGTCGAGTTGGAAGTGACTAAGCGGGAGTAGCGCTGTATTAAGGTCTCGGCAAATTTTCGGTGGCGACGACGCCTTCCATAATAATACCGAGCCGAGCTTTTGGATCAGCCGATTGATTGCAGCTCCCATCGATCCTCCATCCAGCACCCCCAACGACGATTCGCCTTGTCGGCAACGCGATCGCCATGTCGCATTCGGTCGCATTATCAAAGGCCCTGCAGGGCGCATTCAGCAGGCTGTCTGCTCGCCAATGCCAGCGCTGTTTCTCGAGCGGCGCGGTGCAGCCGATGCAGCCGAAGCAGCTTCGTCCGACGCTTCCTCGCGCCCCGGTACAGTCGAGACAACCGATTACGCAAAGACGGTCCAAGTACAAAACAGTCGAACAGGCCAAGAGCCGGCACAGCACAGGGGTATGAGCAATCCCTCCCACGGCTTCGGAGTCGAGCTTCGTGATGGGACGGCGAGCTGACAAAGGCATTTCAGCCCTTCTCTTGGAAAGCAGGCATCCTGTTCGTCGCGACCTGCGCGGGCTTATTGTGGTACTTTGAGTTTGAAAAGGGGCGCATGCAGAGGAAGAGGATAGCAGATGCGGCCAAGGGCGTCGGCCGGCCTAAGGTCGGGGGCGAGTTTGAGCTCGTAGACCAGGATGGCAAGCCATTTACGAGCCAGATGATGAAAGGGAAATACTCTCTGGTATGTATATGAAGCGAGGCTGCTTCTCCCAACCCCAGCAGCGTCTGGCTAACATGCGATTGCGACAGGTCTACTTTGACTTCACGCGCTGCCCCGACATCTGCCCCGAGGAGCTCGACAAGATGGCCCGCATGCTCGACGTCGTCGGAGACAAGGCCCCCGGCTCCCTGCTCCCCATCTTCGTGACGTGTGACCCGGAGCGCGACGACCCGAAAGCGCTCAAGAGCTACCTCGCCGAGTTCCACCCGGCCTTCATCGGCCTGACGGGCACGTACGAGCAGATCAAGGACCTGTGCAAGAAGTACCGCGTGTACTTTAGCACGCCGCAGAACGTCAAGCCCGGGCAGGACTACTTGGTGGACCACAGTATCTACTTCTACCTCATGGACCCCGAGGGCGACTTTGTGGAGGCACTGGGACGGCAGCACTCGCCGGACCAGGGGGCACAGCTGATTCTGGACCACATGAAGGACTGGAAGGGCAGGTAAGACTGAATTGCAGGCGGGTTGTAAGATGGCGTTGACGCGACCCGTGCGCGTGTAAAGTAGTGTATCACCAATGACTGTCCCATAGACTTTGGCCACTGTGGTGCCAACAACTCAATTCCAAGCGTAACATCCTTAAAAGGAGTGACGATTCTCCTAGAGTTACATTGCGAAGGTACGAAGTAGTTGATGTCGAATTGACCTATTAGATGTTGTCGTAGGAGCGCGGCACAGCGGTGACGCATAGGGCGCTGATCTAAGAATAGTGGGCTCAGCCGGCACTGTCCGATGCTGCAGCCAAGGTATTACTCCGTACTCCGTACTCCGTACATCTCCGGTTACACAACACCCAAACTCCCAATGCCACAGAACCTACAGCCTCTGGTCTCTCCAATGCCCATTCTAGTTTCTTGTGCCATCTCACAAAACCGATAAGAGTGAGAGTGAAATGGCTCGTGCGGGCGTGTGCGCCAGGTGCCTTTTTGGGCTGGCAGCCGGCGCCGGCGCGGGGGCGCTGAGGGCTCAACAGCCAGGGCCGGCGTTGGTCAGACTTGCGCTGCGCTCTCAGGTATCGTGTGCTGGGAGGCGGCAGTTTGGCAACTCGGCGGCGCTGAATGAGAGGAATGTCAGCGGGTCGAGGAGTGCCGTTCCGCAGAGGTCCATCGGCAAGGCGAAGAGCACCTCCGGGCAGGATGCGTCGCACAGTGCCTTTTCGGACATTGCCTTTGCCTTTGAGTAGGTCGTTCTTAAAGCCATACTGAGCTGAGGCGGTTGCTGACAGGCCAACAGCATCGACGGCGTCTTGTACCAGGGCCAGCAGGGCATCCCCGGCGCCAGAGAGATGCTGAGGAGCATCCGCTCGCACGGCATCCGCTACGTCTTCCTGACCAACGGCGGAGGCGCCCACGAGGACGACAAGGTCGCGTCACTGACGAAGCGCCTGCAGATGTCCCCGGACGAGGACGTGATCCGCAACCGGGTCATCGTGTCGCATACGCCGATGCGCGGGTGGGACGACGCGGTCAAGAACCAGACGGTACTGATTACGGGGTCACATCCGGAGACGGCTCGCGAGATTGCAAATGAGTACGTTGCGTGGTGCTGCCGTTACCAAGACAGTATCTCTTTCAAATACTGACAACGCCTAGATATGGGTTCTCGCGCGCCGTGACGCCTGCGGATCTGATTCACGCAAACGGCACCATCTATCCGTTTGACAACCTCAAGGACAGCGTTCATGCCCAGTTTCGGAAACTACCAGACGGCAAATCGGCGTCGAGGATCACGGACTCTTACAGCCGGGACATAGCCGCCGACGCGCTCAAGATTGACCAGATTCTCGTGTGGAACGACCCGCGGGACTGGTCGCTCGACATCCAAATCATCCACGACCTCTTGGTGTCGCATCGGGGCTATCTAGGCACAGTCTCGGAGAAGAACGGCGACGCGTCGCTGCCCCACAATGGGTGGCAGCAGGATGGCCAGCCGGAGCTCTGGATCTCGAACCTGGACCTATTCTGGAAGACGGAGTACCCTGTCAACCGCTTCGGCACCGGCGCGTTCGTGGAAGCGCTCAGGGGCGTGTGGTCGGCCGTCACCGGCGGCGCGGAGCTGCAGTTCAACGCACTGGGCTAGCCCTCCAAGTTCACGTACGACTACGCGCACGACCGCTTGCTGCACTACTACGCGGACATGCTCGCCGCCGAGGGCAAGCGCGCGGCGGACAGGACGAGGCACCCGCTGCGGAGGGTGTACATGATCGGCGACAACCCAGAGAGCGAGATCCGCGGGGCCAACGAGTTCGACGCCGGGGACGGCACGGAGTGGGTGTCGATCCTGGTGCGGACGGGGGTGTGGCAGCAGACGGCGACGGAGAGGGAGCCACGGCACCGGCCTGCGGTGGTGGTGGACGACGTGGTGGATGCGATTGTGTGGGCGCTGAGGAACGAGGGCGTCGAGGCGACGAGGGAGCGGCTGACGGGGGGGAAGTGGTAATAGATGGCGAGTTGCCATCGCTCGATACCCGGAGACAAGACGGCAAAGCATGGCGATGCTTTTATGCGCGAGCTTTCTATCAATGGAGGACAGCACCATTCATAAATATCTGATGATACTCGTACGAGTACATGTCGATAATCTCAGGCCCACCTGTCGGTCAAGAGTGCGCACGTGTCAAGTTTCCAAAAAGCACTCACCGAGAGCCGTCCAGGCGCACCGACGGATCGACCCGAAGTAGCACGGGCCGTGGCTCTGAGAAGGCCTTGCTGTGAGAAGGCGGCCTCATGGTGGTGTGGCCTCTGTCATCAATTAAATCAGAGCACATTCATTCGCCCCATCCACGGCACCTGATGACGATGCGAATGCCACGGTACGCCGCAGCTGATGGTAGAAGCTGGGTATCTTACGTCATCCAAAGACGATGGGGCAGTATGAATCGCTTTCTTCAGAACGCCACTGATTCGAACAAGAGTCCAATCAGAGTGAACGGCAAGAAGGACAAAGGTTCTGGGCCCATGGCTGCTCCACGGCTGAGTAGCAGCAGGGGGGGCCGACGGCAAAAGAGGTCACATGCCCTCCTGGTTTCGCCTCTTCCGCGTCCACGGCACCGTCTTTTCATCTCGAGGCCGTGGCGTCGCAGAAGCGCTGTCCTGGCTGCCATCTGTCTCCACGATTTCGAGGCTCATCTGCCTGGCACAGGTTCGTATTGCTGCACGAGACTCTCCCCGGCCCGCCAGCCCTGCCCACAAAGGAGCCCACTTGGCTGGCTACCACATGCAGCTTGCTTGCTAATTCTTGTAGCCGACGCTGTCCACGTGCCATCTGTCCATCCCCGGCCTTGACGCTGCAGCTGCCCTCTCCGGTTCCCATAACGACTCCGTCGGCATCACGCTTGGACACCTACGGCCCTGCAGTCCCCCGCCGTTACCGTCGTACGGAGTAATTACAGCGAGATCGTATCGCAGATGACCATGCCCGAGCCCGCCCCCGCCCCCGCGACCTTTGGCCCCGCGCCCCTGCGCTCGGTCTTGAAGACGGACGACGACGCCGACAGCACGCCGCCTGCGAGCGGCTCTCTCAAAGGTGCGTGCCTGGTGCATGAACGCAACGGCAGCGGCAGACTCTGACCAGCCTGCGTGAGGTGCTTCGCGCCTAATCGACTCGGATGCCCGTTCGGATGCTGCCTGCTCAGTGCTCACGTCTCGAGTGAGCGTATGCTCTCCTCCAGCGATTGTTTCCAGTGAAAAATGTCCCCGTCTTGGCCGACGTAGGCTCACAAAACCACAGCTGTCCAGATTGCCGAGCCCATCCACGAGCCCCAGCTGGACGAAGAGTCCCAGCCCGTCAGGCGGTTCCGCGCCGGCTCTGTACGCCGACTCTCGGGCAAGCTGCCGCCATCGCAGGCCCCGGCCTCGTCCAGGTCGTCCATCAGCGAAGGGTCTCCGGCCGTGCATCCCAGCGACGAGCCCGCCCAATCCGGACACCAGCATCACCACCATAACCGCCACCAGTACTACAGCGAGAAGCTGCTGTCCCGGGTTGGCGAGTGGCTGGAGCGCGAGCGCAAAAAAGTCGCCGGTCGCAAGACCAAGTCGCACCGGCGAAAGTCCAAATCTCCGCCCGTCGACCAGGACCGATCCGCCGATGCCAAACCCAGCCGCCAGAGAGCCGACTCCATCGACTCGCAGTCCAGCCATGTCTCCCTCGACAAGCTGCAGAGCATCTTGGAGGACTCAATGGCGCATCTCGGCCTCGGCAGAATTCCCGAGCACGCCCCCAAGGTGTCCCGCCCGAGACGCCGCGCGACTTCGCGCGCCTCGTTGCGCGCGGCTTCTTCAGACACAGACTATGTCGATGGAGACGCCATTGTGCCCGACTGCGATGCGTGGCTGGACAACTCAAAGACGCTCAGCTACGCTGGTGGTGGTCTTGGCGCCGACGACCTGGCGGACACGTCCAACAAGGCCGACAAGGAGCGGGAGGCTTGGTTGGTTTTCAAGAATGAAATCATTCGCATTGCTCACACGCTGAGGCTGAWGGGATGGCGACGCGTGCCGTTGGATAGCGGCGATCTCATCAAGGTCGAGCGCCTGAGCGGCGCGCTGACCAATGCCGTGTACGTCGTCACCCCCCCGTCCAATCTTCCCGATGCCGAGGGCAAGAAGACGCCACCCAAGGTTCTGCTCCGCATCTATGGTCCACAGGTGGAACACCTCATCGACCGCGACAACGAGCTCAAGGTCCTCCAGCGCCTGGCGCGCAAGAAGATTGGCCCTCGCCTGCTGGGGACGTTCAGGAACGGCCGTTTCGAGCAGTTCTTCAACGCCATCACGCTCCAGCCCCTGGACCTGCGCGAGCATGATACTTCGCGGCAGATTGCCAAGCGGATGAGGGAGCTGCACGACGGCATCGACCTGCTCCCGCATGAGCGAGACAACGGCCCTGGAGTGTGGAAGAACTGGGACCAGTGGCTGGACAATGTCGCCAAAATTATCACCTACCTGGATACCCAGATGGAGAGTGCAACCAACGATGGGCGCCGCGACTCGGTCATCCACGCGTGGAAGACCAATGGATATGTGTGCGGAGTGCCGTGGGCGCAGTTCAGAGACATCGTGGCCAAGTACAGAGCTCATGTGAACAACGTCTACAAGGACCCCAAGGCCATCAAGGACCGCCTCGTGTTTGCACACAACGATGTAAGTCTAACGATCCTGGATTCTTCACCTCACCGCAGTTGCTGAACCCGTGCCCGTAGACCCAGTACGGTAACATTCTTCGCATCCGCCCCGACGACGAAAAGTCTCCCCTCCTCCAGGCCGCAAACAAGCACAAGCAGCTTATCGTCATCGACTTCGAGTACGCCGCCGCCAACACCCCCGGCCAGGAGTTTGCCAACCACTTCACCGAGTGGACGTACAACTACCACGACCCCAACACGTCCCACGCCTGCAACACGGTCCGCTACCCGCTCCCCGAGGAGCAGCGCCGCTTCATCAAGGCCTACGTCGACCACCGGCCGCAGTTCCCGACGGTCAGCTCGACGCCGCGCATGCGGCCCGCAGACAGCGGCCCCCCGTCCAGCACCGCCAACACGCCCGGCACGCCCGCCCTCGTCGCTACCCCGTCGTCGAGCTCCATCATCGACTTCATGCTCGACGCCCGCGCACCTGCCGGCGGCTGGGGTGCGGCCGAGCGCGACCGCGAGGAGCAGAGCGACAGGCAGGTCCTCGACCTCCTCGAAGAGACGCGCCTCTGGCGGCCCGCCAACAGCGCGCAGTGGGTCGCCTGGGGCATCGTGCAGGCCAAGGTGCCCGGGCTCGACGTCAACAACGAGCCGCTTCTCGGGCACTCGGCGCTCGCGGCCGATGAGGACGTCGGCCTCGACGAGTTTGACTACCTGAGTTATGCGCAGGACAGGGCGCTCTTCTTCTGGGGCGACATGGTGCAGATTGGGCTCGTCAAGGCGGAGGACCTGCCCGAGAGCTTGCGCGCGAGGATCAAGATTGTCGAGTACTAGATGGCCGGCCTGGAGATGATTTCCTGCAGCGAGTGGTTTGTATACGAAATTTGAAAATACTGTGACAAAGGAATAGGTGAATACAAATGCAGACATATTATCACTTCATTCTGGTCCAGTACCGTGACTCGCAACTTGTATTAGTGCATTGATYTCTAAGCGTGCCATCATCTCTCATGCAAATCCCATGCAGCCCCGTCGCGCACTGGTAGCACGCGACAGAGCAGCTATATATATGCAGCCAGTGTAGTATGCAGTATCACGCAGCCCCCGGTATGTATCCTTATCGACATGAAATCCTCCTCAGGCGTCCAGCTTGAGCCGCTCTAGCATGGCGTCGATCTTGCCCAGCAGGATCTGGTAGTTGATGGCGTCGGACGCGAACTCGTCCTCGGCCGTCTCGCCGTCTAGCGTACGCACCGCATCGTCAACCTGCTGTCCCTCTGCAGGTGACAGCTCATTATTGTCGGTATCCACCCCGGCGGTTGTGCTATCCGCCCCCGCAGCCTCAGCATACCCGTTGACCAGCTTCTCCTCGCTGTGCTCCGCCAACGCGGCCGCCAGCTCGGGGCTAATCTCGCCCGTGGCCTCGCCCGCGAGCATCTCGTCGAGCCCGGCGTCCTCGAAGCGCAGGCGGAAGCGCTCCGAGAGGTAGTAGCGGATGTCGTCGAGCAGCTCGATAGTGTCCGTCTCCTCGCGGCGATGGATGCGCGCGGCGCTCTCACTGATGAGCTCCTGGAAGTCCGTGTCGTCGATGTAGTCCTCGAGGCGCGTGGCGAGGTAGCGCGCGGCGAACTCCTCGAGGCGCTGGACGCGGAGGTCCCAGGCGGCGTGGGTGACGTCGTAGATGTTGATGGGCTCCATCTCCACGACTTGGGTATTGTTGTCGTGTGTTCTCTCGTCGCCGTCAGCGCCACCGTTGGCAGAGTGCGTGCGATCGACGAGGACGTCGCGCGAGCCGCTGCCGAGGGTGCTGATGGCGACGGCGGCCTTGCTCTTGAGGCCGTCGAGGAAGAGCATGTCGGCGGCGTAGAGCAGGTCGAGGGCGTGCTCGAGCGGGCAGTTGGCGCTCTCGGTGTAGAGAAAGGTGAGGACCAGCTCGAGGACGGCGGGCGTGCAGTCGACGGTGACGACGTGGAGGTGTGCCGACTTTTTCGATTCGACGAAATCACCCGAGAACATCTTGTCAAAGTACTCGCTGCGAATGAGCATGGCCTTGTGGACCGGGTAGAGTGCCGATTTTCTGGGCTTCTTGTCGCCTCGAGCCGCGGACCCGATGGGAATGCCCTGGCCGTTGAGCGTGGGCGTCTCATCCCACCCCTCGGTCTCCTCGTCGCCGTACTGTTCATCCGCCCTGAGCAAGACATCTGCATAAGCTGCATTGTCGTGCTCCCACTTGATATCGCCCACGCGCTCAGTGTCCACGACCATCTTCATCCCCAGCACGTGGGTACGGAAGAAGTCGCTAATCTGCCGCAGTGCGCGCTCCTCCTCGTCCTGGTACCGCTGCCGCGCGAGCCGGCGGTCGCTGCCCGCCATGATGGCGCCCCAGAGTTGCTCGACCTCGAGTTGCTTGCTGATCTTATCCAAGCCCTTGGCGACGTCCTCCTCGGAGACGGGGCTGCCCGGCGGCACGAGGTCCCGCGGCAGGTCGCCCAGGTAAATGTAGCGCAGGACGATCTGCAGGGTCTCAACGGGGATGGCAGCCGCGAGGTTCCATGTCGCCGTCTCGGGCTGGCCCTCGAGCTTGCGGCGGAAGTAAGGCGTGCGGGAGGCGAGCAGGAACCTATGAAGGGCGAAGGACTGCGAGCCAGCGACGAGGGAAATGTCCGACGTGGGTGGCGTGGTGCGGCTCAGGAGACTTGAAATGTGCGTCGACCAGTACACGTACGGGTCGGACGTCTTGGAAAAGTCGTACTGCAGCAGCAGGTTGCGTATCCGGTCATTGAGGGCGTTGTAGATGCATCGCTCTCCTTGGAACGTGTTTCTCTCCGCCAAGGCACCTGCCAGCAGCGTCAACCCCTGGTCCGGCACTCTGAACAGCAGCCATCGAGCCGCGGTAGGAGACAAGAGTCACAATAGGCCTACCTGACTCTAGCAGCAGCTGCACGAGCTCATAGTGTCCGCAAAGACTGGCCTGTTTGCGCGTGGTCAACACCGGAGATAACGGACGAGAGCATCGCATGCTCTATGGTAGGCCAGCGTCCCGTACAATGATGAGCGGCGTGTAGTCGAAATCGTCCTTGCCATTGATGTTGACGCCCAGGCCGATGAGCTCCTGGCACCTGCGCAGGTCTCCGTGGCGGCAGGCGAGCAGGAAGTCGTTGAACTCGGGGCTCTGGTCGAGGGGGTTCTCGTCACGTATCACGCCGTTCTTGATCAAGAGGCTCTCCTCATCGAGCTTGCCCTCCAGCTCATGCTTGCGCAGCACCATGCCGCTGCCGGCGATAACAAAACGAAGAAAAAATATACAGTTCTGACAGAAGTAAACAAGACTGCGATGCAAGGTGCACAAGACAAGAATATCTAATATGGAAAACGTTGAGGTTTGTGCCTTGCTGGGCCAAGATTTGACAGCTGTTAGTTGATTTAAGGCCCTTACCAAGGCAATCGTGAACTGGTGACAAAGCAACCAAATTCCAGGCGCACGGTCCAGACAACCGCCGGGGTGCTGTGGCTGCACCAGGCTTATCGATACCCGGCTCGACTCCGGCAACGGAACCAACGCCTGTTGCCATGGCAGCGCCCCAGACTGTTTACTCCCGGCAACCGGACCCTTGTTCGTCTCGTCTCGGAAGGCCACGAAGCGCACCGAAGCCATGGAGGTACAGCGCTATTACCACCGTGCGCGACGTCAGGGACGCATGGTTTAGCGGTTGAACGAAAACCTCCCCCCCCTGGCGCAGAACCCGCCATCGCAAACTTCTTCATAACCCACCACCCCAAACAGCCTTCGTTACTAACCACAGCAGGTATTTTTGCGGCGGCCCTCCATCATCAGTCCGGTTTCATGCTCTTGCTCCCCCCCACTGCTGTGCAGTTGAGGAAAGCTTTGCTCTATGGGCTTGGGAGGCGACGGCTTGGAGTAACGCTGGCACCGCCGTGAATCGATTCACCATGTCGTCCGAGGACAAGTACGAGACGCTCGAGAAGATTGGTGAGCCAAGATGCCAATGACACGGTGAACAAGAGCCCACTGACTGACACATGCTGCCCAACGTAGGCCATGGCTCCTTCGGCGTCATCCGCAAGGTGCGCCGCAGGGCCGACGGCTTCATCATGTGCCGCAAGGAGATCTCGTACCTGCGCATGTCCCAGAAGGAGCGCGAGCAGCTCCACGCCGAGTTCCAGATCCTCTCGCACCTCCGCCACGCCAACATCGTCGCCTACTACCACCGCGAGCACCTCAAAATCAGCCAGGACCTGCACCTGTATATGGAGTACTGCGGCAACGGCGACCTGGGGCGCGTCATCAAGGACCTGCAGCTCAAGGGCCAGCGGGCGCAGGAGAGCTTCGTCTGGAGCATCTTCAGCCAGCTCGTCATGGCGCTGTACCGCTGCCACTACGGCGTCGACCCTCCCGAGGTGGGCACCAACGTGCTGGGCCTGACGCAGGGGAGCGCCAGCGGGAACCCCAAGGTACCGGCCGGCACCATGACGATCCTGCACCGCGACCTGAAGCCGGAGAACGGTACAAACATGCCCGCCACGATGTAGCTGGCGGAGATACGGCTAACAGCTTTGTACAGTTTTCCTGGGCGAGGACAACTCGGTCAAGCTCGGCGACTTTGGCCTCTCGAAAATGATCAAGTCGCACGACTTTGCCTCGACCTACGTCGGCACGCCCTTCTACATGTCACCCGAGATCTGCGCGGCCGAAAAGTACACACTCAAGTCGGATATTTGGTCGCTTGGATGCATCATCTACGAGCTCTGCTCGCGGGAGCCGCCCTTTAACGCCAAGACGCACTTCCAGCTCGTGCAGAAGATCAAGGAGGGCAAGGTCGCGCCGCTGCCGGATATTTACTCCCCAGAACTCAGCCAGGTGATCAAGGATTGCCTCAAGGTGAACCCCGACAGGCGGCCCGACACGGCGCAGCTGCTCACCCTGCCCGTCGTGAAGCTGATGCGCAAGGAGAAGGAGGTCGTCGACCTGAACAAGTCGCTCAAGGCCCGCGAGGAGGGCCTCAGGAGGAAGGAGAAGGAGCTGGACGACCGACTGGCCAGCATTGACAGGGAAAAGGACAGCGCCAGGGACGAGATGGAGGCGTCCCTGCGCAGAGAGTGGGAGGTCAAGGCTCGGCTCGAGATTGACCGCCAGGCCAACGCCGAGATCGACCGGCTCCAGAAGCGCTTCGACGACGAGGTCAAGCTGCGCGTCGAGGCCGAGCTGCAGAAGAAGAAGMGCGTGGCCTTTGTCCCCGAGGAGCCCCCCATCGATGAGCATGCCTCTTCGGTCGCCAAGTCGGACTATCCACACTCGTCCATCGGGGCCAGCGGCGACGAGTTCCCGTCGACGACGGACTTGACTGAGTATTCGCTCGACAGCCCGGATTCGTCCAAGGAGGCTAAGCGCAGCACGCGAACGCCCTTTGGCCGCGCGCAGACCATGTTCGCGGGCCATGTCGGCACGCCCATGGACGTCGACATGGCCTCTCCCAGCCCCATGGCCATCGCCTCGCTGTCTCTCTCTCCGCGCCGCAGCGGCACGACCAGGGCGCCGACGACGCATTCGGGCAACATCTTTGCCGCCAACAACGCCATCAACGGCGAGCCTAAGTGGGACCTGCACCGTGAACCGGCGTTCCTGGAGTCGGACGACGAGGACATTGCTATCCCGTCGCCGACGCGACACATCAAGTCATCCAAGAACCCGTTCACGTGTAAGGATCGCCCGGTGCTCCCCACGCAGAAGACATGCCCGGTTAACCGCCTCAGGACAAAGACCTCGCACACGGGTCTGGTGTCCAAGGCCGCAACCAGCGCCGGCGCCGCCTCGCATCCGGACCCGCGTCCGCGTTCGCCAAACAGCCAGCAGCTAAGTAAGATCCCCTCCGTGGCCAACCTGCAGGCCGAGCCCAGCTCGGCTAGCGGCGGCGGGCTCAGCCGCAAGCCGTCTGTGAAAAAGGACACGGGCAGCGGCGGCGAGGCGCTCAACAAGGTCGTAGTCAAGAACAACATCAAGGGCCGCACCCTCGTGGAGCTACAGCAGGCGCGCGCCGGGGGCCGACCCCTGAGCGGCGCCTCCGGGGAGAACACGAGCCCGAAGCGCGGCGCGGCGTTCCGGGATCGCATCGCCGGCGAGCGGAGAGCCAGTGGCGGCAGCGGCAGCGGCAGCGAGCCGGTGGCCGTCTGGGACCCGGAGCGGGACGAGATGCCGAGCCCGTTTATCGTTCGGCAGCGACGGATCGCGAGGGTCTAGAAGCTTTGCCGCACTGACATGGGGACGCTCGGGGAGTAGGAACGCGGTGACCTGATACCTCGGATACTGCATTGTTCATACCCACACCGCACCACACCGGCCTTTATGGGCTTCATATCGACTCTTCTTTTCCTTTGTCTCTTATCTCGTACTTTTGGAGGGGGGAAAGGTTGGATAGACACGGGCGGGTGTTGCAGGCGGACGACGACGAACCGCGCATTACTGGGTGGGCATGCTACGGCGTTTGGGGGGATTTGACTTTGGCCGACGGGCCTCTTGGAACGGATAACTCCGATCTCCTTTTCTCCAGGGTCTGTTTTCTTCCTATTTCTGTTTGTGGTCAGGAATCGAGCTGCGGGTGGGGTACCGCGCGTGGGAGTCGTGCAGAGCGTGATCGGCAGAGGCGACAAGACACAGACTCAGGCACTTGACTTGGGCGAGTCCCATCGACGTGATGGTGTTGCTGTGACTGATATGTGATGGTGATGGATGTCGGAAGTAGTAGCATCGTTGCGAACAGACCTGGCTACGCGCGAGTGACATGTGTTCCTCAAGTCGCGGTGCCAAGGCTGCTTGCCCTCCTGTCGGCGAACCATGCCTGACCCCTCTCGAGCTGCTGCTCAACCACAGGCTTGCGCGGATGGGATGGACGGGATGGGATGGAACAGGATGGGATGAATGGATGGGTGGATGGATGAATGGATGGATGGATGGATGGATGGATGGATGGATGGATGAATGGATGGTGGATGGATGGAGGGGGACCCCCTGGCCAACCACGATCCCGACTTACACCGAAATGCTCACGCGCCGCACGCAAAAGACCTCACATTTCTGCGCATCGGACAAGGCCTGGTCTTACAACGGGTGTCTCCATTTCGTCTTAGACAACTGCCCGGAACAGTCTTCTCGCTCGCTCGCTCGCTCGCTCTTGGCCGCCCGCTCAGGTCTCCCTGCCGTCCGAGCCCTTGCCCTCAGCCATTGATGCGCGGTCCTACCGCAGTCCTGCGCCCGCCGCCCAGATCGGCAGCTCACGCAAATCCCTCCGCTGGACAAGCCCATGCCTGTCCACATCTCCCTCCGGCAAAGGACGCGTCAAAGCAAGCCCTGTGGGTATAAAAATAATGGTCATAACGCAAAACACCAACATAGCCAGCATGCTCCTTGGCCCAAAACACAGGTATAGTAAGTCCCGTGGGTCGTTCGTGCAAGTTTCTGCCCCAAAAGTGAACAAAAGAAAGTAAGAACCAAGCACAGGGAAAGCAAAAAACCAACGCCATATGAACAAGTCCAACGAGCCGTGAGGCCTATCCCCATCTTTGCCTAGCCGCGAGGCCTCAATCCGTCTTTTGAGWTATCCAGTCCAACGTAACCGCCCTCGTACAGTTTCAACCCCGTGCGTAGATCGCGGACAGACCTGGGGCAGCATGTCGTAGCAGTTCTGTGATTACCTGCTGCGACAGGAGCAACCCCCCCCCCCGGTCATAGTCCGTCTCCAGTATTTTGCAGAACCCTCCTTGGTCTTGTGACCGCTTCGTTCACCGTGCGTGTGTCGAGTGGCGATTCCGTTCCGTCTGCCGGTGCCTCTGATACAGAGTTGCAGGGTGAGTCATGTCCACAGAGTCGACGCGAATGTGCCTAGCTCATGTTSAATGCTTGTGTTTATGAGAGGAGCCGTGCCGGTGCGAGTGGGAATGGCCGTGCCGGTGGGACGACGAATGCTTGTGGTGTCGACTTGACGAACCGCTCGCCTCCAGCTCCCTCTCCAAGTCCTCGACCCGTTGCCGATAGCCCTTGACAATCTCCTTGATGTGTGCTATCCTGTCAAAGTCCACCTCGAGCTCGTCGAGCTGTCGCAGGATCTCGGTGTAGCGGGCGATTTCGGCGTCGGCGCCGTCGATGATTTTGCCAGCCCGGTCGTACTGCACCTGAGTGAACATTTGCGCCTGCTCGCTGAGGTACCTGATGTTCTGCTCGATGCCAGCCATCAGCCGGTCGAAATATCTGCCCAAGGCTGTGAGGGACGAGCTGTCGAGAAGCAGCAATCCCTGGCTGCTGGCTCTGCTGGCCGCGCGGGAGCTCGTCGAACCTCCGCCGCCGGTCCCGCCCAACGCAGCCTGGCCCTGGCGCAGAAGCTGGATCTCCTCGGCAGTGAGGCCCAATTGCGTGTCCGGCACGGCGTTGGTCGCCATGGCGAGCCTGCGCACGAGGCGCTGCGGCGCCTGGAGGAAATGGAGCCGTCAAGTCGCCGGGCGTGAGGTGGCCTCGGGGGATTCAAGGCGACGGGCAAAGGGCGGCGGTGTTATTGGGCACCGACGGCAGTGGCGGGGGAGGGGCGTCGCAGTGGATGGCGATCCCGGCGGCGGCGAGCATGAGGGTGCGAGCGATGATTGCCTCTGGTCCGGCGACAGTGGTACGCAGAGCGTCATGGTATCTGGACGGCGACAGGGACGGCGAGGACGATGGGCATGGCCGCCGGCGCAGGAGATGAGGCGAGGCGCGATGGGACGAGGCGAGGTGAGTCGAATCCGAGTCGGGAAAAGCAACGGACGGGCAGCACGGGCTGATGGTGCTGAAGGTGCCCAGCGGGCGTCGAAGCTAAGCGCGGCTGCGGGCTTGGGTTGGCCCAAGTTCGGTCTGGGGAGATGCCGTTTCGCCCTGTGATTGGAGAATGCGAGGGTGGGAGCAGCGCTGGGCGGTTCGTCGCCTCAGGATCGGCTCTGGAGTTGAGGATGATTCGGATCGAGACGGCCTTCCCTCTCAGCGGTGCGAGTCGTCGTGCGTGATGATGTCCGGCACCTCGACTCTCGACGCATCGTTGTGCAGCAGTTCGCGTGATCGCGACGAGCAGCAGCAGCAGCAGCAGCTAGTCCCCTGTTCCTGCTTCTTCCCGGCGGCTGCAGCTGGAACCCCTACCGGCGCAGAAGGATTCTCGGTCACCTGCTGCTGAACGTTGTCGATCGAGCCAGGATCCAAAGTGGGAGGTGGTGAGACGAGGACGAAGAGGAGAAGAACGTACGAAGTACGAAGTACGACGGACGAAGCACGCATGTTAAAAAAATTGTTAGCGCACCCAGCCCGCTGGAACATGGGCGCTAAATGTCGTCAGATGGCATGAACGACGGACCATCCTGCAGAGGTAGGTACGTCGGTAGGGTTGGTCCTGACTGACTTGTGAGCACATGGATGCGACGTGCAACATGCASCAGCAGCAGCATCAGCAGCAAACAATCATCATGACGAGCACGGCGAGGGATGAGGGATGAGGAACGGGTTGAATGATTGCCTCTTGGCCAGCCGGGACGGCGAGTGACTTCGCTGCTACTTTGTACGACGCCGGCCCGCTCGCTGACCAACTCGAGACGGGCCCTGCCGTCAGCGCGCTCGAGAGCTTGTCGACGACGACCTCGCCGACCCTTCACGGCCAGGCCCTCCCGACGCGATAGGCAGCTGGCATGTAGAGGCTGCGACTGTGCGACCGAGACAGGGAAGCAGCCGCAGCTGGTGTGCCTCTGCCTCTGCGGAGGTGCTGGACGGAGGTGCTGGACGGACTGCTGGTGCATGCGCCCGGTGGTGGAGGAATGGAACCCGTCGAGCACCACCTCCTCCACCACCACCTCCTCGCCGTCCGTGATCACGAGCTCCCTCTCCAGAGCGAGCCGCGCATCGTCGTCCCCCGTCGTCCCTCGGCCCCGCGACGCGACTCTCACGGAGCCGCAAACGGGCCATGCGCCCGTCCCCACCCCCGTCCCCCTCCCGTCGCTCTCCGCTCCCGCGCATCCCGCCGTGCATTGCACCATCGCATGCATGCATGCAATGGTGTGCTTGCAGATGATCGCCTGCTGTTCTCATTCCCTCCGTCGACGGGCCATGCCCCCGTTCAAGGCTCAGTCCGCTGTGATGACACATGCATGCACGCATGCGCGCCTGCATGCATGTCGGCCACGGCAGGACGGAGGAGGAGTGCCTTGCATGGCAACCGACATCGTACATGGACCGGTCTACTAGCCTCCGCGGCCGTGACCGTGCAGGCCGATGCAGCTGTGGCATGATGGTCACCGATGGATGCATCGCCCTTGTCACTCTACCTCGTCCTCTTCGACTTGTCTCGCGACTCTCCTGTCTCTCCGCCATCCGCCGTAGCTCTGGCGAGCACGTCAGACTCTGGGAGCCTCGACTACCCGAGATGGCATCCTGCTACGTATCTTGCGGCGGGGGATAGATGTGCCATGTTGCATCGACGCATGCTCCATCCACATCCAGTCCCCCATCTACCCTGCCCCAAGTGCCGTATCGTACATCGGGGGCATTGCAGTCCCATGCGACGCTCGTCCTGCTGCAAACTTATCCATCCAGTGTTACCAAGTGTACCACGAGTGGTATGAGATACCTCCCGTGAGCAAACATGTCACCGGTGGAGCTGGTGAAGCAACGGACTTGGTGGAGCAACAACCAGCTCGTCTTGATATTCAACTCGATCGAGCATGCGCCTGATCGGTGCTGTTTGACTTGTTAGTATAATTTGTAAGCTATGGGGCAGTTATGGCAAGATCGTACGCACTCTGTAGGTGACGCCCAAGAAGGTTATCAAACATAACTCATGCCTACGCAACTCAAGTCTTTTGAGAACGTGAGTACGTGGTGATCGCTAGTGGGTGTTTCTGTAACCTTGTTAGCCAGGAAAGATAGATGATCCAAGCCCCATACCCTGGATACAGCCTCTGGAACCTCTAGTCACCAGGTGCAAGAACCAACCGTTGCACCAACGTGAGTGATACGGACCCGGGGAGCATCCGACTTAACCAAACAACCCGTGTATGGGGTCGTCAGGCCAGCATTTGAGATGAATTTGAAATCCCACCGTCTCATCCCACAGCCGAGCCGACAGCAAGATGAACCCGGATAACGCTATACCCGTCCCAACCCGCCTCGCGATGCCATCACCAGCAGTGATTCCCATCATGCAGGCCCAGGGCACATACTACCACCACCCCCTCTCACGAGAAACGAAGGCGAGAACAAAGACCCCCATGTCAAACATAAACCGCCTGGGGCGATCATGCGCAACCCAGGCAACGTAAATCCCGGCTCCGGGCAGCCAGACGTGCGCCCGTGCTACTTCCTAGTTTCCCCCAGGCATGCACCCGTCGACGACGTCTGCCACGCCAAGCGTGTCAGCCATCTGTTACAAGCCCAACGGAAACCAAACTCGTGCACATCACCCAGCCGGATCAGCGCTGGTCCCATCCCGGCGCTGATCTGGCATCCACGCACGCGCCCCCCGTCTGTGATGTTGCGCAGGGCTTCAGCCGGCTGACCCAACTGCATTGCTGCCAATGCCGAGGTGAGACGAAAGACGCTGTCGAGGTGGGAGGTGCGGAGAGGGTGGTGAAACGCGGGCCTCGATCTGGCATTGACGTGGGAGCTGGGTGAAACGTCCCAGGACTATGCCCGCCACTGGATTGCTTCCATCACACGGACGCCTTCTATTTCCATTCGTGAAAACACCCATCCAAACCAGAATCTCCTTGGCTTCTTGTTTGTCTCCTCAGCCAGAGAACAATCTGCCGAAACTCGTGCATCCCCGTCTCCAGGGTTCAAGACCGGAACCGACGCAGATCCCAAGCGAGGGCGTGCGAATAGACAGGACCGGCAAGGTCAAGGTCAGAACCTTGAATCTGGATTTCCTCCCTTCCTCCTGCTGCTGGCCGCATCCCGGCCGTCGATTGTCGATATCAGACCACCGAGCCCTATAGCAGCGCGGGCGTCGCAGTAGCAACGGACCAGACACGGGACGGGCACGGAGATTGGCTCCGTGGGCGTTGCACGCACCGTCGGACGGCCGCCGAGTCCGGATCCAGCTCGTCGTCGCACCCTCGAGACGGCATCGTGGCCGCGAATTCTGGCAACGTGTTCCGAGCTAAATGCCGCCTGACAAGTCATGGCAGCGCCCCAGCCTCCACCAACTGAGACAGGCTCCCGTCGCGTTCCAATCACACCGAAGCCGTCAACAAACCCCGTTCCTGTGCCACATTGAAACGGCGCCGACACTGACGTCGGCGCCGAGGAGCACATCCCCTCTGGGACAATGAACCGGCCGCCGTGCACCACCTGGTTGGTCGCTGAACGTCCAGAGGGCCACGAGATTGGCTCGGCTACATGGACGCATACTGCCCGCTCTGTACGGATTTCTCCGGAGCACGCAAGGCCTGGTTGAACGGGATAACATGAATCATATAGCTACTGCCATTTAATCCGGACTCGGAGCTCAACGGTGCCGTCCTGACACATTCTTGGCCAGTCCAGGGTTGACCCCGGCTGGAAACGTCAGGATTCACAAGGCGGGCGACATGAGCAGCCCAAGTGGGCGCTGTTTCCAAGCAGCGGCCCCTTTGCAGCAGTGCGAAGATGATTCCGCGAGCAAAGCCTCCCGCTGCGCGCTCAACCCACGGCTCCTCGCGCCATGATTCAAGCAGCCACCGTATGACACCGCGCCAGTCGCGACGACAGCCTCGTATGTACGGAGTACGCGTCCTCCTGGTGCTAACACGACGAAACAGGACCCAAAAGAAGGCCCCAGCCTGACCCAACCAGCCGGTTGAGATCGCCCTCCTCCCATGCGCGGCCCCCGCCCCGCTCCGCCGCAAATCTCGGCTCCAAAGGCTCAAAATGACGGCGCCGCTCTTTTCCAAGACCCCTCGCCTCGGGCTCCCCTGGGCTCCAACCTCGCATTTCCCCATATTATTTCCCAGATGCCTTGCACGA
This sequence comes from Tolypocladium ophioglossoides CBS 100239, assembly GCA_001189435.1. Lineage (NCBI taxonomy): Eukaryota > Fungi > Ascomycota > Sordariomycetes > Hypocreales > Ophiocordycipitaceae > Tolypocladium > Tolypocladium ophioglossoides. The sequence continues at coordinate 94,192 of LFRF01000032.1, forward strand.
AGCAGTTCCTCTCCATTGCCTCGGGCAACACCGAGATTCTCCCAAGGCCCATGCCTGGCAAGGTACCTCGCAGTACATCACGCCCCTTGCAAGGGACCATGCTGGAGGCTTCGCACGCTGCAAGAGATGGCACCCTCCCCGCGCCGGCGCGCCCGGCATCTGCAACAAGACGTATTACCGAGCAATACACATGTACTTCAAGTACCCGTAGTCCTCCAAGTCCGTAACCCGTCGTCCGTCCGGACTACGGATACTCGTACGGGACTCGCACGTCGGCAGTCCGTTACGGGCGACTCGTCTTTGACAGGCACCAGAGCCCCCTGCGCTGCCCACCGCGAAGGCTTTGGCCCGCGGAACCGCCGCCTCGGGCTCCGGGCCCGCGCCTGGTCCGGCATGCGGCATTGCGGACAGGCAGACTGACTGGCTGGCTGGCTGGCTGGCTGGCTGGCTGGCTGCCCGCCGTCGACACGCAAAGCACGCAAAGGAGCCGAGTTGGGCAATTTCGTTCTCGCTCCCCGGCTGGCGTGGCTGAGGAGCCACAATCGAATGATCAGCATCGCTCCCGCAGCACAGCACAGGTGCATCGCCGTCCCCGGAGGGCGCCCCCTTTTTCCTTTTTCCGTGGCTCGGACTTCGTTCGAAGGACGGAGTAGTCCGTAGGTACATGTAAATTGCAGGTTGTCCGTATATTACCAGCGAAGCCGCCGTTCCGACTCCCGAGCTGCGTGCCTGATCTGTGATGCGCCAAACGCCTTGATGAGCGTCCCGTGTTGTCCGTGCCGCTCACGGCAGATCATCCATGTGTGCACGCACGTCCGCAGTACTCGTACGTGGCAGGCCGACCACCTCTTCATATACAGCTTCGCCGGGATGGCCTGCAACGACCTCGGTTAAATTAGCCAGAAGCAGACAGGCTGGCGAAGCCAACAACGTCAAAGCACACCAGCCTGCCCGCCGAGGTGCTGCGAAGCTTCGAGCGAGGGCAGCATGGAAGATACAGTTGATATGCAGCCTGCCAGCGCCTCATCGCTTGCTGTTTCTTCTCCCCTTGGCTCGTCTCGGAAACGTCCGGCCGTGCCCTCTCGCGGCAAGCCTCGTCGCGTTGGTCCGTTTCGCGAGGCTGCGGCGCCGGGTTGATATTGACCCTGGGCTGAGTTGATGCCCGACCAACATCCATCGCCATGAAACGCACCACGTCGATGGACGGCTAAACGCACCGCGTCGCTCGAATGTACGTATTGCGCAATCCCTCCACTGTCTCAGCCCCAAACGAAACCATCAGATTTGAGCGGTGACGGTATCGTACCTATCTGCCGGCACACGCGCCCCAGCTTTCTCGCGTGGCAGCTGAGATGTGGTTCATGACTCGAGTCCCTGGCCTTTTTGCCCAGAAGCACACGTATCAGCCGTCGCTCCTCCGTCTGGCCTCCGGCGTCCGGCCACTTCTGGGAGAGTCAAGACCCATGCGCTTCGGAAATCCTCCTGCTCCAAATCCACCAATCCGCCTCCACGATTCGTAATCCTGCCTGGACTTTTGACTGTCTGAATAGCACATGGATCCGGCAGTGTGGCTAGTCGGGGACAGGGAAATGAAGAGGCAAGAGGCGGACAACACGGCAAAGCACGGGATTCAGTGATACAAGAAGAACCCTTGAAGCGATCGTATTGGTATATTCCCGGCAGGGACTCCTTTCCTAGTCCATTCAACGCCTTGCAAATGCCAAATTCTTGGCGCCCGCCCGCCTCCCCCAGACCCAAACACCCGGACACAATGCTTTTGCATGGCTCTCCAACGGCTCCAGTAGTTGTCATAAACACATGTGTGAAACAGTGCTAGATGTAATATCGCGAGTAATGGGAAAGCGCCCCAAACACCGAGCCCCGAGATGACGAATGAAAGCCCTAGCCGCCATTGCCGTGTCGTGTGGATATATAATCACGCACCCTTTCTAGCATCGGCAGTTGCAAAGCAGAGCCGCCGGCCCACAACCTCAATGTCCCCCTTCATGAAGCGCTTGTGCATCTGCCGGCACCGACTTCGAAACTGTGACACCCTCGTTCGTGACGCTTCATGTTGCTGCGAACACTAAACGCCTTGCCGCAACCGGCATGCGGGCACTTGAACGGCTTCTCTCCCGTGTGGGAATGGCTGTGGATCCGTAGGCTGCTCGGCCGGCTAAATGCCTTGTTGCATGTCTGGCAGATGTATCGGTCCTGGTTCTGTGGGAAAGCAGCACCGTGGGTCGGTGTTAGATAATGATGATGCTGCCACGGGTTGGCCCCGGATGATGGAGCCAGCACCACGGGGACCGACAGAGGCGGGAATGTTTGAGGGAGGGGTTGTTGATAGTAAAGGTTCGAAATCTGCAGGTGTGATGATGTCGTAGTGTGCAACGGCGACTGGTAGTAGTTGCCCATTTGCGGCAGGGTCGGGAACAGGCTGGTAGAAAACGACTGTCGAGTGCAAGGGGCTGGGATGCAAGGCCGCGCCGCTCTCGGCGGTATCATGTGATGTTGCCGGCGGACGTCGTTGTCGAGAGGAGGCGTGGTTTCGTAGAACCGGCCAGGAGCAGCACTCGCGAACTGGCTGATGGGCTTGCTCGTTGGCTCGTTGTAGCTATCGAACGAGGCGTCCGTCCCCATGGGAGGAGTAGGGGGCATTCCCCTTTGATGCGAGTGCTTCGTATTGCTAGAACCAGGACGGCTGTCGGCACAGGCATACGGAGTCTCCTGGTGGGCTTGTTGCGAAGATGAGCCAGCACCTGTGGGCGGAGTTGTTAATACTACAACATTCCTCCCATGGCTTACCGGCCAGCCTATCATACCTTCAGTCCGGGGAGATCCCAACTGTGAAGAGGCCGATGTCTCGCTCGTGGGCGACCCAGCGTCGGCAAGGCCCAGGAGTTTGGAGATGGAGGGCAGCGAGCACCTCGAGTCTTCCATGGGAGGCGATGGCGGAGGCTGTGGCGGCTGAGCGAAACGATAGTACTCACTGTGCAGTGAAGTGTACTGAGTCGATATTAATGGCGCAGCCATGGTTGTGTGCGAGGTTTGGCGGGAAGGCGTGCGAGTTGCTGCTCTCGTTGCGGTGAGCTCTTGGCACCCTGCTGGCCACAACGTGCCGACGATGGAACCGAGGGATGGCAGGGAAGCGATGCTTCGTGCAGATGGTGAGTGAAGCGCCGGTGGATTCAGTAATGGTCGAAAGGAAACACGGTGCAGGTTGTCGTCCAATGCTCGTGAGATGGGCTGTAGGGGATGCGTCTTTGGGTCCGGACGAAGTCCCGTAACCTTGGGTTGATGGGGGCCAGCCGAGTATAAGTACGCCCGAGACTCGTCCTGCCGAAAAGAAGGCTAAAAGCAGGGCGGAGGCAGGATATCAGATCTGGATGGATATCGTACACGACGATCCCTGGGCACTTGGGCCTTTGGCACAAGCGCATCTGTCACAAAATTGGCAGTGGGCCGGGCGTGTTGGACAACGGCACTGGGTGAACGGAAACCTGGGACGAATTGGCCCAGACAACGTTCGAAACTGTTCGGGGAGGACGGGGAGGGGGGCGTGCATGCATGGCATGGCATGGCATGGCATGGCGTGGCATGGCGTGGCATGGCGTTGGCATGGCTAATGCTGGCAAGCAGCAGTGAGCAACATTCAGTTGGGGCCCCCGGCTGGGCGTGCCATGGCAGGTGAGAGAAGGGTGTCGTGGGGACAGTGGCGTGCCCGGAAGCTGTGGCGTGTCTCTGGCCTGCCTCTCATGCTGGGGACGCGGATTGATCATTGAGATCGGGGTGTCGTGGTGCGGCCAGGGGTGCCACAAACGGTCGAGGTAGCGCATTCAATGCATGGGCCAAAGGAAACGTGAAGGAAACGTGAGCCCCGAGACCTTTAGCACCCCTGTTCCCTGCCGCCACGGCCCACATCATCGACGAGCTGCCGCGATCCTTTCCTCCCGCCTTCTAGTGCTGCCGAGCCCACTGTTGGCAGGACAAGCCGCCTGTTGACGAGGGCGTTGGCGAGTTGGGTCGAGGGCGGTCCGTGACGTCGTCATCTTGCCCATCCCGGCGGCCAGCGGCGTGTCGGCCATCGGGCCCATTGCCCTCCAAACAAGCACCATCGGCGTCCGGAGCAGTGTGTCGTGGGAAATCATTCATTTGCTCAAAACAAGCGCTGCCTGCCTCTTGTCCAGTGCTCGATGCTGGGCCACCGCTTGACTGCTGAGGGTCGAGGCGTCCAGCCCCCCGCTTCCCCCCCGGGGCAGCAACAACTTCGAGACGATCTACCGCCCCAGGGGCCGTGGATCAATGCCCCTGTGCGACCGGATTGTCGAGCTGATCTTATGCCGGGTTGGGCCCTGCGACTGCGCGTACGAGTACTTACACGGCGGGGCGTGTAATTGTAGCCTTGTGAGCACGGCGGCGAGGCCGGTCTGTGTGGGTGCGATACAGGGTCGATTCTTGCCCGCAACAATGCCGTCAGTGACAGTCTTTACCCTGGVAGCTCGGCGCATTGTCGAGGCTGCGTGACCGGGATACGGGAGTGTTTCAGATGCCCGTCGCGGAGAGCATGAGGCTAGGCTTGTGTTTTCGTCAGTGCCATCATCATCACATCACGGAATCGATGGCACAGATGGCTCTGGCGCCACCGAGCCTCTTGCGCCTCGTCGACGGAACAAACCTCACTCCAGGAGTACCCCGTCCGTGCCGCGCACTCAGTCCCGTGGCATCCCGCCGCCTGTATGCCCCGTGCTTGCAGTCAATCTTGCATCATGCAAGGAGTGAGGGTGACAGTGCCTCACTAGCCCATTGAAGACTGCGTACTCCGTATATTGGGCATATCCCTGGGTTTCGAGGTCAACGCGCTTCACCCTATGGACTTTTGGAAAAGCTTCATCCAAGAGCAACTCGAGTCACAGAAACTCAGTGTCAACCACCAGGTCGCACGAAGCAGCTCCCAACAGCCGGAATCTGCCCCAACCACCCTTCGGTCTGTCAGGCTGCTGTCATATCGGTTAAGCGAGCCCGGACGGACGGACGCTGGCCCCGGCGCCGCGGACCGCGTGGCGGGCCAGTGAAATCCCCTGCTGGCCGGCTAATTTACTGATCGGCGCCTTGCCAGACTCCTCCGACAATCCGCATCTCCGGCTTCGCACTCGGCCACTCCGCTAAAGTTCGTTGACGGCGTCCAGTGCCCTGCTGGCTGGTGCATTTGCTTGTGTGTTTGCGACTGAAACGGAGGCGCAGACGCCGTCGCAAAAGGGAGGCTCTGGCGAGTAGCAGCGCTACCTCCCCGTCATCTGGGCTCCAAAGCGCCTCCAAGAGGCATCCGGGATCCTGTCGATTTACATCAGCTTCCTCCTGGTAGTACTTAGCACTAACCTCGCATTGCAATCGCAACAACAAACCTCATGCCAGCAAAGGCGCCCGCACGAAGTAGTCCGTACACGCTCCTGTGAATTGCTGGGCGCGTTGGATCTTGGCTGGCTGAAGGGTGAATGGCGCAGGTGAGACAAGAAGCCGTTTCCTGACGTTTGACAAACCGGCAGCACGTCTTTGTTCCACAGCTTTCGGAACCATGACTTCTTCCCATTCGGAGACCTCCGTATCCCTAGATGCCAGAGCAAACACCTCCATGCTGGTTCTCACGCAGATGACCGACGCATCCGCGGCTGGGTTCACGGCACACATCTGCCATCAAATAAAATGCCAACTGGCCGCTAGCATCGCCGTCATCGTCGTGAGGCAGCACGCATCAACTGCCGCCGCATGATACCGTAGCGGTCTGTGCCCCAATTTACTTGTAGCACAAGGCGAGTAAGTGACGAGCGTGCTCCTCGCGTCGTGGCTCAACGAGGTACCAATGACCTATTTGCCGACGCTCCTGCCGCTTGGCAGACCCAGAGAAGTCCTTCAAAGCCACGTTGCAACGGCTCCGACAAACAAAACGCGTGGAGCAAACAATCACAATTTTGCGGCGCCGCCTCTTCCAAGTCCGTCTCTCAGCTGTGCAGCAGAGACAACTAGACCAGCCCGACTTGGACGAGAGGCCTCACAAACGGGGAGGCTTGGGGAGTACCGCGAAATCGTCCACTAGATGTTCAATACAAGGCCGACGTGCATGGGAAGGGCTGTCAATGCCCTTTGCGAAACCAGGACTCCAGGAGGAGCGAGGCACGGCGATATTAGGCCCACTACTCCCCAGCTGCCATCCCCATGCTGGCGATCGTCCAACTATCGAAGTCCTTGACCAGCGGCAGCAATCGCGCGGCGGGATGGTTCAGCCTGTTGAATGCCCAAGATGCGGCAAGTTCCCTCCAGTTGGTGGCTGCTGTGGTCGTCGTTCTGGGGCATCTGGCAAAGCGATTGGTGGAGGGCCTGCGTTGCTGGGTGTCGGGACTCGGGACTAACTTCCAGAATCGTCTGGAGAGAGAAGAAGGTTGGGGTTGGGGCTGGCTGTTTCTAAAAAGGGATCTTCCCGCCACGCTGTTGCGTCCGTGGGCCGCTGTGGTGCTGTTAGCCGTGTTACAAAGAAATGACGAGCCAATTGCAGCGGGAGCATGCCTGCGATTCAGGGCCGGAAGGAGATCTGTCAATCTTATTTCGTTGGTGACGCAGCACGCCGCCCCTGGCGGGAACATAATGGCGGAGGAAACATTGTCAATGGCGCACTCGGCGTTGGACGGGTGTCACAGTTCCGCGAAATGCTGATGACAGCCACCATGGTGCATTCGAAGAGAGGGCCTGGGCAAGTTGAGTGAGGCTGGAAGCGAAACCGTGGCGGCCCGGGTGCTGAGGCACCAGCCGTGCCGTGCGTGGAAGGAACGGCCGCACCGCGATGGAGAAGGAGCCGCCCAGCTTGCCATTGCCAGCAGGTGCTTCATCATCTCCCACACTTTGCTCGTAGGCGTCATTGAGGCGCAGACCACGGTCCCCGGTTGCTCCATCATTGCCAGCTATGGCCTTGCGAATTCAGACAGCTGGACTGCACGGTAAGCCGCCTGAGACAGTTGGCTGGCTGCAGAAGCGCCTAGAACTTCTCCGTGACGTGGTCGATGCTTCAAAGCCTGGTGACGATGCTGGTGTCCTACGGAGGGATATGCATCGTTGCAACATGAACAGGGCATCACACCGACGCACGAAGCAGCCCAGCAACCAACATGTCCTGTCCCGGCTGCCCAAGCCCAGATGGGTGCGATTGGCAACTCATCTCTTGGCTCAGCGCTGAGATTGGCAGATTGCTGACCAGACCAACAGCCTACAGGCCCTCCCTACTCGTAGCTATCTGGAGGTTATTACAGGTCATATCACCTTCTGTGCTCGTCATGCAGTGGGCTGCATCTCCAGACGTGGGGACGGTGCCCAGTCCCGGGCCCGGGTGCCATCAATTGCCTGGTGATCGTTGCGGCAGATGCTGGACAGAGGTCACATGCCAGGATCTGGGGTCGTGGGAGATGCATTTTTCTCTTTGGCAGGTCCCAGCTTCTCGATGGGTCTTTTTCGAGAACAAAGTGGGACTAATAAATGACTTCGAGTACGATAGGGATCGGATCCGTGGAAGAAGACGTCTCTGCGCGCATCTTCGGCCATTCCCACACAATGCAGGGCCGTGTGCCGACCCGTCAGCCCGCAAGGATCTCGGAGTCTTGTTGTCTCGCGGACTGCTCCGCGCGTTGAACCTGTGTTCCGTCGGCTTTGTGGCTTGGTCCCGAGTCTGCGTGGCTTGCGCCTTGCCCCAACAAGATGCCACCCCGGGCTCTCTTCTTTCACGCGAGCCCAGCACAGACGGAGGCGACGGCGCCATCACCGGCTGAAGGTGGTGCTTCCCGGGTCTTCAACCGAGGACAGGAGCCCGACACGCATTCGGCCGCTCTTGGAACAGAAGCAGAAAACCAGCGAAATGATCAAGGAGCAGTGGCTCAGTCGGCTCGCTTCAGTAATCCCTGACCACGGCGGCGATCCAGCCAGGGAACCCCCTGCACGTCCACGCGACAAGTGGAGTGCCGTCATCACCTTTCGCGCGGCACAGCCCACTGCTGGGCTTGGAGGCCTTGCGCTAATCCGCCGATGTCCCGTTGGGCTCGGCTCAGTACGCGCTCACCACTGCTCTCTGCGGCGCATCGGCATGCCTTGTTCCCTGCACGGCGGTGAGACAATCCCACGGACTTGTCACAGCGCGCAGCAAGCCCTGCATGGACAGTCCTCACCAAACGGCTGTCGCGCACGGCTGTCGAGAGACATTTGTTTGCCTCTGGCTGCTTATGTTCTATACTCGTAGCAAAGTCCGACCCGTGTCCGCGTTGGGCCGGCCGAGAAAACGACCACAAGCCCCCTCGCCGCGGTCTGACCCCGCTCTCGGCGCCATCAGAGGACTTTCTTTTGAGAGCGATGGATCCGGAGCCTCGAAAGATGGCGGAACGATTTGTTACCCGACTGAGTCTGGGTGGCACTCCAAGGCCCCTGCACGCTCCTCTCCTTGGCATGCTACGGCCTTAGATGCAACCAACGGTGGAACTTTTGGAAGCTTTTCGACGTCAAGAGGTTGTGGTAACCCGGAGAAGCAACGTGCCTAATTCGCTGCTGATATGACCTGGAGATCGACCTTGCAGACATGTAGGGCGATCACTGTGCGCCGGCCCTGCGTCGATGGCCGCTTCTGAGAACTGCCGCCGTTCTTTGACACCGTCTTATCCCAGGCCTGCAGCCGACTTCCTTTCGGGGTTATTTGGGGCCTCAACAAAGAATCATATCATTGCACTCACCTTCCACGGGATGAAGAGAAGCATGCGCTTTTTCTTCGGCATTTCGCACGGTACTTGTAGCGTTGGATATACCGTACCATGGTTTGATCGGGCCACTGCAAAAACCTCCCACAACTCTCTTATTCCACAACTTCATCACAGATCCAGCAAACCAAGAGCTCTCGCCAACCGGAAGAAGGTAACCCGCCAGGTGTGCCTCGAGCCATCCCCCTGTGCTCCAGTATGACGGAGGCAGGCGGGCACCAGACCCATTCACGGATGTGGGTAGGGGCTGCTCGGAAATTTACATTCGCTGTTAAGTCAGCGTTTCTCGGGATGAAGCTTGTTGATTTCTTGTCAATATTTGTTGGGGTCGCCATCAAAGCATTTACACTGCATTCTCTGCTCCGTATGATGCCTTGCGTCGGGCACTTGGGTACGAGCACGGAGTTTGGAATAAGGACAGAGCAAAACGAACTTTGGAGGCTAGTTCCGAGCATGTGCTTCTCTACGAGTACTCGTACCAAATCCCAAGGCCCTTGGCACCCTGCTTGTGACCAGGGAGGGGCCCCCTGACCACTCTCCGCCTCTTCGCTTGGCTCCCAACACCCAACTGACAAGTCGAGACGTGGATGAATCCCAGCAGCGGCTACCTTGTACGGCTGCCAACTTGTCACATCTGCCATGATTCTTATTCCACCACCTCGGTGATCGATTTAGGCGGTTACAGCCTCGGGGGTTGCGTGGTACTGGACCACGTTGGTCCCCGCTTGCGGCAAGAAGACTCGTGACATGACGCCAACAGAGCAAGTTTGGTTCAGCATAGTCCAACAGGATTCATAATCAGCGAGTAATCGTAAGGGTCTCCTCGCTTAAGCCTTTGACGCGGAACCCTGCCAGTGAACCAAGGTATGCCCATCCTTCCTCCCGCCATGCCACAGAGTGGCCGCCCTTTGCACAGCCGGTGACACAGATACGGCGGATTGCTCATGTGTTACAAGCGGCGGTTGTGGCTCGATGAATTTTTGGTAAGGCACTGCAACCTCCCTCATGCGTGGTGCTCGATTTGGCGAGGCTCTTGTGAGGCTATGATGCATGTCGTGCGCTCAGACAACCCGCGGGCCGGCGATAGGGATGCCGCGGCGTTCGCAGTGCCTTGTAGGAGCCTGCGGATTAACACGGCGCTCGATACTGCCCCTTGAGACCTTGACCAAGGCAGGCAGACAAACGCCACCAGAAAATCCCAGAGGCTAATTTCATAGCTGACGTGCTTAGGCGCGAATACGGGCTCCTGAAGCCTGGAAACGACTAAACAGAACTTCCCCGCAGTTTGATCCAGCACGTCCAGCAACCGTCGCAATATCCCGATACTTGGTCTAGGGATCAAGATACGTATGAACTGGTCGAACGTGTGCCTGTTTTGGGACCGGTGCTGGAGAGGCATGTGTCAGGGCTGCAAAGCGGCTATGGGAGAAGGCTACGCTGTTAATGGAGATGATTGTGGAGGGAAGATTAGAGAAAACACGCTCATAAATAGCCTGCGAGATCCTTCATGTCCGCTGGATCACGGATTTGCATGGATCGCCATCAAGCTCCCAGGCCGTGTGCGACGTTGCGTTCACCCACCAACGAACAGTTGCCCCCTGCGATCCCTGTCAACCCGTCTGAATGCTCCCTAGTGTTTCCCAATAGTGTATCCGTACGGGATCCAGTGGGACTTGGGATGCAACTCACTGTGCCCACGCCTTGCATGGACCATGCTAGTGGCCAGGGTTCAGACTCCACGGTATTGGCGGACCTCGGGCCGACGCATGGGGCCCTGCAAGGCGGGAGAGGCAGGGGCGTGTCCAACGCTTTGCAGATAATGAGATGTCACATGGGACAGCGGTACCGTTGCTGGACCGAACTGCTGGGGGAGGAGACGTGTCTGGGGGCATGGGGCTGTTGTGGCCAAGCCTCTCATCATTCCCCCAACTTATGATTGCGAAATGAATCATCTTTGTGTGGTTGCGACGGCTGAAGCAGATAAACGATGGCGAGGGCTTGAAACGTAAATGGTGACTAGCGTCCAAGGTTTGCTCAGAAGCACCCTCGGGGCGTTGACGGAAATGTGGCGACAGCGACCAGCCGAGCGAACATGTCCGGGAGATCACACCATCTTGACATTGTTGACATTGCGAACCATGATAACGCGCTGGGATAAAACCGTTGGGATGAATCAGAGGCGCTTATTTTGAAGGGAAAAAATAGCGCGGCGGTAGGACGCGTACCATTCATCACAAGAGGAGGATCCAGGAGCAGTCTTCCAGTGCTCTGCAAACTGGCCTGGCCTGGACCGATTCGGACACTGGAACTGGCGTGGACTATGGACCACAGCGAAATGGCTCCAGAATTTTGTAGTAGAGGGCCTGGAAAACTTTGAGTGCTTTGCGTAGGAGTAGTTGTGAGGGTGCAGACAAGACCTTGGTGTTTATGACTGTGTTTGGCTTGGCATTAGTGGAGTGCAAGTACGGAGTAGCAGAGGCGGATTCTCCACGACTTGCAGTATCAATGGCAAGGTTGATCATAGCACATATAAAATCAGGAACATTAAGAGGCAATTTCCTTTTCTTTTCTGCAGATATGAATCTTGACATTGTGAGTGTAACGTTCGACGAACAATCATCAACTGGCGCCCCACACTGATGGCCATGCTAGCTGCCCTAACGGCGTGTATGAGCACCTTAAATGAGCCCTTAAGGATAGAACTGAGTTTATGGCTTGTGATAACGGGAGTAGATAAGCTTGGTTATTTCTCTCAGAGAGAGACTCACGTCTCCATGGAACGAACGTGCTGCGTAGGGGCGTTTGATCACATTTGGTATGGGAGGGCAAAGCATAGTACTGCGTGCAGGTTATTAACTTTTCGGTAAGCGGTGACTTTCTGGAACCATACACGAGCAGAGTTTATACATATAATAACCTGCGCAAGTTCTCGGTCTGTACTCGCCATTCTCTATTGATGGCTGCATGGATAAATGTACGCTTAGTGAACGAGCCGACTGTCACAACACACGTCGACGAGTGGTGGTAATGGGCGGGGCGAAAATCGGGTAAAAGCCGCATATGCAATAACTAATCAAATTCATGAGTGTAGTTTCTCCATGCCACCGGGCGAAAATGTGTGCAATGCGAAAAAAGAGAAAGAAAAAAAACTGATGATGGCCTCGAGATTCCTGCGGCGTTGGAAGGCAAAAGCGACGGAGGTACGTACCTCGCGTGGTTGTCGACCTTGCGTCTTGGCTGCCTTTTTAGGACTAGGGGATCTGTCACCAACTCCGAGAAAGCGGATGCTAGATGAACTTCACCATGAGAAGCGCCATAGTGTTTCCCCTCTTCTCGTAACAGTTCGCCAGTCTGTTGCTATGTATGCTGCGCTCACGAGCCAACGGGCTCGGGCTCCATCGACAAGGAACTGCCGCACCCTGCCGCAGCCGTGACCATGGCGTCGATGCAGCCACCAACAAAGCCCTGCCACAACTGCCGGCGCCAGCGGCTGCGCTGTGACCGGTCGTATCCGCACTGCAGCAAGTGCGCCGCCGCCGGAAAGGAGTGTCTCGGATACGGGCAGCTGTTCAGATGGACGGGCGCGGTGGCGAGTCGCGGGAAACTGGCTGGACGTACGTCGAGCGCGCCGGGGGACTCTACCCAGGCATTGAGCCCGAGCAAGGCAAAGGCGAAGGCTGTTTCGAAGACGAGCACTCCACAGTCGGACGTTCAATCGTGCCGCGGTGCTCTTGGCGGCGGCGGCAGCACCTCGGAGCATGGAGATACGCAACTCATCTGTCGGCCATCGTCGACCGGCGGTAGCTCCGTGAGCAGCCCGTGGGTGTTGGTTGACCCTCTCTTTCAGGACCTGGAGCCGTCTCATCGGTACTATCTCTCATACTGTAAGTGACAACTCACAACGCCCCTCGACATGGAGCTATATATAGAGAACCATCCTCTAACGGGGTCACAGTTACACATCGGTTGTGCAAAGACTTGGTTTCCCATGACTTGCCTGACCGCAACCCCTTCCGCTGTCTTCTGCCACTCACCAGAGCTCACCCTGTGCTGCAACACATCATAGTTGCCGCATCGGCAGCTCACATGTCTAATCTCGTCAGGGCGCGCCTCTGCTATTCCGGGAGGCAAGGCGACCTAGCGCTGTCTACCGGCGTCGAAGACGTGTCCAGCCGCGCATATCGGGACGCACTTATCGCAAAGCACAAGGCGCTCACCTTGATGCGCGGTGCTTTGCAGGATGTCGACGCAACGGGTGGCGATGTGATCCTTGCTGCATCTCTCTTCTTCATCAACGTCGAGTTGATTGAATCGGGGAAGCATGGGTGGAAGGCCCACCTCGAAGGCGCCGGCAAGATCATGTTGCTGTTGCAGCCGGCGGTAGCAGGAAATGAGGTGTTGAGAGACTACATGCTCTCCGACTGTTTCATTTGAGCAAAGCGACGGTCGGTCTTCTCCGTGAGCCACCTGCTGATGAGTTGAAAGCTACTTTATACTGGGCTCAGCATTCATGCCCGCGGCTGCGTTCGACACTGGGTCGTATTTTCAATCCTCACAGATTCCATGTATCCTGGAGCGAGCAGCCGCCAATAGCTACCTCTGCTGCCCGCCTGAGATTCTCGGGATTCTTCACGCCGCATCCCAGCTGTCGAATGCAAGCAGCGACGCCGATTCCGAGGACGACCTTACGGCAGCCGGCCTAGGCCTGATGCAGAGAGCACAGGCCTTTGACATCAACGCATGGGCATGCGACGTACGCAACATCTCGTACTTGCAGGACGCACCTGTCCAAAGCCGCATCCACGCCGGGTCCGCGCATCGACTGGCCTCGTGTCTTTACATACTCCAGGCCGTTCCGTCGTTGAGCAGGATGAAGGGGCACGACGAGGTCGCTGAAGCGCTGAGCCGCGACATCTTCCAGCACCTGTCGAGCATCCCGGATGATGACCCGAACTTCAAGGCTACCTCGTGGCCCACGTTTATTGCCGGGGCGGAAGCGAGCGGCCGCGCAAGGCGCGAATGGGTCATGGACAGGCTGCAGAGACTTGTTGTTTCCTGTCCGTGGGGGTTCTTGTACACTGCCATGGACGCGCTGCAAGTGATCTGGAGCCTGGACGACCAGGGGAAAGGCAGCAGAAGCTGGGTCCAGACTCTCAAAGACCCGGACTTGAACTTTCTGATTGTCTAAAGGTTTCAAAAGGTTTCATAAGGAAATGCAGATACGAAACGAAAGACACGGCCCGAGTGCTGTCCAACACATCTGAGACTTGTCTCAGTCGCGAGTAGGCGTCCGTGTCCGGATAGGTCAGATGTCCATGAAGTTGATAGCATGTGTCGGCTTAAACACCAGCAATCCACCCCAGCTCGTCACGGTGTCACGGACCCAATGGCCTCTGCTGTTGTCGGCATCGCGTTGTTGCTCATGGGCCCTCGACTCCTCGTACTTCGGAGGCTGTTTCACTAAAGTACGGAATACCCCGCGTGAGCCTTTGCCGGCTGACTCATCGTCATGACCTGCCAGCAAACTGCAGATCAAGAGGATCTTCTTTCATCAACAGTCGATGAGGTTAATGGCGTTACCCAAACACTCCAAAATATGTATGCGGATATGAGGCCTGAACGACTAGATTGCGTCCTGCCAAACTCACCGGCGCAGCGGTGCTTGGATCGCTTCAGTATCCTCGAGGGCCAAGAAGACGACGATGGCCTCGTCCAGATCTGGCCGCTGCTGCTGGAGGTACTAAAGCAACCGGTACGGGAGCCGTCTCAGCTCATCGACGTACTTGATACCATTTCGAATAGTCTCCGTGGCTCATCCGGCGTTGCGGGAGACTATGGGACGCTGAGAGCCGTGGCGCAGAATGAGAGCCACAGGTTCTTCACACACTTGTGGCCAAAGATTGTCCGACTCGCGCTGCAGATGCCGGAACAGTTTCGCAACGGCCACGTCCCGGCTCTGAAGCCGGGAGAGAGGCTGCGACTGTCCAGGCTTCAGGCGGGATGCTTGGTGGCGCACCAGTTCCTCTGCACGCTCAAGGCGCCGTCGTGGCGCGCCGAGTTCTTTGACTTTAGCATCTGGTACGACTCGTCACAGCGGCATCCCAAAGCTGTCGAGATGTACTTTGTAGCGCTCTTCACCTACATTGACCGGCTCGAAGATAAGGAGACGGCGGAAGAAGGGGCTGTCGAGTATTCGCTCCACTCGTTTGGTAAAACGGAGGTACCTCTGCCTCAGTCGTGGGATGAGGTTGCCCTGGCGCTAGTCAAGATCGTGAACCTGGACAGGTACAGCACTGAGAAGCAGGAGCTGGGGGACCAAGGCCCTAGCGGAGCCGTTGTTGTGTCTGCCAACAAAGACATTGGGTTTGGGCAGTCGGCGACTCAAGAGGAGTTGTATGTCGGCAACTGCCCCGAAGCGTGCCCAGCCTTGCTGTTTACGCCAACGCTGGCGGATGACCAGGTACTCGTCGTTCAAGGTGCGAAGCCGATGCTCAGGATAGAGGGCCAGCGGCGACAAATTTCGTGGTCTATCCTGGACGCAAATGCCCGCCGCGGTGGGAGAATGCTCTTCATGGACGCCTTGGAGATTGACGAGGTGGATGACGGAGAAGGGTTGCCGGATCTGAAGCCGGGCAAGCTCGACCGCGAGATTAAGAAAGCGTACACGGCATTTTCATCGTGGCGCTCGGAAGACAACTCGGCAGTGTGGACAGGGATATGGGGGTGCGGTGCTTTCAACGGCGACCCAGGTGTCAAGATGACCATTCTCTGGATAGCGGCGTCCCTGGCTGGCAAGGAGCTGCGGATCCTGTGCGATGCATCGCATGGCGACTTTCCTTTGCAGTTCAGCAAGTTTGTGGAGCGAATGCCGGAGACTGGCACCGTGAGAGACTTGAGGGAGAGGCTTGATGGGATCCCACAGACGGCCAGGCGACTCGAGACGATGCGGTGGCTCCTCGACGGGTGACAATGCCGGCTGCGGCGCCATTCACGAACACCGAAGCCTTGATGCTTCCCGTTCACAGAGAATTGCGTTCTCTACACAGCGGCGAACAGCACGCCCACGCCCGCCCCCTGGACAGCCGCCATGGCACCGCGGCAACCGCCTAGCCGCCCAGCCCAAGAGCCGTGCCGCAAAGCTGTTCGATACCCTATAGGATTAACGTGCTCTTCTTCCAGAGCCACAGTCACAACGGCCTAACGCCATTCCCGGTCAAGGCAGCTTGTGTCGACGAGTGAAGGACCGAACCGAGTCTCCAGGTTCAACCTGGGGTAACACGAGGAAGTTCCAACGGCTCGCTTTCTCTTTTCGCTTTTGCGTTTTATAGTATGTTTTTGAATCAATCTTTTTATTGTAAACGGGTCTCATTGATGCCTTTTTGGGGGTGGGTGGTGCGTTGGGAAACGGTCGTCGAGGGGCGACGCTATTCACAGGAGGCAGCGCTAGGAGACGGGCCTGTGTTTCGCAGAGCGCATCGATGATGCCATGTGCATGCAGGTAGAGGAGATGGTCTATGCAATTCCAGCCCATTCCGCCTGCGGCGCTGGCTTGTGCCGCCTCGGGTACATCTTCCAGCCCTCGGCGCCCAGCATCAAGACGACAACCGCAACGAAGACGACGGCCCACTCCCAGCTGATTCCCGTGTGCATAATAGCGTGAGGCAGCGCTCGAAGAGGCCGCAGAGACGGGGCGCCGGCTGGTGTTGTTGACCCTGTGGGTGAGGGCGAGGACGCGGAGGCCCTAGCTGCCAGGGCGAGAAGCAGGGCCTTTCCCACCCGTCACGCATCAGAGCTCGGCCGTCGTGAAAAGGGAAGCAACTAAATATCATGCATTGCTTACCAGTGTCATGGCATTAGATTGGATCGAGGAAGATGGCCAGTGGCTGGACGCCCCTTTTCCTGTCCAGTTCTCTGGAGCCGAGTTCGGCGATGTGCATGTCCTGGGCTGCTTCGTCGGCTTGGAGGCCGCGGACGCGATCCGACTGAAGCTCTCGCAGCACATCCTCGCTGGTCAGGCTATGTGCCGGCCTCGAGAGGGGCCTATTGGACTAGCCAGACGCATGGGCTTCCAACGTGGCCGAGGGGTTGCGGAGCGCCCATTGTCGGCGATGTTGCAGCACGCGACAGACATGAAGACAACGGCGAAGAAGCAGCGCAAAGAGGTAGTGGAAGACGCAGGGCCAGAGTCAGTGTAGATACAGGCACGTCAGCGGAGGAGCCAAGACGGATTGCTCACTCTGTCGTCAACAAGTGCGTCCCTTGCACGGCCACCGGCGCCAGCTCATTTCCCTCGCGGTCTTCTCGGTGCAAAAGAACGTTGCACGTTAGATGCCATTTTAGGCAATTCCTGTCTCTGGCCCGGTCCAATGATTGGTCCCTGCTCGACACATGCGGCCCCCGGGCGGGCCGACAGCGGCGCGATTTCATGCGCAACCTAGGTCACGAGACAGATGGATCTGTCGTCTGGCAGAGAAAGACGGCGGAGTGGGAGGTTTGCAGGGACGCGAGCTGAGCCATCGACTGCAGCGCTAGGCAGGATGGGAAAGCCAAGAATCATGTTGGCTGGGAGTTCGGACCGGGCATTCCCAGGGTTGTTCGGATTATGAAGCAGAGGCTGCGTCGCGGCCGAGATGGAAAAGGCAGCCCAGACTCAACTCAAGACCACGCATGATTCGGATAGACCCCGACTCTTTGCCAACCATCCAGGTCCATCGATGTGTCTGAATCACTCCAAGTTTGCACAAGCCGCCACGACGGAGAGTCGAGAGGCGGACAATCGTCGCGTGCCCTCCCGGCCGAATGTCGTCAGACTCAACAGGGCGAGGCCGCCTGCCACGCTTCAAACCCGACGGCACCGACTCCCACGCCCGCGGACACGGCATGTACGTCAAAGCATGTCCGCGACATCGAGCCAGCCATCGATCTGTCGGGCACGGGCGCTTTGTTTTGTTCTATTTTCAGCGGCGCGGGGTGGGGACTTGACCGCGTGGACTCGCCGTTCAAAACCCCTGGACCTCGGGACCTCGGGACTCTTCCTCCCCTGCCTACGGTCTACGTCAACTCCTTGAAGCATTTTTGAAACTCGGCTGCTCAGAAATCTAGTGCCTCTCTATAGAGGCGGCTGTGAGCTGGAGGACAGTTAAATGCTTGTATCACTGTCCAAACGCGGACAGGCTATCTCACCGCGCCGACAAGGGCATCGCCTCTTCGTCTATGTAACACATGACTCAAAGAAAAACAGCCTCCTCCTCTTCCCCATTCTCAACCTCTTCGTCGCTTTAGTTTCGGCTCGCTGGCGCTCCGCTGGGGGCATTTACTCAACTGTCTGGGTGCATGCTTGGTGGTGGGCGACTGAGACAACAGGGGTAATCGTCGAGAAGAGCGCTGAAGTCCCAGGAACCAAAAAACACGCAAACCGACCAGTGGAGTTTTAAAGACTGATGACGTAAAGAAAGACCGGGTTGGTTCCAACCTGGCCAGCCGTTGCAGTCCGGTGACTCGAGCAGCGCGTCGAGGTACCTGACCAAGCCAAGACCCACCCAACATGCTGAGAGGAAAACAACTGCCCGGCACCCGCATCGCGCTTCGTCTTTTCATCGTCACGCTTCACGTTTACGAGGATTTCAGACCAGCTTCCGAACTCCATCCAACCCGTCCGCTCATCACACGATTCGGTCCTTGATCTGTTTATCCATCCATCCATCAACCTCTCTATCCCTGCAACCAGTCTCGGACCGATCGTATCATTTTCCAACGCCTTCGTTCGTTCGTCAACCATCCAGTCCTATTATCGACCTGTTGGCTCTCGCACCGTCAACCAGTCCTATCAACGAACCATCTCCCGAGTATTCTCGTAAGTATTTCTTTATTTCTTACCTTCGCCAAGGAGTCAGCCCGCTGCTCCATATCGTCCAACAACCTACACTATTCGGTAACACTTCGCGTTGAAACTCGTCGGGTCTTCGAGACAAAATCCTAAGCGCGCTTGGGGCATTTCGAGGCTTTGGGGTCATCTTGATGCCTGCAGCATTCAGGGGCAATCTGTGTTTCTCTGTTGTCGTAACTTTCTTCAAGACCACCTTCAGCGCGGCTAAAAATGGAGCTTGAACACGTCACATGCTGAAAGTCCTTTGTCACTGACTGTTCGAATCGTAGGTCACCATGAAGTCTATTTTGAAGGTCAAGAAGGGCGATACCGGCACCGACTCCACGCGCCTTTGTTGCTGTACGTAAAAGCGTTTCTCACTAATAAAAGCACCCATTCGTGACATGTCCCTGGCGAAGCATACTCCGTCATCGTTCCTGACCCTGTGTCTACAGACAAGAATACCGTCGAATGGCAGATTCTCGAGCGCTTCCTGCAGTTGTCGGGCGTGCCCGAGGACGAAATTGACAAAACCTACTTCACCAGGCGCAGCATGTTCCGACACGCCAAACAGCAGAAGACCCTCTCGGACTAGTGGCTCGAGGAGGACGCGCTCAACAGCCTCATCGACGGGGCCGCGGAATACAGGAACAAGGGGATGACGCTGCGCGACCCGGCGACCCGGCCGAAGAGCAGGGTATCGATTGCGACCCGGGACGAGGTGCGGACGTACATTCCCGCGGACCATGAGGATGTGGACGAGCCCGCCGTCAAGGTAAATCCATCTTTGGAACAGGCGCGTTGTTGTTTTCGCCAAGTGCGTGTCTAACCTTGTCTCGAATATTCGGAACAGCCCAACCGCAAGAGAAAACGCCAGGACTACTCGCCCGAGGCCTGATGGCAAGTCGCTTGTTTTTTTCGGGCTTCCAATGTGCAGTTTTGGCGTTGGGAGATAGTGTTTAATTACGAATGCGGTACTTCGTACGAAGTACTATAAAGCTACGCGCCCCGGGGGGAGGGGGGGGGGGGGCATTCTGTTCAATTCCGACAACGTGGAGTTTGTGAACCTATGGCCATCACGCACCCTCGAATCTCACGCCAGTCGAGGGAGTGTGCACTACGGAAAGTCGGAACCGGGTCCTTTTAGTTTGTTTCTCTAGAGTCGTGAGAAGTTGTCGACCAAAGTGTATCTCTGGCTGTCAACTTCACGACTACAGATGACCACACTAACAAAACACGGCAGACTGCACCATGCACGACACCCGACGTCTCCATGACGTGCAGCAGAGCATGTCCATCCCCCCACACCGACCGTGGCTCAGATGTTGTCGAAAGCGACCGGGTGCATCTCTCTCAGCGGAGACACGCCATCCGGGTATACGTTGCCGCAGTGGGCGGACGCAGCACACTTCTACCCCCTCCCGCCAGGCAGAGCCCGAGCTGACGGCCATAAAGGTTCCCAATGGTAGCAAAAAGTCCCACGTCACCGTCCACAGCATTCCCGGCAGATGATATCGACCGTCAATGTAGGGCTTCGTTTGTTGTCCCTTGAGCATGGCCTGCAACGGCAGGAAAGAAGCCAAATGGCGACAAGTCCTGCATACCAACGTGTTCGACAGGCGTTGGATGCCCCTGCATACTTTGGGCTGTCCATGCAATGTCAGCTAGTCCTTGTGGGCTTCTTTCTTGAGTCTCGACAAGTCACCGACACCAGCTCAGATATCATGGCCAGAGAACAACCCCCAACGCCGCCAGCCTCGTTCTCCCCAAGCCGCGCCACGTAGCAGGCCACCGACCCGACCTCATGCGCGCGTGCCGTCCCAACAACGCCCCCTCCACGCCTCCACGCGGCCCTCTGCCCAGCCCGGCGAGAGAACAACCACCAAGCCGTGGCTATCCCGGAGCAGACTGCATCCAATTTTATCACCGCACTCGCAGCGGGGCGCCCAATGAGAGCGCGGCGCGGCAGAGTGGATGGCCCTGCAGCGTCGCGGGTGCGTGACAGATGATGCGTACCCCTGTCGAGCCACCGCCGCGCTGGGGCAGCATGCAATGCAGGTGTCTAACTCTTGCACTATCCGAGGAGGATGCCCACTGCTGGGTCGCCGCGGGATTGGTTTGGGTGTCCTCCCGTTGTCCTGCCTTGTTGCCTCCCGGGTGCAGTTTCGACAACCGGGACGCGGCTCGGTGTTGGGCAGGACAGCATTGCAGACTCGAGTTATGATATATGGCGCCGGGATCCTCTGGCCGCCGCCGCCGCCGCCGCCCCTGTGTCTCTGTGTCTTCGACATATCACTATCACTGGCCAGCCGCTTGACGCCGAGCGCTGTGGCGGCGATGGCTGCCTCGAGACGGCCGCTGAGCAGCGATCGCTTCAGCGACCGCTTCAGCTCAGTTGCAGCCGCAGCCGCAGCCGCAGCTGCAGAGGGCCGCGGCCGCCTTGCAGTGTTTCCTCCCAGCTCCCGGTCTCAGGACGGAGCAACACCCGATGGCCCGTCCTGATTCTCGATTCACGGGCCTCGGCCGTCTGTTCCTGGAAGCGCGTTGGGGCCTCCCGCTGCCCGCCCTGGGTTCCGGCCCAGCAGAGTGAGGCGGACGCGGCCAATGGCGGGCACCGCGCGGCGAAGAAGGCGATAGGGTTGCGCAAGCAGCGGCGCAAACAGTTGGAGGTGAGGGAGGCGAGGGAGGCGAGGCGAGTGCCATACTCTGGCCCTCTTGGCCCTGGCGCGTTGGTTGTGCAAGTCATCCGGCTGTCGTGCAACACCGTTCCGGCAGCCTTCCATCCCGTTTCGTCCACAACCGGGCAATGCGCTCACAACACAGCGCGGCAAGGCAGCTCAACTAGACCGCAAAGCGCCACCCATCTTTCGATATTTCCCGCTCATCAGCCCAGCATCACCTGCCATCGCGTCGGTCCACATGCCAAAAAACCACGGTTGGATGGGTGGATGGCTTGTCGTTCAGCTGACACGCGCCGACACAGCAAAGGGTCCGACTTCCGCTTCGGGCACGCCCAAGCAAGCGGTCCCGCCGGACAGCCTGGGCAAACGCCGTGAGTGAAGCCGTGATAGCCAGCACTGCCACAGCGGCTGAATGAATACATAATACATAATCAAGGGCTTGTCAATACCCTTGGCTGGTCGCCTTCCGGTCCGAACCGCATCCACGTCCGCAGCAGCGGGTGTGTCCTCGTGCTTGGTAATAGTATGTACTTCGTAAGGAGTATTATGATTACTTCGTAAAACGGGAACAACTCGCCCGCGCATGTCGCCATTCTCCACCAATTCGAAGCCCATCTCCTCGCGCCAACGAGGCCACAACACGCGGGCATCATGTGCTCCTCCGCAATGTGAACAAGCCGCCTTCGAGGCTGACCTCGAACACGCATCGCGGAGCGGGGGCATCGGCTTGGGGGTCGGTGTCGGTCGCCTTGCTGGTTCCCCAGCCGACACGTCATGTGGGTACCTGTCCGAAACAGTCTGCGCGTTCCGAGAATCAAAGTTGAGCATCTATTAGTCCGTATTATTTCCTCCCATTCGTACGGGTTCGTGCCAACGTCAGCCAACGTCAGCGGTGACGCCTAATACTGGCCCAGTTCCCCGTGCCGAAACTTTAATCCCCGGGAGCATAGTCCCTTTGTAAGCAGGACTTGGGAACACCACAACGTGCATGCATCGCGATGACGCCATGCGCTGCCATGCCAACCTTGCCTTGCCATTATGCATCTCCCACGGTGGGAAAAAGAAACATCGCCGACAACAGACAGCCCAACAAAAGAACTCACGAGCCAACGCTCAGCTCCCTCCACCGCCAACCGCCGGTCCAGAGACATGACGAGTCACCCGGGTCTAATTCGCGGGACTCGGGCCGCCTGTCGAGAGCTGCTCGCTCTGTCATGAATTGTGGATGCATGCACGGCGCCCTGTCGGCGGGACCCCCGCATTTGCTGCACACCCCCCCCTCTTCTCTCGGTGTCCAGGGGTTCGCGCGGAATGTGCATTCGAAGCACAAAGCGTCTCTTCTCCCGTGACGTGCGGGCCGACCCTTGCATTTCGTCCATGCTGCAGGGCGTGTCCACTGAACCACCCCTGTCCGGGACGGAACGGCCGACGCCGCCGCCATCCTGGAAAGCATCGCGAGACAGCCTTGTCACCCTGGTTGGTAGTTGCAACATGGCATTGAGTCAAGAGAGAATGCGTCCAGCCAGTTGGTGAGCGTCGTGCCGCTTGCAGAAATAAAAATACAAAAACACACGTACACACAGCTAGCTAGAGAGCTGGAGACAAAGCGGGCGTCAATGCCACCTACGGATGCAAACATGGGCAGTCGCCACATGATGCCAAAACCATTATCCCGCTTCATAACAGCACAGCAGGTTTCTGCAAAGAAAAGGCGGGGAAGCGAGAAAGTGAGCGACGGGGTTACCCGGGGTGGTGTAAATGCAAAGTGCCACCCACCCAATGTCCATCTAAAATCAAAAGATGTAGCATTGAAGGAACTCGACTGGATGTTGAAGTCGATCGATTTGCCCGAGGGATTGGAGCCAAGTTGACTTTGCAACCTCTCGGTATGTGGACTGTACAGAGTCCGCCGATTGTCATGTTGAAGCAGAGGCATCGATGCCTTTCGTGTGCTCGTGGTAGCAAATCCGGCTTCGCCAGGGACAAGGACTGCAGACCCATCCCCTTTTGGAAACGTATGAACGCTTGGTCTCGGCAAGCCTGACCAAGTTGGCAGACGCGAGCTTGTCTCACGTCGTGGTCGCAATCTCCGCCGGTCGGACAGGCGGCTTCGGAGCCCCATGTCGTCCAGATCTCCGGACGAGTCGCCGTGGCGTTGCTCCGGGATCCTCGTTGCCACCCTGGTTTCCGCCGCCTTGATTGCCTTTCTTGCCCTGGTTGCCCTGGTTGCCCTGGTTGCCATGGTTGCCATGGTTTCCCTCAGAGTCGACGTTTGCCTCGGGCCGCCACGCCCACTCGGCAAACATGGTGCGAGCCACCTTCACGCGTCCCGGTCAAGCTCCATGTCCAGTTCAGACATCTCCATACCATTGTCGTCGGGGAGCCCGTCCAGGACCACGTCATACTTTTCCGAGACTGAGAATTGGCAAGCCCCATCGTCCCACCCCAGCCACTTACCTGAGCTCGCTATCCTTCGCCCAAGCCATAGGATTCGCTCCTGCCGCTCTCCAGCCTTGGACGCGGGCTCAAGGTATCTGTCATCCTCATCGATCTTGTGGTTGTCGAACCAGCCCTCCGGGAAGAAGTCCTCGACGTAAACGAGCCCGCGCATGGCGTAGTCTTCGGGTAAGGGGTAAGGTGAGTCGCCCCTTTCCGGATCCGGGAACTCGTCGCTATCAATCCTCGGCTTGAACTTGCTCGTCTTGAGCAAGTAGTTGAGCATAATTGACGTTAGTTTCCAGGGGTACCGGCTCTCGAGGTGCACCATGGCAGCCGGGTATCGAGACATGAAGTAAAGGAACACCATGGTTGTATGGAGGCAGGATAGAGTGTTCTTATCGCCCCATCGCCGGAGAACGATTTCGTAAGTCCGAACCGCAAACGATAGAGCCTGCTCAAACGTCTCTCCTGCTTCCGCCTCTACCTGGGCGATAGAACCATCGTCCATGTCCGTGTCTGATTCGTCCGTTCGCCGCGATATGGCTTGCATGAGCACGTTGGACTCTGCGCCGAACCCTAATAGGGAGCAACTTAGGGAGATGCCAACATAGTACCTAGAAGTCCATTAGTTAATACCGCGAGGCAGAAATCTTAGCTAGTTGACGAACCCTGCCTCTAGCCAGTTGGAGTGTGTGCTTCCAATTCGCCCGTCTAACAACTCCAGGAACTCGTCCATTGACGCCTCGAGCTGATCCCTTGATTTTCCAGAAAAGAGAATACCGTGGACCCGGACAAACGCGGCATCAACGGGCTCCAGCTTATGATGCGAATTCGAGTTTAGCAGCGGGTCAAATAGAGTCATGACGCTCTCTCGGGCGCTCAGAAAGGGAATGGGCACGCAGAGCGACTTGGCATAGTAATATAGCTGTTGTAGTGCGTTGGGCCGAGCCAGGATCGCCAGGTGATGGTATAGACGGCCTGTCGTGGGGGATTTATCGGAGGCCTTACTGTACCAGTATCGAGATACTCCTGTCCAGATCTCTCGATCCCGGATATCATCGTCCTCAATCGCCATACGATATCTACCCAGATCTCCAAGGCATTCTATCCAAGTATCTTCAAACGCAGGTACCGTTTCGTAGAGAAGCGCCATCATGCTATAGGCGAAATAGATGAAGGTGAGCATGTGCTCTAGCGAATCTGGAAGCTTGTGCCGAAGGAGCTCCAGGAAAGAGTGTATGCCGTGCCGCCACATCCGTGCCGGCATGGCGTATTTCGAAGCTAGGCGGCGGAGAGCTTCGCTCGCAGAAGGGTGTTGGCTTGCGAGGAAKAAGTCATGGTGCTCGTGGAGTACCGAGCGATGGAGAGCAATCAAAGCGTGATATTGTTCTTGGCTAAGCTGGTTCGTCTCCTGCGAACTGTCGTATTCGATGCACTTGCTCTCTATCATGACCAGGCCTGCGTAAATCCCCTTGACCTCGGCTACGAGTTGCTCTCGCGAGATTGGCCTGGTCTCCGGCTGCCGGATCATCTCTAGTACTGAAGAGCTCTCAGCAGGCGGGGAGGGTGCTCCGTGGTGAGCTTGGGGCGGGCGATGAGTTCTGGTTTGTGGTGACCGCCATGGACCGCCTGCCGCCGCGAGCTGAGAAGGGCGAGTCTGAGGCGTCTTAGGTCGCACGTCATCGTCAGGACTCCAGAGTTGCCGGCCSGCCGCATGCTTAGAGACAAGGCCCCCCCGGTCGAAGTCGCTGATGCTCTCGCTGAGCCTTGCGTGGCTGCGTCCCGGTGTCGGGGGGGACGAACCACGCTGCTGGGCCACCGACGCCGGGGGTGAGCAAAGTTTCTTGCTGCCGCCCTGGCTTGGCTCGGTCGGCTCCCCGGGGGTTTCTGGCTGGTATGGCCCGCCAGGCCCATCGGCGTTGTCCAGAGGGCCTTGGACAGGGCGCTTCCTGGTCGGTCTGCCCGGCCCGGAGGCTTCCGCAGAGCGGTTTGCAGTCTGGTTCCTGTAGCGGCACCTGGTCAATGCGCTGCCGCAGCCTGCGGGGAGAGGCAGAGAGGGTGGTGGCTTACTGTATTGTGACATTCTTGAACGCCTCCTCGATGTCTGCGTCATCCGCAAGGTTGGGGTGTCTTGTGGCATCGGCACGGACGTGGGCCCTGAAGGAGTCGATGTCCGGCTGGATGTCGGCCTCGCAGAGCGGACAGCTGCCACGACCAGTGACGGTTTCTTGGCGGGCCGTCTTTCGCAGGTGGTGCACCCAGCCTTTGGTGAGTCTGTCCATCTCGGGCTGCTCAAGACGGACAGGCCGACAATTGGATGGCGACGGGGACCTCGACGGGTACTCGCAGCAGGGCAGCAACAGGGCAGCAACAGGCGTGAGTGGGTGTCGTGTGGTTGTGGTGCCACGGCTTTCGTGTTTTGACGACTCAGGCCCGTCGGCCTGTAGGAATGCGGAGTTAACAATTTGAACAGCAACAAGCGGCTGGGAGCCTCGCAAGAAGGGTATCAAAGGGCGAGCTATATCGAAAGGCGGTAGCTGTGCAAACCATCTCCAGCCGCAAAGGCGCCAGGCAGGGCCAGGCAGGACAGGGCAACTTACCGTTGGGAGCAAGTGATGCTGATGGCGAGCCAAGATGCGGGCACTGGCGACGGACAAACACGGCGGGAGCTGCAGGCTGCAGGCTCAAGGAGTACAAAGGCGTGCAGCTGATGAGGTATGTGGAGAGTAGAGTGGGGGCGCGCCGGTAGAGAAGGCGATGCGGCTGAGTGGGTCGCTGCAGGTCGCCTGAACGCCTTGCCACTGCGGCTCAACGAGAAAGGAGGCTCTAGCTCTCTCGGTAGGTCCAGCCCTCAAGCCTCACCTCCGGCCCTCCGGTGGACGGCTTGCCAGGGAACGACGTTAGTACCGCTCGTAGCAGGGGGAAAAAATGGGCTATTAATAGGGCATCGAGTCGGCACTGCGCAGGCTCCAGAGCAACCAAGACGCTGTCGTGGACGGCGAGGCTTGGACTTGGGCTTTGCGAGCGTCGCAATCGTCGCCACTTGCCACAAACATGAGCGGGACTGGCGCGACCAAACAAGCACTTGCAAAGTAGCGGACGTACCTGGGAATTGGCGGGGAATTTTTTTTTT